>RJWH01000662.1:0-332163 GCA_004363575.1 Solenodon paradoxus
ACAGGGGTCACGGCAGGAAAGAGACGACCAGGATAAGAATAAGTCAGTGAGTGTAACTTTCTGGGTACCTGGGTGGGACACAGACTTTGAATGTCACCTCCACCCTCCATGTCCCCTACTGTCCACATCTCTAGCCCCCCGTGTCTGCTACTCCAGGGGCAGGTGTCTTGCGTTTTTCTTGTACTGCGCCCGTTGCGTTCGCTGAGTAGTAACAGAGCGTTGTTTCCTCTGCCCCGATCCTGGACCAGACTGACCAGTCTGACTCTTCTGGGAGGCCCTCCAGCACCAGCACGCTCCCGAGCGCCCCTTCATACCCAGGAAGAGGCCCTTTCTCACCCGTTCCAGGGAGACTCAGGCAAGATGCCGGAGCAGTCTGGGCTGTCGGGCCTTGGACAGACTTTAGAGAAAAACGGCAGCATTTGAGTAGAATAATCTCGGATAAAAATACATAAAGAAAGCTTTAGGTCAGAACCAGAAATATCTTTTCTCTGATTGAGATCGTGAAGATCTAGGAAGACGTTAGGAGGCTTAGCGAGGAGAAAAGAGAATCAGACCAGGGAGGAGGGAGGAGAGGATGTAGGGAAGAGGATTACAGAGGCACACCCTCTTGTGAGATTACACAGTGATTAGCACAGCGAAAATGAATATTTATGAGGGTGGTGCTGATTATATTCGTGGGGGCTCATTTGAATAATCATGAATATGTTTCCCTGCATTTGGACCTAATGGGATGGCTTTCAGCCTTTAATGAGGTGTTGGCACGTGTTAGATGAGCCCGGGAGAGTGGCAGCAGAGAGAGGGGAAGGAACAATACAGGTGGTAAGGTGTATGCACCTATTTTTCTCACTGTACCACCTGTCTGCATACAGCCAGGGAAAAGTGTCTAAAACTGCACTGGGGCCTGTGTATAGAGGTTACAACGGTTTGCAGTTTTCTAAGTTTACTCTATACTTAAAGGGGGAAACACCACACTTGCTAGGGATTATGAAACTGAGTTTCAGGAAGGTTAAGTGACTTTTCCAAGGTCACTTTGCTAGACAATAATTGAACCGCAGCTTCACACCAGGGTGACTTCCAGGTGTTTAGGGTGAATGTACACGTCCTTTGTCCTGCTATTGCCTGTCCTTTCATTTGCAAAAGAGGATGCAAAAGGCCCAGAGACCGTTCAGTGGTTTAAGCGGTCTGAAGAAAGCCTGTCTCTCTTAGCTTCATTCCTTCAGGGGAATGTCAGGGGCAGGTCAGGTACGGATAAATAAATGATTGGTTTTGAAAAAAAAGGAGAGAAGGACCGGTAGTAGGAGGCAGGAATGGCTTAGAGGGTGGGAGTTTTTATATGACCTTGTGCGTCTTCTCCAAGGGCACGAGGAACTGGGGGCGACGGCGGAGGCTGGGGAAGTGTAGAAGGTTCACTCCGATCAGGGTGACAGAGACTTACGAGAAATGAAACCAGCCCCGCAGAAGGCAGAGACAGAAGCCGAATGCCAGCTCAGTTATTTCTACAAAGACAAGCAGCTCTCCTGGCCGAGGCACGCTCATGTGGGCGTAAACGCGGGGAAGAGGAGAGGTCACGTCGCGCCCTGGAGCTGGGCGAGCCTGGGTCCGAATGCCCGCTCTTTCTTGTGCTCGGCAGGAAGCTGGGCTGTGGAGGCCGAAAGGCGATGCGGAGTGCAGCTCGGTGCCTCGCCCGGGATGCACATCTATTATTAGGCTCTCCCCGGGGGCGGAGCGGAATTGCAGTGGGGACGCCGGCTCCGCGAACTAGAGCGGGGGCGGTAGCCGACGGCTCCGCGTCTGGTGCAGCCTCTCCGCTGGGCCACACCAGCCACCTTAGCTGGCACGTCTCACCGAGGAAGGTTCTGGGTCGGTCGCTCCCAAAGCCGGATTCCGACTGGAGTTTGAGCGCTCAGAGTTCTAAGCTAAGTCAAGCTGATTGACACACTCTTTCTTTGGATATGCTAATGCAGCCAATTAGATTGCAGTCTAGTCTTGCCTTGGCAGGCTTTGTCTCTAAGGGGACTTTGCTTCGCACAGGACTTAACTATTAGATTTTTTAATAGTCTGCCTCTAAGGAGGCAAGCCTTTTTTTTTTTTTTTTTAAAGGAAAGTTGCAGACAGGAATGAAGGGGAGTCGGCAGGCAGGAAGAGGGGAGGAAGCTTTTATTTATTTATTTCGTTGTTCATCTTGGTTGTTCCCACACACACCATCAAACCTAGGTCTGGGGGCTGCATGGGGACTATGCCCCACCGGAGGTGGTGGTCCTAACCGCTGCTCCACCATGGTACTTCAGGAGGCAAACTTTTAACCTTATTTCTGAGTTCCTTCAGGACTATCCCAGTCTGGATAACTCCAAACCAACCAGGGCCATCCATCCATCCATCCATCCATCCATCCATCCATGTACTGAGAGAGAGACCAGAGAGAGATTTGAATATCTGCTGGGATTTGTCTTTTTTTTGTAAAAAGAGAAGTACCTCTAACTCGCCTAATCCATTAGACAGGGTTGTTCCATGAGAAGGTTGTATGAAGTCGTCCTTGAAAGAATATTAAAAGGATTCAGTGAGAAAATCTTGGGTACCATGGTGTCTGGTGCATAGTAGGCGCTCAATGCATTTTTTGAATAGTGAGAAAATTAACATCACTTATGATGGCTGTCATCTCGTCATGTGCCAGGCTAATTTGCTGCTCTCTAGGGAAGTCATAGTGATTCAGATACGGATTCTGCCCTCTCGAAGTTTACAGTTCATGAGGGATAGGGACAAGAACCTCAGCGCTGTGGGATAAACACAAGGTGGTAGTGGAGTTCCTGGCTGGAGGAGCCAGCCAGACCAGAGTCTCCTTCAGAGGGTGGACTCCGTGCCATGACATGAGCAGTGGGTAAGAGATAGCAAGGCTGAAGCAGAGAACCCGAGTGTCCCGGGACAAAGCCCTCAAAGCAAGAAAGACTTTCTTCTGAACTAGGGGAGTTTCCTTGTCAGGAAATTTGAGCCTAAGCAGAGGCAGCAGAGGTTGAATTTTGGAGAGCCGAGTAAACCATATAAAGGAGTTTATCCTAAGAGCCATGGGTGTTTATGAGGTCGGGGTCTACGTGCTCAGTGCAAGTTAGAGCATGGAGGAAACTCTAATGAGGACTGTGGATGACCCGGGGCTCCATTCCATGTTGAGTAGCGGTCAGTGGACCACAGTCCAGGAGTGTGGCCTCCTTTTTTAAGATTGTGTGCTTGAAAGGGTGACCTAATCTCATTTGTAAAGTGAGATAATCACAGGGTTCACTTAACCCCTAGGTCTGAGTGGGACAATGTGGGTAAATGAGAGATTACACACCGAGCAGAAGGCTTAGAGCAGCCCGGCAGAGTCAGCAAGGTGCTGCGCTTGCAACTATGGCTCACACACCTGCATCCTGCAGGGCCAGCTACCTACAGCTCCAAAATGCATCTGTGGGATGTAGGGGCGGGGGCAGTTCACACACTGCCGGAAACTCCTGGAACGTGGGGCTGCTCGCTTTAGGTTTAGTCATGGGTCTCACAAATGTGGCTATTCGCTAATTAGAAAAGATGGAACTGTCAGAAACAAGACTCATGGGAGGGCAGGCGTGACTCCTAGCAGCTCAAGGAAAATCAGTTTTTCTAGAAGAAACCCATCAAGAACCACAAAAGTGGTGTGCCTCAGTTGCCTAGCAGTCTAGTACACCTTGGGCGCAGTCCGTTTACATCTCAAGATTCCCGGTTCAAGACCCAGGACCAGGAAACACCAGGACGAATAACTAGATAAAATAAATAAAAAGGCTTCTTCCTCCTCTCTCTTCCTGCCTGACTGCTGACCGCCTCTGCTCATCTTCATTCCTGCCTGCACCTTGCCTTTAAAAACAAAGAAAGAAAAAATTGCAAATTGGCAAAGTGATCATTTAAAACAGAAAGAGTGTTTTGCATCCAAAACTTGCTAAAGTCTTCACTGTATTCTAATACAGCCATTGAACTACTGATAACATGAAGACTCGGCTCAGATTACAGCTTGCCCATTAAGGCAGGAGAATGTTTTAGGATCTTTAGAAATAACGTTGTATTGTACTGATCATAGTAGATTCTCAGGAGATCCAGGGTAAAAAGCCCATATGCAGTATCTATTCCAATGTGCAGGGCGCCTCTACCTGGGTCTCTAGGTTTGCTCTAGGTCCTGTTCTAACTTGATGTCCCAGCAAAGTTTGAAAAGCATGAACAAGGAAAAACAAAACATGAAAATGTATTTGCATAAAGGTAGATGTTTTCTAGCTGTTGCTTTCCACCACCACCACCCTGGTGGGATGTGGAACAGGCAGAGAGAAAGAAAACTTGGCTTCTTTCTAGGTGAAGATTCTTAAAGTTCAATGCATGGCAGAACTTTGAAAACTGCTGCTGGGAGAGAAAGGTGCGCTTTGGGAACTTCAGCTGTCTTTCTGGCTTCCTGCCTTTGGGAGAGAGCCAAGAGCAAGGAATGCCACGGGTCACCAGGGGTACTTAGCTGAAAAAACACACATGAGCGATCGGGGGGAGAATGGCAAAGTCTTCTCTAAGTAACCGAGTCAAAATTAACAAGACCCAGTTGTCAGAACTTCAAATGAAACTGCTCAAACGAGCACCCCAGACATGTCCAAGTACTTTAAAGACTAGCTGTTGAGTACGATCTTGATGGATGTAGGCTTATTTTCTAGCTCACAGGAACAAGCGCTCAGTGGAGGCTTACTGCAGTGAACGCTACTTGGGGAGAAAATCTGACTTACAGATGGGGGCCACTTGGCCTGAGGAGGAACAGAGAAGGGGTATATTAAGAAAATAAAGAAGATTCTGTTTTACTGCCAAACATATGACTCAATTCTGATTTGTGTCAGTTGGATTTGTAAGCTGTCCTTTGCCCTAGGGGGTCAGCAATTTGGTTTGTACTGGTGGTCTTAATCCAGTATCTGGACCAGAAAGCAAACACTTACATCCTTGGAATCCCCGTTACAATTGACAATTTTCCAAGGAGACAGAAGAGGCCAGATGGGAATGCGGCCTGTTAGCACTAAGTTCTCCGTGGGTGATGTATTGCTTTGTGAACTCTCTCTTCCTTTCTCAGCACTGAAGAGAGCCTACTTCTTGCCACACCTGACAAGGCTCCAGAACACTAGATTCTGGGAATTTTGAGCAGTGAATGTGCCAGACCACATCTTACCTCATGGAGTTTGTGTTTTAGTGTGAAGGGAAGGGATTAAAGATACTAGTATTCAATTTTATTCATTAGGGTTGGCAGATTTAGCCCAATTAAAGTTGAATTTCAGGTGTGCCCTACTGCAGTAATGGTTGAGTGCAGTCCACATACATCCCGAGGACCTGGTTTGCATCCTGGGGCTGATGGGAACAACCAAGATGAACAACTATATTAAATAAAGTCCTTCTTCCTCGGTCTCCCTGCCTGCCTGCTTCTGTTCACCTTCATTCCTGCCTGCACCTTTTCTTTAGAAAAACCGTATTTGAGGGCATACCCTCACAGCTCAGGCAGCTGAGATGCTGGAATGCGACCCACATAAGCCCCAGGACCAGGGTTCGAGACCTGAAGCTGGGGTCAGAGACCAAAAGGAACAACTAACTAAATAAAGATGTTTCTTCCTAAAATAGTTCTTTCTCCTCTAATTTTTTTTAAATGTCAAATGAACAATGAATAATTTTTAGTATAAACAGGTTCTGAAGATGGCAGGTATTGTAACCTTAAATAATGTCAGGTAGTAGGTGAGTGCTGTCTGACAAATTGTGACATCGAGGGTCAGTTAGGGATGGAAGGGCACACTTTTGCTTCTGGTGGTCAGGAAAATTCCATCTGGTGAGGTGACAATGGAGCAGAGATGTGAACGAAGTGAGGGGTGATCCAGGCAAGTAGCAACTGTAGGAGAGCATTCAAGAAAGCAGGATTTGCCCTGCGGAGGACCTGAGGCCCAGTCCAGCGTCAAGACTTGGACTCTGCTGCAAGCATTTAATGAGGGAAGGGGCTGGCCTGGGTCAGCCCACAGTTCCACGGGCATTCATATTATAATTACGCAACATGCTTATCAAAGTCTATGTGATGGGGATGGGAAAGGCCTGGGAACATTAATATGCAGAATTCTTCTTAACTGAGGTCAGGAGGCTAGAAACAGGGCCCACGCACGGGCAGATCACCAAGCGATAGGACCCAGCATGTTTTGCATCTCCCAGGAATAGTGACATTGTTTCCTGCCCTGGCAGAATGAAGAAACAGGTCTTCCAGAGGCTTTTTATGATGTGGGGACAGCATAGCTTCAAATCTAGAGGGCAGTATGCAGATGCAGAAAACTAACTGGCAAAACCTGAGACTTCGAGGAGCAAGGAGCCCCACCTTAGCAGCAGCTTGAGTCTAGGACACACCCCTGGATACTTCAAAGATGTGAGGCACTAAGAAGTAGCCCAGGCAGAGAGCTTGCCTTTCTTTCCTACGGGGAACAACGAAGGTGTGCAGCAAAACAAAGAGATTCGGTTTTGAGACAGTCAATTTGTAAAGAAGCAGCCGGGTTTGGTTACACCGTTTTTTCAACTCCAAATTCCCTGTCTCTGAAGCCCGGAAGAATGTTTTCTCCTCCCCGCTTTTAGGGAGGGTGTCTTCCACGTGGGAGATTTTTTTCTGCTTTCCGGTGTTTTTCTTACACCAGCTGTTTCTTAAAGTAACTTTGATTCAAAATAATCAATATGCCAAGAGGTAGCTTTTGAGGCTGGAGTCCTTTTTGTTCCCCGACAATGGTCTTCCCTGGTTTTGTATTTGTTTATGGGCTTTTGTTACTTAATTCTAAGTGTTTATTTATTTGCATCTTAGCTAGGACAGTAATGAGAAAGAAAAAAATTATTTTTTTTTTCTGTGACAAGCCTCCTAGCAGGAAGAATAGAGATATGTTTAACACAAAATAAATAGATTAAGGGAATACACATCGAAACAGTTCTTTTCCCAGATTTGCCCTGTGTCCCTCAGATTCTGCTCAGCTGATTGCACACCAGCTATGATCTTGGTTTACAGATGGCAAGACTTTCTTCCTCTTTTATGGCATGAATTTTTATGTATTTATTTTCAAAGGAAAAGTACAGGCAGAAATGAAGGTGGTCAGTAAGATAGGAAGAGAGAAGAGGGAGAAGCACTTTATTTTATTTTACTTGTTCCCACTGGTTGTTTCCCCAGGACCCGGGACTCAAACCCAGGAGTATGTGACCTTCAGTCCTTTGGAGGTGATTAACCCAACTAATGCTCCAACAGAGCTCACCAGATCTTTGGATTTAATAAGAGTAAAATTAAAAAAAAAGTATAATAAAGAGATCAGAACTTTGCCCAGACTCTTTTTTTTTTTTTTTAATTTATCCAAATGTGTCATTATTTGGTGAGTTCCAGAGGAGAAGGCGTTAGGATACTCTAGTGCATGGTATCTCTTCTCCGGTCCTGGCATTGCATCCTCAGTCAGGAGAGGGAAGAGGAGGCTGGGACACACAAAGGAAAGGCCGAACCCCAGTCTGGACTCTGAGAACCTATATTGTCATGTTTACAGGAACATGACTTTTCCACTCTGCTATCTTAATTAGCATTTCTTTATTCTTCCAGAATTCTTCAGCCCAAGCAAATGGTTTCTTTATTTTACTTCCTCCAGCTCTGGGTCTCAAACCCAGCCCTTCGACTTGACCTTAGCTGCACCTTAGCCACTGAGCCACAAAGGTGCACCTGAAAGTTTTTTAGAGGACTTTGTCCAAAGAGCCATCAACTCTTTCTTGGAAGGACACTCTCTTTTGTGCTCTAAGATTCCTTAAAGTCCCTCGCCTCAAAGTCTTTACCTTGATGTTTCCAGCAATCCTGGCCTGTTAATACCTCCCGTTCCCTCATCGATAGGCCCACCTCAGACCAGGTTTCCAAATCGCCATGCATGTGTGACTTGGCCAGCTGTCTCAGACACTGCCCCTGCTTGAGCAGTGTTCGCCCTTGCTGCCAACAGCTGGGAACTCAGCTTTGCTCAGTGTCTACTGCTCGAGGTAGTCAAGAGGAGCAAAATATGCCACCCCCAAATATGCCTCTTCAGCATAAGGGTTATTTTGTGTTGGTGATTTAATTTTTTAGAGAGGAAGGGACAGGAGGAAGAAGGAGGAAGGAAGAAGAAGGAAAGCAGACATGAACGAAGGCAGTCAGGAGCATCTTATTTATTTAGTTGTTCATTTTAGCTGTTCCTCCCAGTCCCAGGCTTTGAACCAGGGTCCTAGGACTGCATGTGAACTGCTCCCCAGACCCGGGCTTAACACCACGGTGTATAAAGAAGCACTTTTTTTTTTTCCAATTTTTAAATTCCAGTAACTTTGATTTTACACATTAAAATAAACTCATAGGTGTAAGTTCCCCATATGTTCAGTTTTCCTATTCCTAAGCTATTTGTCAACACAACCTGCCCTCCACTAAATCACCAAGAGTTCTTCACCATTGTCCAGTGGGCTGGGCCTCCATCACCCACCAGCTTTCCCATTCCCTCTAGTAACCTCAGTTCTAATACGAGTGTCCAAGGATTGGTTTTGTTTCATCTGTTCCTTTGTGGTTGTTGTTTTTTATATTCACAATCCATCTATGAGTGAGGTCATCTGGTATCTATCTTTCTTCTTTTGATTTATTTCACTTAACATAATTCCCTCTAGATCTATCCATGTTGGTTCAAAAACAGGATTTCATCTCTTCATGACTGTGTAGTGTTCCATTGTATATATGGACCACATTTTCTTTGTCCATCATCTGATGTTGGGCACTTAGGTGGTTTCCAGTTCATAGCTATTGTGAATAGGGCTGCAATAAACACGGGGGTACATACATCTCTGCAAATTAGTGTTTTTGTTTCTTTTAGGTAAAAGCCCATAAGTGGGAGGACAGAATATGGAATTTCCATCTTCAACTTTTTGGGGAATCTCCATGCTGTTTTCCAAAGGCATTACACTAATTTGCACTCCCATTAACAGACTAAAAGTGTCCCTTTTTCTCCACATCCTCACCAACATTTGTTGTTTCTAGACTTTTGGAGAATAACCAGTCCCTCAGGTGTAAGGTGGTATCTCATTATTTTGATTTGCATTTCCCTGATAGCCAGCAAGTAGGAGCATCTTTTCATGGGCCTGGTGTCCATCTGCATATCCTCTGCAGAAAAATGCCTCTCCACTTCCTCTTCCCAGTGTTAGTTTGGATTGCCTGGTTTTCTGTTACTGAGTTTTATGAGCTTTTTGTCCATTTTGGATATTAAGCCCTTGTCAGAAATATGGAACACAAATATCTTCTCTCAGTTAATAGGTTGTCTTTTTGTTTTGGTGATGTTTTCTTTCACTGTAAAGAAAATTTTAGCTTGATGTAGTCCCAATTATTTTTTCTTTTTGTTTCCCTTGATGCTGCTGTTGACTCCCCGAAGACCTCGCCAAGGCTAATGTCACGGAATGTCTTTCCTGTGTTGTCTTTCAAGAATTGTATGGTCTTATGTCCAAGTCTCTAGTCCATTTTTGAGTTAATTTTTGTGAATGGTGTTAGATAGTGGTCTAGTTTCTTTTTCTTTTTCTTTTTTGCTTGTAGCTGTCCCTTTTCCCAATACCATTTATTGAAGAGACAGGAGACATTTAAAAATTTATGTTTATTAGTTTTGGTTGTTTCCCTGTCCCCACCCTGGGTCCTTAAGTTTTACAAGGCCTACAACCCAGCTACCAGTTTAGTGATATTTGTAAGAAAATCTCCATTTGTAAGGTTGTCTCCCCCTCAGTACCAGGAAGAGAACGATGACGAAATTTCTAGAAATTCTTTTCTCTTTTTTTTTTTTTTTTTTTTTTTTTTTTTTTTTTTTTTAAGGAAAGATGCAGGCAGGAATAGAGGAGGAAGAAGCATTTTATTTTTTTCAGTTGTACACCTAGGCCGTTCCCCAGCCCCAGGACAGGAACCTGGATCCTCGGGGAGCCAGTGAACTGTGCCCAATCACTATCCACCAGGGTGTGTCTAGAAATTCTTAGCACAGAAGAAGGAAGAGACTTAAATCTGCATAACAACTATGCTTAACTCTGCTTTGACCAACAACCTCCCACCCAGCACCTGGGTCTCCACACCCAGCACCTATTGTCTTTCGCTGCAGATGGTACTTAAGGGGGTACTTGGGGCCATTTCCTGGAGTTACTCAGTTTTCCTGAGTCTCTCAGGAATATAGGAAGTTTAAATGTTACTACCTTTCTGCTTGTTTTTCTTGTTCATCTTTTATTATAGGGGATTTCTCAGTTAAGAATGAGAGGGGAACACTCACTATTTCTCACCTACTGGTTATGATTTCAGCTCTGTAGCTCCCTTGCTGCAGTCAACTTGACCTACCACTGTAGGTGATGGAGATGGAGAAGGTGGGAGATGGTCAGAGAAGAAGCGCTGTCAGCAAGGGAGGGCCCAGGAGCTCACTGTCCTGAGGGAGGAAGGGTCCTTGAGAACAAGGATGCAGGACTGCAGAGGTCAGCAGCAGATTAATCAATCAACAGGCATCTAAAAATAAAACAGCACCACCCAGGTGAGCTAGTCACCCCCTAAGCCCCGACATACTGGGGATGGGCTTGCAGTCTTTAGCAACCCCTAATCACTCTCTAGTAACTGCTGCCAAGAGGAAAATTCCATTCCCAGGGTATATAAGACCCTTTCTCAGCTTACATCATTTTCTAGCTTTAGTACCCGCAGAGAGAGTATGTCTCTCTGTACTTCTCCCAGTAAACTTGCCATGTGCAGTTATCAAGCGTCTCTCCTTGAATTCTTTCTGGATCTGACTCCTGACTCCAAGCCTCAGAACACATTGGTGTCCTGATTCCACTCAAAACAGATGTGATATCACCTAGACTTTTTTTTTTTTTCTTAAAGGAAAGGTGTAGGCAGGAATGAAGGTGAGTAGGCAGGCAGGATGGAGGAGAGAGGAGGAAGAAACACTTCATTTTATATTTAGTTGTTGATTTTGGTTGTGTCCCCTGGCCCCAGGTCTTGAACAGGGGACCTTGGGATGGATGTGGGTTGTTGCGTAGTGGACTAACCCACTAGGACACCAGGGTGCACCCCATTTAGACTTACATTTGGTGAGAGGCTCAGCGGGAAAATTCAGAAAAGGGAATGGTGGTGATATTTATCTGATACAGCAGGTTCTGGAATAATGTCATTTTGTTGTAACTTTGATGAGAAAAGAGAAACCCTGGCCAATGATGAAAAAACCAATATTCCTTGATGACCTGTTTTTATCGTAAAAACTTGAAGTCACTGTTTCCAAGAAACTATCAACAATGGTGAGCTCTTACTGTACTTGGAATGGGTTTATGCAGCGCCACAAACTTTTTTTGTTTTTGCCTAAATCTAGTCTGTCAATGCTGTGAAACTAAGGAATACAGGTTCTCACTGTGTGCAGTAAAAGTTGAACTTGTCTACTCAAGGAAATTTTCTAACCCAGTGGCCTCTATACTGCTGGCCTCACATAAATAATTAGTCAGTTATTTCAGGAGCAGAATGTGTTTATTCAGAAATTACTGTGAAAAGCAATCTGGAATATGTGGTAGCATGCAAACAAGGCATACACTTCTCATAACAAAAGAGAGAAGGTTCTTTTATAGTTAGAGGGACTCCTATAAACAAAGAATCCATTGGAAGAAATTGGGAGTTGGAAGATTGTGGAATTTCATCGGCTGGCTTCTGACATTCTCTCCTCGGCAGAAATGTTACTAGGGAGGAGGAGCCTCCTCCTTCAGGGGTCTGCAAGGTGGTATTGCTTCCGGTTGGGACGCATCACTTCCTGTCCAGACACATCACTTGGTGTTGGGATGCTAGGCTTACCTCTTCCATGCTCATGAAGCGGCACTCTCTTCTAGCCTCCCGGCTTTGATTGAGGTTTCTGTTTATTAATTTTCACAGTGCTGTTGATGGATCACACCTGTATTAAAATACATACAAGCAGTGCTAGCCTAATACATTACCTTATACATTTCCTGTAAGTTACCTTATAAATAAAGGTAGTCTCCTAATATGTTATGTACATTACAAATTATACACAAAAATAGAAGTTAAAGAAAATTGAAAATATGATGGTCCAAAGAGCCATCCAGATTTAATTTTTCACAGTTAAGAAATAATGTGGCGTGACCTGGTGGAGCAGTGGTTAGGTTTGCCACCTCTACCATCCCTGGACCAAGGTTCATGTCCCAGGGACAGGGAGAGCCGCCAAGGTGAGCAACTAAATAAAAATAAATAAAATGTTTCTTCCTCCTCTCTCTTCCTGCCTACCTGCTTATTCATCTTCATTCCTGCCTGCACCTTTCCTTTAAAAAAAACAAAGGAAAAAAAAAAAGAAAAAATAAAAGAATGTATTGCACTGAATATATTTTGACTTTAAAATTTAAATTGTCTTTATTAGCAGTACAGAGTATTGTGCTCTCAATACAATTATTCATATTTTAAGCTGAGTATGATTAAACTTGTTTCTTTTTGAAATTCTGGTATAACATGGTGATAAAATGATTTAAAGATCATGTTCTAAAATCAGTCTGTTTCAACCTTGTTTGTATTCAACATTGTCAGAATAGGAAAAAGATCCTTCACAGAGTTATGTACCATTGGAAGAGATGCATTATTTTCACCACTTATGTAATGATAATGCTGATTTTTAAATCCCCTCTACCCACTATGCAAAAGGTTTCATTGAAATGTGGGTGACGAATTGCTGTTTCCCACTGTCAGTCATTTGTTTCCTCCATGTAAACTGGAAGATGCTGCATTTATTTTTTCTATTTTCTATTTTTAAGAAGTACAGGCAGAGTGAAGGCGAGCAGGCAGGCAGGAAGAGCGGAGGAAGAAGGGAAGGCCATCTTTGTTATTTCCACCTCTCTACCCTCCCCTCTACTACTACCCCCCCCACCCCATCCCCCCTCACTCACCCGCACCCCCTCACCAGGTAACTGGCCCCAGGACTGGAACCCAAGTCCTTGGGATGTTTGTGGATGATGCCCGCTGGAGGCGGCGGACCAAACCACTACTCCACCAGGGTGGGCCCATTTTTATATTTTAAACAAATAGGTTCAAGCACACTGAAAAACTGTCTGGGAGCTTGTTTTTTCAAACAGTTTAGAACATTCTGTTTATAACAGATACTTTAAGTGCACACATCTGATAGTTGTCAAAGGTGATATTCATCCATAATTTTTAGCACTAAATCACACAAGCAATTTCTAAACATCTGTTTCTAAAATGCTCTCTACATAGCATGATTTTCTTTCTAAAAGCAATCATCTTTCTCAAGGTTAAAATAGTATCGTTACCTCAAAAGGATGAAGTAAACATTTCTGGTTCCACAAAAAGATCTGCCAGAGAGTTTACCGTGGGCAGCATTTACCAAAGAAAATTTCAGCAAATTTGAAACTATTTCTTTTACAAGGACGATGCATAGCGTATCTTTTAAGTTTTTTGCCCTAACGTAGCCGGTCAGCCTCTGTGTAATGCAAAAGATTTCAATCGTCATGCCTCATCTTTCAGAGCCCTGTTTAAAGGACGGTTGTAAAGTCCTGACACACACCCCACTCCTCTTTGAAAATAAAATTAATCTCACTGATGATATCCTGTAGCGGTCTGTGGACTTCTGGATTTAATTTCTTGATGACAGTAGCTTATCTGTGAATGATTCTGGGATGAATTTTGTGTTGGAATTTCTGTAACTTAATCCCAGAATTTAAAATTCCTATTCAGAAGCTACTTCTTGAGTTGCTTTTGCTACACAGTTTAAAAGTATAGATATAAATATTGCTTTGATTAAATAATCACTAATTGTTAAAACTATATCTCCTCTGCTGAAATTTTAATTTAGCTGTTCATAACAAATATGCTTTTCAGATATGTCATCACTGGAGCAGGACCAAGCCTTTACCCTAAGCGGCGGCATGTTAGAAATAGCTGTACTTTCCTTTCAACAGTAGAGCGATCCTCCCACTCTGTGTAATTTATTCTAATACGTGTTGCTTCAAATCTACAGCAATATTTTCTAAGCCTCTTCCAACTGTTTGCTGACAAATGAATGTATTTTATTTTTACAGTCATGTTTTCTGGTTATTTTCATATTTTAACATTTGTTTGCTTATGTTTGTGTTTTCCATCTTTCCAGAAATAACCAATGTTTCCCCCAGTGATATGTGACTTTTGGTCTTAATTACACTTACCATTAAGCTTAGCAAAAATGGTAAAGTTTGGATCATCTCTTATCTCTAAGCGTCACTATAGGCCTTAGCCAATCTTGAAATTTGGAACACTTAATTTTTTAATGTTTTGCTGTATGTGATAGCATTGAGGAGACCCCAGTGAATTTGAGAATCATTATCCCTGACTTCACTGGCATCTTGTCTCACGGGGATGGAGCCAAATAAACCTCCAATATCATGCGAATGGCACTCTGAGGACACCTGTCAGGGGTGCCATACTCAGCTTGTATGTGTGTGTGTGTGTGTGTGTGTGTATGTGTGTGTGTGTGTGTGTGTGTGTGTGTGTGTGTGTGTGTGTGTGGCGGGGGGGAACTCAGCTTGTGTGTGTGTGTGTGGGGTGGGGGTCAGGGAAGTCTTCTCCAAGAGAGTGATATAAATTTAGACCTAAAGATACAGGGGAGTTAGTTAGGTGTTGAGAATTGGGGAAAGGTGGGGAGAGGCTTCCAGAAAGAGGGACCAGCAGTATGACGTTCTAACAATAGGAGGAATCAATTCTCATTCAAAGAACAGAAATTTCAAGTCGACTGGATCTTGGAATGAGGAGGGATGTGGATCACCTGACATGCTGCATCATGGAGAGTCTTCTGTGTCTCACTTGCCGAGTCTGGAGCTTACTCTAAGGACAGGGAGAGGTGTGGAAAGGTTTGGGCGAGGAGGTGACAACATGCTATTTAGGGAGATTCCAGGAGTTTTCGGTGCAGGGGATCATTAGAAGTTGTCTAGGTTGGAGGCCTGGAGACCAGTTAGTGAGCAGATCCAAGCTGAGGAGATGGACCCGAGACTGAGTCAGGGTGGGCTCTGCAGAGAAGGGACTGCCGTTGGCACTGCTTGGGAGGTAGAATCCAAATCGCACGTGGAGTGGATGAGTGACAGTGCCGTCTGAGGGGAGTCCAGGGGAGAGGGACCTGGTTTGGTGTGTCTGGAGATCCACCACGAGTGAGGGAACGAGGACAGCAGGATCAGGCAGGGGAAGCTGACCCGTCATCCTACCAAGACCGAGGCAGCAGCCAGTTTACGGGGAACTTTGGAGCCGGGGTGGCTCTTCAGACCTGGCTGAAAAGCCTGAAGTGCTACCATTCCCACTATAGCGGCAGAAGATCTGCTGCTCTCTTGGGGCATATTTTAGGTGAAAATGGGTTTATTATCCATTCCTTAGTTCACAGATAACTCATTAATTTCCCCTGTGCTTCCTAGTGCAGATGGAGGGAGTGTTGGGGGCAGATGCAAAGGGGCAGATTCCCATGCAGTGTGCAGAGAGCCTCCATACTGCCGGGGACCAAGGAGATCCCTTCACAGCTGGAAGTGGAGTCCCAATTTCTTGCATGGTCCCTTCTCCTCAAAGGATTAAGCTTGATTTCTTTTCCCTTTCTCACACTTTCCTAGCTTCCTTTTTCTTTTTGATTTAGAGACTAGGAAACAAGCCCTCAAGGCATGTTCCTTCAGAAGACACCCAGATACAATGTAAAGGTCAGGAAAAGTTAGGGAATCTTACCAAGTACTCAGTAGGCATTGTCTTTGGCCCACAGTTCTTGACGATTCCTTGCTGGTATCCCAAACCCTACTCTCTGGCTCCCTGCTGAGTCTCTAGGGTTCGGAGAAACAGCCTCTGCTTTGTCCCTACCCTTCTCTTTCTCCACAAGGTTGTTGGCTTCCTTGCGAAGGCAGGGCCGAAAGGGACATTAGGAGATAAGAATTAGTGGCTCCATCCTGTCCAGGGTTTAAGAGATCATTCAAAATATCTCGGGGCTTCCTACGTGATGCCCAATCCTAAACTGTTAAACTAATTAAACAAGGAGGCTGTGATACTGATGCAGCTTTAATGTCTCTAATGGCGGCATCAGCAAACCAAAATCTAAACCTGTAAATGCCTCAAGGTTACACAAGTGAAACAACTATTACAAACAGCCAGCTAAGCTTGAAACGCTAGACAATCAAATAATTTCCTTTCCTTCTATATCAATCTTTCTTTTGGCTCCTGGAGACAAAAGAGAGTTCCTAACCACCTCCGGTTTGGTGTTGCCTGATTAGAATCCATTTTTCCTCATATACATTCATAAGAATTTTAATATGCCTAGTTTATCTTTTAACAGAACCTCTGCCCTTTCAAGATTCTGAATGAAAGGCCTTTGCGGGCATTTCCAAACTGAGGTTTGGGGGAAGGGGAAAAGACTTTGCTATAGACAATCTATTTATCAAATCACTAACAAAGGATAAGGGGAATCCTTTTTAAGACCGCCCCTCGTCGATGATTTCTCTCAAGGGTATGTTCTCTGAAATTGCCAAAGAACCACACCTTGATTCTATTAATATTTCGTTATTAAAAATTACAGATCCCTCCCCAACCCCACCCCTTATTCTTTCTAGTCATTTAGTTACAGATCTTTAAGTTACAATACTAGGGTCTAATCGTATAATAATTCCTTTAAAAACAAGTCAACAAATTTAACACTAAACTCCCTTTTAAGGCCTAGTCCTACCTTTGTTTCCAGCTAAAATATATGTAGTTGAAGTCACAAAGCTGTAAAGTCTTCTGAGAATAAGATAAAGAAAAGGCTTTTCTTTTGCTTTCTTCTTTACCTCAAGGAACACACCTTTTGTATGCTCTGCCTAACAAAGGAATTTCCCAATTTCACAGTGGAATTTGGAAAGAATGATATATGACTGATATCTACATGAGCCTGCAAAGGCAGCTTCAAAACCACAAAGGATTAAAAAAAAAAAAAAAAAGCTATGATTTTGCAATACATCAATTGAAGGAAAAAAAACGAAGACATTGAGAGTTAGCAATAAAAACAGCCATATAATCAAATCCCAAAGGATTTGAAATTCCTTTAGTTTCTATTTGGTGTAAGAATAATAGGATTTCTTTGTTCTGCCCTTTCTTATCGACAGCACTCAAATTAGTTTACTTCAGTCTTACAGTGGAGTTACTATTTCTATTGTCTCCCAAATAGGGTGTGCCTACGGTCAGCTCGAATTTCTAGAATAATAAAATGAATCTTAGCCTTGATTCTTTAGAAGAGTAGTGTCATTTTAAAAAAATACATTCAAAGCTTTTTTCAGCTGTGAAATGCAGTGATTTCATAGACTGGATTAAAATTTAATTTAACTGTTGGTCTACCGGGCAAAGAGGTTTCTCCGAAATGTCCTTTGTAATACCAGAACTGAGATAATTTGCAAGAAAGGGATGATCATTTCCTCTTGGTTGTTTATTGTTTATGGTTTTAAAAGGCAGATGCAATGTTATCTATTTGTGCCAAGGATGAAAACTTAAACCAGTTTCTTCCAGCTTACCCAACACACTGGGCTTTGTAGAGAGGCCCAGCTCATAAAGGGATTTGGAATTATGAAGTCCTGAGGCCAGTTTTGCAACCAGATTTATTATGGTAAGCAATTCAGACTTTAGTTTCTGTAGCAGTTCTTGCAGCCATTGAGGCTGCTGTGCAGTGCGTTCAATTGGGGTGAGAAGGGAATGGGGGAGGGGCAAGGGCGTATTTTAAGTAAACAAAGCTTCCCTATATCTAGGAAATTTAGGATTTACAAAGGTATGGACTTTATTAAACTCCATCAGTTGCAATAAGTGTGGCATATCAAGATTTCAGATTAGTAGGTCCGTGTATGCTTTTCAGTGCACACTGTGTTTTGACATGCATATTAATAAAGGCCCACCTTTGGGAGAAGGAAAAAGGCCTCTTTTCAAATGAAATGCAGTCCAGGTAAAGTTGAAACTCAACCCACTAATACTGAGCAATGTGATGCCGTTTGCTGGCAAAACTTGCAGATTACATCGATCTTTCTAAACACGTGTAACTATGTGTCCCAATTTATAACTCGCTGTTCGAAAAGAGGAAAGATCAACTCTTCCGTGAGGCAATCGTTCGGGCCATTCACATGAAAAATCTTAAATAGCAAAAACGCTTCTCTCAATTTACATCATACAGCATCCCCATAACCGAGAACAATGGCTCCCTCAATGGAAGTGAATGCAAAGGAGAGGCATACTGAGATTTAAAAAAAAAAAAAAAAGACCAACAAAAAAACCAAAACAACTTTTTAGCACCCTTTGCAAATATTAGCCAATTCATCTAATTAAAAATAAGACACTGGGACCAGCTTCTACGCCTTTCTGCACTGCTGCTGATAGAATCTTCAGGGCTCGACTGAATATGAATGAGCCTTAAGAGGTTATGGTGACATTTTTTCAGATCCTTCCATTTTGTATTAATACCCGGGTAAGCACAACTCGCTTGGCGTAAGGGTTTCTCTCCTGCCCTTTTTAAAAAATGACAAAAACCTTTCAATCGAATGCGTGTCTGTGCACCCCGTAGGCACCAGGGCAGAGGGCTGGATACCTAGCATATTCGATCTTGTGGTAGTAGATGGATTCGCCCCCTCTCCGATGCGTTAACATGTTCACCTTCGTGGTCTTTACCGGCTTCTATATGTATCTTTTCATGCTCTGTAGGCGGGGACCACCTGCTGTATGTACAGTATGTGTTTGCTACATTTGCACAGCAGCTCCCTTCTGGAATTTAAAGACCTACATCTTGTATCTTGTTTACGTAATATCATCCCCCCATTTAAGTAAAACGAAAAAATAAAACCTCCATGAAGGGAACATGCCATGTTTCAATCTGGCCACAGTGGCTCTTTTTTTTTTTTTTTTTTCTCCCTTCTCTCCTGAAAGCAAAACGTGTGTCTTTTACACCAGGGCTTTCTCCCCACCCCAGGGGGTGTCTTCCATTCTTTTGTGGCTCCGTTTAAGGCGAAAAGGGCTCCAAGCACTAACTCAACAGAAGAGAGCCCCTCCAGGGAGGATTTCAGATTTAATTTCTCTGCAGATAGCGTGCTCTCTTCTTACTTATTTGCCACCATTCCGAGGATAACAAAACACCACCTTGGCTTCAAGATCCCGGGTAGAGGCTCACGGGCTTTTCCAACCATCTTGGGCGAGGCCTTGCTTCCTTCCACTCGAGTAAGTCGCGGCTTGGGGCCATGGACAGCACCGGGTGACAGCCCCCACTGTCGTTTGAGAAAAAGCAGCCCTCCCCGCAGCCCCTCACCACCACCAGCAGCACCCCCTTCCCGGGCGAAGCCGCAGCCCAGCAGCCCCATATGGGCGAGACTTGGCAGGTCTGCGGCGGCACTGCCTCCGCCGACTCGCGCCGGCCGGCCGCCGGGCGTCCGCGCCCGCGGGCTGCGGGGCTTCGCGCTCTCGCCGCCCGGCTCCGGGCCTCCCTTCCCCCACGGCGCCCCCTCCCCCTCCGCGCGCTCCCTTTTGTTCGCCGCCGCGGGCCGAGCCGCCGCCGCCCGGGCCGCCCCGCAGCTAGGCCCCGGCCCCGGCCCCGGCGTGGCGGGCCGCCCTGCCGCCGCGCGGCCTAGACGCGGGCGGGGAGGCGCGGGGCCCGGGCGGCGCAGCGCGAGGCCGCGGCGGCGGCGGCGGGCGGCCCGGGGGCCCGGGGGCCGGGGCCGGGGCCCGGGCGGCGGCGGCGGCGGGGCGGCGGCGAGGCCGCTCCACCGCACACGCAGACCCCGGCAGCGGGAATGCAGATGACACGCCCGTAACATGGAAGCCGCCGCCGCCGCTGCCACCGCCGCCAAGACGACAGCAGCCGCAGCCCAGCAGCAGCCGGCGGCGCCGCGCTGAACAAAGGTCATCCGCGCTGCGGCCCAGACGCCCGGGCTTGACCGCTGCGAAGGCCAACCCCGCGACGGGGGTGGGTGTGCGCCCGGGGCGCGGGGCGCGCGAGGGGCGGCCGGGAGAGCGAGGGGCGCAGGGGCGCGGCGGACGGCGGGCGGCGGGGCGCCGGCCCCTCGTGCCCACCCTGCGGGCCGGGGCGTGCGCGTGAGGCTCAGGCCCCTTGGCCTAACTGCAGTGGTCTGCCCCACCCTGGCCTTGGGGACAGCTGGCCTTCGCGCCCCGCCAGCCGCCTTGGGGGGGCCGAGGCCGAGCCGGGTTTGCTAGGCCCACAGGTTCCGAGAGGGGGGCCACGTGAGCGCGGGAGCTCGCCTCCGCCCGCCCCGGCCCCTCCAGCGCTGGCTGAGCGCAGAGGCTTTTTAAAAGGCCTGGTGCCCCTTTCTCACTGCCTCTTGGTGTGCCCCCACCCCCACCCAGCCAGCCCCACTCCTTCCCTGAGGTGCAAGGCTTCGGACCTCTCCCCCCCAGGTGCTTGAAAGAAGAGAAGGTTGGAGGAGGTGGAGACTGGGGGCACTGCCGGTGGTGGTGACAGGGCTGGGAGAGAGGAGAGGGACGGGAGGAGGGGGCTGGGTGGGGTGGGGGTGACAGCAGAGAGGAGCCTGGTCAACAGCCAGCCCCACTGTGCTAGGAGGCCAGGCCGGCTCCCGCCGCCGACGCCGCCAGGGTGAGGAGACACACATAGATTGCTTTCCTGGGGGCTCTTTGTCAGCCACCTACACAGAGAGCACACACTGACACACACGTACACAAAGATCTGAGCCAGGTTGTGGGAGGTAAGTGGGGGAAGGAGAAGGAGGGGGACTTTGGGGTGGAGGGGAGGGGGATGGGCCCTGATGGGGCGCTGGGGTGCTTGTGAGGTGAGCATTTCCCAGGCTGGGTGCTTGTGTGCGGGGGTGGGACACACACACACACACACACACACACACACACACTCTCACACACGATGACCTTCCCCTCCTCACAAGACCTAGGAGGGAAAAGCAACCCCCAGCGAGATCCACCCCGTGCTGCTGATTTTCAGGGACTTGTTGGCAACTCAGCGAGGGTTGCCATAGCTTTTTTATGTAGGGTGACCAGAACCGGCTGAAACTGGTTTGAGGCAGATCAGCTCCTGAACACAATGCAGTCACTGAGCTACTACAGTGGGATAGCCGTTTCCTCCCTTCATGACAGCCAAAAGCAGAGGAGCTGGCAGGAAGGTACCACACAACACAGTATATGAACGCACACTTATGCACCACACAGCACTGGTGCATGACTAATGGAGCCCTAAAAGAGTCTGTGTAGAGAAGATGGGAGAAAATGTGCAGGTTTGCAAGGTCTGAGATTCCTTGGGCTTTTCCTGCCTTTTTCTTTTGCTTAAGGGATGGACAAGGAGCTGAGATTTATGACCCTTATTAAAGAAAAAAAATGTGCCTTGCTCGGGTGGGGACACTGGGTTGATGCAGTCTCTCTCTTGTGTTTTTGACAAAACCAAACCAAAATGAACTGATGGATTGTGTAATGGGAGTTTGTTTGTTGCTGGAGAATGCTACTTTGCATGCTTTTTTTTTTTTTTTTCTCTTTCTCTTGTAGGGGATGTTCTGTTTTGTGCTTTTCCTTTTAGAAGCTACTAAAAGGTGTTGGGGATACTTCTGACTATTATGAAGGCCAAAAGGTAACAGTATTGTTCTAGGAAATGAGCAGAATTTGTTCCAGTGATGCTGTAAGGCATACATGCTGTCTTTTTTTTCCCTTGTAGGCCTGTTGACTGGGGCTGCCTTTAACCCTTTCCTCTTTGCAGAGAATGTTACCGTGTGGCAGTAGCTGAACATTGGTCCAAAGTGTTTCCAAAAGGTCAAGGTTCACAAGGTGAGATATGATCTTTTGAGCATGAATTTAAGACTTTGAAGATCCCTTCAGACACAGACTGACAGTGGGCTGCTGCCTTGGAGATAATGCTGGGTTCAGAGTGGCGAGGAAATACTCTCAATGTTCTCCAACTTTAATGGGATTAGAGTGACTTTATGAGGGTATTGCTATCAGGTTGGAATCAGAATGACTTCATGAAATCGCTTGCGTCTAGGCACTTACAGGAGTCAGGCCTGGGAAGAAGCAGGTTTGGAGAATGGTAGGCATCAGGGCCTTGTGGAGAATGCACTGTTTTGCATAGGACTAAAGCAGTACACATGTATTTTTCCCTGATGGTTACGAAAAAAGGACTTCGCCACATCGAGGCAGCCTAGCCCCTTTTCTAGGATTCCAGGAGTCTGAAGGTAGATTTGCCTTTTGTTCATTCATTACTTTTCTTTTTACCTTGCTCTCTGTGTTAACTGAAAGGTTTTTCTCTCTCGAGTCGGGGTGGAGGGGCTTCTATTGATTGGGGAGGGGGGCTGTGGACGATGAGGTTACCATCGGAATATTCGTGGCATGCATTTCACTGTGGAATACTAATGCAGGGCCAGGAGGAGTGGCCCGACTTCTCTGTGAAAAGATGTCTGTTAGCTGAAATATAGCCAAGGAGGGTAGAAAATGTCTTGATGCCTGAAGAGGCGGCAGTTAGGTTACATTTTGATGCCCCTTCCCAAACCAGAGGTTTTTCGGAGAGCAGAGAAGCAGGCAGCCAGCAGAGTAGCAAAGGCAGGAACAAAGGCAGTAAGGGCTTGACTCAACATTTTGCCTTGGGGTGCCTGGTGAGCAGAGAGCTGCCACTTCCCCAAACAGGAAGCCGGCTGCTCCAGAACTGGCTCCAGCGTGATGCCTACCACAGAGAGAACGGGATCTGCCTTCTGGTTTGGTAAAAAGGGCAGACAGGAGGAAGCCATCGAAGACATGACTGAAAGGAAATTTCTCCCCTGCTTGGAAGAGGCTATTTTCTGGTCCTCTTCGTGCTCAGCAGAATAGTCTTTTCAGCAGTGCTGAGGGTCTTAGCTGTGGGGAAGTCGTGTCTGCAGTGAACAGTGTCCAGCAAGCCAGGGTTTTTATTGTGAAACATTTTTCCTAAGATCCAAGAGCATCCAGGGTGGAATCAAACTGGCAACAGGGAAAGGGGAGGGCGTGCCTCACTCAATACTTTGTATATAGTGTTTCAGAGAGATACATTTAATCTGGGGCTGGTAGACCAGTGCATAGTTACAGGAGGGAACGCAATTCTGGACGAATCACTGTGCTCAGTGGTATTCAGTTCCACATCATTTTACTGCCAGCGCTCGTGTGTCTGAGTAGAGCAGAAACCTGCTTACAAAGCAGATCCCAGCCCAAGTTGCATGATCTGCGGCTCCTGCCTTTCTGCTGCCAACTAAAACTCAGATGGATATGATAAACCTTCATTAGCTTAATACAATAAGCTGTTTTATCATTTAGTCCTTCACTCGTCTCTAGAAAGTCAGTGATTTTGCCTTTTTTTTAAAACATTGGACAGCAAATCCCTACTATATGGTTAAAAAAAATCCTTTTTGGAAGGCATCGCCTATCCCAGAATGTTCTGGTTTTACCCTCTGAAGTTTCTAGCTTTGTTCCTCCCCCTCCCCCCAGAGGCTCCTGGAAGACAGCATTTGTTTTGCAGGCAGGCCCGCCTTTCCAGCTGCAAATGCTGTTGGAGGTGGGAGAGCTGGTTTTCCAGGGCAGCTATCAGCAGCTCATCTTGGATTGAGGTTTGTCTTCGGTGGCTGGCAGTCTCCTGCTGGGGTAGAACAGTGTAGCAGACCCAGGTGGGAGCCGCCTCCGCCGGTTCCGGTTCTCTTCCTGGGAGAGCCACACTTGGGGCCTGTAAGCCGCTGGCTGTCCTGTTGTCCTCTGCCCCTGTTGCCACACAGGCAGCCACGCCTGGAGCCTGGAGCCTGGAGCCTGGAGATTGGAGCCTGGAGCCTGGAGCCTGGAGTCTGGAGCCTGGTGGGATTGCCTGCAGCAGTTTCCTCTGGTGGAAGAATGTGTGGGTTTGGCCGATGAGGGTACACTGGAAAGAAAGCGTCACGGGGTGTTAAACCTTTGCTTGTTTTTGTCACTTGCCTACCCAGAATCATTTTTTCCGTCTTAAAGAATATTGGATCCAGGCCTTTAGAACTCTTGTTCCTCATGGGGTTCAGGAAGGCCCTCACTCTCCCCACCCCACTCTTTCTTCACAAAGAGATTCCCCGCCCCCATCCAAGTTGACCTTTTTTTTTTTTTTTTTTTTTCTTTTTAAAGGAGGATCTAGGAAGCAGCCAGCACCTAACTGAGATTCTCTGCTCAGGCCTCAGCCTTGGATGACTTAGAATTTTAACCTTTGTAGTCTTCCAGCCCTGCACTTCTCCCCTTGAAAGGCTCTCCAGGGCTTTGTGGTGGAATGCAGTCCCTTTGCTTGGTTCTGAGTCACCAGTTCTTGGTGGACAACCCCCCCTCCCCAGCACGGGGAACTGCCAGAAGTGGCTGTGATACACAGACTGAAAGAATCTGAAAAAGACCTGAGCTTGCTCCCACCTCATTCTCCTAGCATCTCTTCCCTAGTCAGACATTACAGTGACAACTAAACCAGTACAACCGGCGCACCCTTGTGACCCGGGAGACCGATGCAGCTCAAGGTGCAGACCACGTAAAGCCCAAGGATGTGGGTTCGGGACCAGGGACGGGATAGAATCAGAAAAGAAAGACAACCGCCATGGTATCTGTTAGGGCGGTGCACACGTTTGTTAGTTCTGTTTGGGGAATGATCTTGAAGTCATGTTTAAATAGTGGACTTGCATTGCAACGTCATTGCCGTGCAGTGACATTTGCTCTGTGGCGTACAGGTCTGTAGGTCTCGACGAGTGCAGGGAGCGCATCAGTCAGCATGTACAGGACATTTCGTTGCCCCCAGACGTCTTCCTCCTGTTCATTTGTCCACTCCTTTTTTTTGACGCATCTTATTTATTCTATTTAATTGTACATCTTGATCACTCCTTTCCTGTCACCCCCTCCAGCCCTGGATGCAAACCCAGGACCTTGAGAATGCTGTGGACTGCGCCCAGCCCCTCCTCCACCAGGGGGCACCACTCCACCCCAAGCCCCTGCTGACCACTGATTCGTTGAGTCCCTCTGTTTGGTCTCCTGTGAAGTGGCATACAAATGGCTTCTTTACTTAGCAAAAGGCATTGTGTCTTTGATACTTGTTTTTCTTGTTGAATTGTTGGCTACTGTATGGATGGACTGTTTTCTGTTTATCTTGTTTTCCAGTTAAAGGATGTTAGGGTTATTTCCAGTTTTTGGTGGTTGGTTTAGACATTGGAATGAAAACTGATTCATCTGATCACACTTCACCCCCCAAATCAGGCTTTTCTCAGCTATAGTGAAGCTACAGTTAAGCGTTTCTCAGCTGTAGGCACGGCCTGGTGGAACAGACATTAGGTCAATCACCGCCGCAGGAGCAAGCCATGTACCCTGAGTCCCAGAGCCCCTCGGGGTGTATGTGGGACTGCGCCCTCGTGTGACTAGACTGCCAGCCACCAGGGCATGCCCAAAGATGCTTCTTAAAAAAAAAGTCTTTCCTTGTAAAGACTCTGAAGACATGAGAGATGGTGGTGATAATAGAACACTCACTAAAGGGGAGACATGGTTTATGACCCAGAACTAATTGGAATCAGCCCAAAGTGGAAACAAAAAACTGCAAGTGGTAAAATAGCCTTTATTTCCTACAGCAATTATTTTTCATCTCTTCAGAATCATTTGGCAGTTTTATTTTTACGTTTGTCTTCAGGTTCAACACAAGGCCAGACAATAAGAGAATCAAAAATTTGGAAAGTGGTACCAAAGCTCTTTGTTGTAACCTTAGTTGTGTAAACAATTGAGTATTAATTATAATTTGATTTACTGACTGCCAAAATATTGGTGGTGCTTTAATATTTGCAGTTATTCTTCAGCTCTTATGCCGTTTATGAAAGTAGAAACATTCAAGTGATATTGAACTCTTGAAGAAGGGAGATTTGGGACACAGGTTTTTCTTTGTTGTGGATAAAATAGTGTGGGGTTGGGAAGAACAAATAGACAAAGAGGTTATGGAAGGAAGTGAGCCCGAGGAGGAGTGGGAAGCGATGTTAATTTGGGGGTTACTTTATCCACTTAGCAGATAATGTTACTCAGCACCAGTCCTTATGCCAGGCACTGGGAGTACCCAGGGAGAAGGAATTCAGAGAGAAAAGATCTGGTGGGAAGTAGCCCGGAGATGCTATGAGAGGAATGCGAAGGGGCCATGTGTGGAGAGGAGCCCTTGAGGAGGTGGCTTCTGAGCTGAACCGTAGGAATATGTCAGGCGCAGGGACTTGCGGGGAGTCGGAGGGAGCGTGAGTCAGAGGGAGAGCATATGGAAGGGCACTGAGAGCTTGCGGCTGCTGGTAGGGAGGAGAGAGCGGGCGTGGGAGGATGAGAGATGACGCCAGAAGGAAGTCAAGGGCAGACATGTGCGCATCATTCTGCACAGTCCATTTGAGTGTGGACTTCCTGTGTCAGCAGCAGAGACTTGGAATGACTTGGAATGATTAAGGTCGTGAGGATGGAATGGAGGCTGTTCAGGCTGGGGGCAGCAGGGCAGATGAGGGGCCCACTTAGCATTCTAGGAGAAGAGCGGGGCTTGATCCAGGATTGGCAGTGGGTTTGGAGCGGTAGGTGGCAGTTGCTTCTGGGGGCAGGGCTGTGTTGTGGTACCTGAGGGAGAGGTCGCTTGAGGCTGCTTGTTTCTGCTCTGAGACATCTGGGTGGAGAAGGCAGAATAGATTCAGTGAGTAGAAGTGGAAGGGCTCGCCTCAGTGAGTTCATGTTTGGTTTGAGTTGCCGTGATTTGTCTGGGATAGAGGTCTAGATGGGGAGCAGTTCACTTAGAACAGATCGGGGAAAGCTTGTGAAAAAAAAAAAAAGAGGTCTGCATTTGGAGTTTTCTAAGAAAAGTGACTTGTATAATAAAAACTAAATGGAAGGAGGTGGGGCTGAAGACGCAGATGCATACTTCCGAAAGTTGGAGGTCAAAGCACTTCCAGAAAGGCAGACAATGATATCAGCAGCTGGCACTTCCAGGCACTGCAGTACGTGGTGGGCCTTTCCGGAGGAGTCAGTCTCACCTAATGCTGAAGCAGTGCCAAGAGCATTCCTGTATCATACCTGCTGGTGCTGGTCGGGGAACAGAGACCCTGGCCTCGGTGGGCTACTCACAAGTGGTAGCAGAGGCACATTTCGAAGCCTGCACCCTCCATGGGCTCCCCTGCCACGGGGGAGTGCGGTTGGTGGGCTTGGGGAAGTCGTGGGCGGGGCAGGGTTGTGGGGACAAGGAGGGGGCCCCCGAGAGTGGGCACAGTAGCTACACAGTGAAGGCATGAGGATTGGAAAGGGCAGTTGCTGATGGAGATGAGACTGGATTTATTGGAGGAGTTGGAGATACAGAAACACCCTTGGGTTTTCTTGACTTCTGTCACCAGGGAGAGAGGGAAATCTGTCCACCCAGGGAAGGTGCTAGAAAGAGTATGTTGAAAAAAAAGACTTAAAGCATGTTTACTGGCACTAGGGTGAGGATATAAATAAAAGGGAAGAAGGAACAAAGAGATGTTTTTGTTTTATTTTTCCTTTGAGAAGTCTGAGGACATCAAAGCACATCGAAAGTGGTATTGAGAAAAATCTTGCAACAATAAATCAGTGTAGCTTAAAATATTCTTTGTTTCATCTTCCACAGACAGACAGTTCTAAGTTCTGCCTGTTGGAGAAGGAGAAGGAAGAACTAATTCTGCTTCATCTAAATCTGGAGTCTGAAAGAAGTCATTTTTAGACAAACTTAGAGGGGCCTGGTTAGCTGTCCTGAGTATTCCCTGGTGAGCAGTCTCTAGTTAATGGTCTTTAGACTGAAAGTATAGGGTTTATGTAGTTTTGTTTTCAGTCAGATGTTATTATAACTTCACATAATTAGAGGTTCCCAGGGTTCATAGAGGTATACAGATGAAAGCAAGGTTTTGTCATTCTTGAATGTTTTCTCACTCAGCTCGCTCTTTTGGGGACATAAACTCCTGCTCTCCCCAGGCTGACTCATGGCATAATGAGTATTGATTTGGATAATTTTCCTCTGTGAGGAACAAATACTTTCTAGGGATCTGAATGGTAAGAAGTAGATGGTTGAAAAATGTACTAGGTTAGGAAATTCAAAGCCTTGTGGAAATAGTTGACATTTAGAATTATCTTCAGAATTTCTAGCTGGAGCCCACATTAGGGGAGGGTCATCAGGTCGTGAAGAGTTTTTTTAGAACTAGAACCCAGGACCCTGGACTCTTAGATGAAGGCTGTTTCCATCAGTCCTTTCTCTGCCATCCAGAATTTATCATATGTTTTAGTGAGCTGTAGACCGGTTCATATTTGTAATGCTTAAATCATGTGAGCCTGAAAGCGTGATTTAAATTCTTGCCTCACACAGGCCTGCACCGATGAGCTGATGCTTCACAGTTTGGCTGATGTAACGGCACAAGGGGCCAAGTAGCTTGAGACTTGGTGATGCTCAATGTTCTGCTTAGAGCTGGGCCGCAGAGATTTTTCTTTGCCTTTGTCGAGCCTTCACCTTGGGCATTGCCCTCAGTGCTGTGACCTTGCCTGTGACCTTGAGCATGTTCCGTTCTCAGCCATACTTTTTTTTTTTTAAAGGAAAGGTGCAGGCAGGAGCAAAGGTGAGTGGGCAGGCAGGCAGGAAGAGAGGAGGAAGAAGCACCCTATTCACTTTTCATTTTAGTTGTTCACACTGCTTGTTCCTCCTTCAGAGGTGATTGGCCTAACCGCTACTCTGCCAGAGCACGCCAGCCATACTTTCCTTGGAACATATTTTTCTTGTTACGAGGATAAGTGCTGGTAAGGTGCTTTGCAGAGTGCCCGCTACATGGTAAGTTCTCCCCAATATCAGAGCAGTTCTGTGTTCCTCGGCCTCAGTCTTAGGGCCTTTACCCCCCAACATTCTTTTTTCTGTCTTGTCGGGTTTTGTGTCCCTTGTCCTTGGCAGTGTTGTCGGTGGGCTTTTTTCCTGGGCTTCAGAAACGCACACGTGAGTGTCTCCTATCTTGTTGGCAGGTCTTCAGGGACAGTGGCCCTCTATTTGGCTGAAAGTGGGTGAAGGGTGGGTTATGTACTTGTTCCTGCTTGGCTGACCTTCCGTCTTCTGTACTTGCAAAATCTCGGACGTGTGTTGTAGGTACAGTCTTACACCTCAGTTGTCTCTGCCTCCAGAAAGCCTCAGCGTCAGAGTCTGGAGTCCAGCCTGTCTGATGGTGTAGTTCATGCTGACTGACGAAAAAAATTGCTTTCTGTGTCTTTCCCTGGTTCTCTGCAACTCTCGTTTGCATGACAATGCCCAGACGCTCATGCCTTACCCATGGGGCCTTGGTGGTGACAGAGGATTGAGTGGAAAGGGGTCCCGGAGATCTCTGAATACTTGTTTCATGTCTGAAACTGCTGGAACTGCTCTGTTCAGCATGGTGGATGCTGGGAAGAGGCTTTTGCACTCCTGTGTCTGGTCCTAGTGGAGTGAGCTGTAAGCTTCTGATTCACACCGAGAAAGGGATGTAACTTATTTCATGAAGTTTTTTTATATTTATTGCCTATTGAAATTATATTTTGGTTGAATATAATTTATTATTGACATTGTATTCCATCCCCCCAACACCCCCCCCTTTTTTTTTTTGCTTTTAAAAAATGTGACTACTAGAACATTTAAAATTGGATTCGTGTCTTTCATCCTGTTTCTGTTGGTTAGCGCTGGTCCGGAATGTTAGATGGACTTTTTTTTAAAAGGAAAGATACAGACAGGAATGAAGCTGAGTAGGCAGGTAGGAAGAGAGAGGAGGAAGAATTTCAGTGTATTTTATTTGGTTGTTCATCTTGGTGGTTTCTCCCAACCCCAGGTCTTGAACTAAGGACCTTGGGATGTATGTGGACTGTACCTGTGGACTAAACTACTAAGCCACCAGGTTGCACCTTAAAAACCTTTTTTTTAAAGGAAAGATATAGTTAGGAATGAAGGTGAGCAGGCAGAAAGAGGGAGGAAGAATTTTTTTTAAGGAAAGTTGCAGGTAGGAATGAAGGCAGGCAGGAAGAGAGAGGAGGGAGCAGCATCTTTATTCTATTTTTATTTAGTTGTTCACATTGGCCTTGAACCCGGGACCTTGGAATGTATGTGAGACTGCTCCCAGGTGTGCTAGGCCGCTGGGCCACCGGGGCGCGCCCTGGGGGTGCATTGTAATGATCTCGGGTCGCTCTGGTACCCTCAGGTAGTCACAGTTGTCGATGTCGAGTCCTTCGCTTGGTAGAAAATGAAGGTGGAAGAACTATATTAGTGTCTCCCTGTTAGAGAACCTTGTTCTTCCCTGATTTGAACCCCTCTTTTCTCCTAGGTGTTCCCAAGCTGTCTGGGTGATGGTCTTTGCTGCCCTGCCAAGTTAGTGGCTACTTCAGAGTGGAGGGGGAGCTGACATTCCTCTGTTTACTGTGTGCCGGCTGCTTGCACTTTGTGTCTCCCGTAAGGTGTAGTGAACCTCGCCAGTGAGACTAAGGGAGGTTAAGTGGCTGTCCCAAGGGTTCCACTCCTGAGGGACTGAGCCAGGTTTGGGACCAGGTCTGGCTGACTTGGAGTTCTCTGCCTCACCCTGCCTTTCCTGTAGAAAGTCTGCTTACTGCTGGCCTCCTGGCTTGTTGCTCATTGTCCATACCTTCCTACGTGTCCTTGATTCCTAGATAGCACATCTCACACTTTAATTTGCACAGAAGTTACCTGGGGATCCTCTTGAAAAGCACATAATGATTCCGTAGGGTTTGACTGGGCCCAAGAGTCTGCATTTCTCGCAGACTTGCAGGTGATGATTTCCTGGGTCACGGACCACAGTTTGAGTAACAAACGTCTCTTCCGTTTCCCTTGTTCTTGGACTTGCTGTCTCTGCTTCCATAGCTACTTGAGTCTCCAGGCCTTGCTGGCTGACAGGGACTCAACCTCTCCTCTGGCTTTGCTTGTGATGCCAGAGCACACGACTGGGTCAGAACTGGTTTTTCTCATCGATGGCCAGTTCTGGCGCGAACGTTGGTCTCTGGTACACGGTATTTGACGGCGTCCTTAGCTTATTCCTGTTCCTTCATTCTTGCATGACTCGAGCTTTGTTACCTTGACCCCCTTAGCCCTTTGACCAGCGCAGTCGAATAAGACATGATCATCTTAACACTGAGATCAGGTCCAGGAGATACCCCTGGGAGACCTAGGGATGCCGGTTAAAAGTCGTGGTTATGAAGGCTGTTAGGCCTTGAATCAACCTTTAGAGGGACTGGGCCTTGTTTGGTCGGGGATTCAGTCCCCAATCCAACAGACTAAGAGCCATTAGCCTGCTGTCTCTCTGTGCCCATGCCTGACTCCAATCGAGGTGACTTGTGGCTTTTCCTTAGAATGAGACTCACAGTGTATCTCCTCACTGAGCAGTGTGGGGAACTGCTAGTCAGCACCCCTTGCTCTCCAGCACCTGCTGAGGGTCTGTTGTCCTTGCATCTAGATCTTGGAAATTACCTTTGGACCCAGACCAAGGGCATTGAATTTGCAGAAAGCAGCTTGGTGCATTACGTGTTTGAGCTGTAGGAGAGTATGCAGAACTCCAGTGTGTTTTAATTTGGGGCTGTGCGTTGAGCACATTAGCTATCTGTTAAATGAGATAATTTATCCCCCCAACTTTCTACAAGGAAGTCCTCCATTTCACAGGACTCCTAGTTGAAGTTTAGGTCTTACTGGACATTTGCATTTTGAGGTTCCCTGATATTTGAATCTGGCACGTTGAATAGAATTTATTAATTGTCAGCTATATCCATCAGCATCCTGCTGTGCAGAATCCTACTCTGGGCCTGTGAGTGTGAGAACTACAGGTAGGGGGAGTGGAGAGAATGGGGACGAGGCTGGGTGCCTGTGGGGCCAGCCCTGGAGAAAGGGATTGGAACCGAGTTGGCAGTGAGTTCTGAATATAATAGGGTGGTTAGTGAGGAGTCTTAATGGAGCAATGGAACATGCCAGGACTCAGGGTGAGGCTGGAGCCTGGTGGGCAGACCTGCAGAGGACAGCAGAAGGCAGAGCAGGGAGGAGGAAGGTCATGAAGTCAGACAGGCAAAGGCGAGCACTGGGATGCAGAACGAGCGGACCTGTGAAAGGACAAGACTGCAGAATTGGTGATGTGGACCCGTCCTGTGCTTGTCTGGGGGCCCATGGAGGCCCGGGCTGTGAGAGACGAAGCGTGTGGACCGGTGCCAATGATCCCTGGCTAACGGAATCGGAGTCGGCATGGCAACCTTCACACGGGGTGGACCCCGGCTGCTGAGGTGGCTGCGGTAGGGAGCAGGGGCTGGGGAGGCAGCAGGAGCAGCTCCTTGGAGGCCAGATTCACATGGGAAGGCATTAGAACAGTAGGTTGTTTGGGGGTGCCTGACTTGTGGGACACACAAGACTGCTGTTCGGACTAACGCTGTAAAAATGGGGACAGAGACAAGAAGCGGTTAGAAGGTGAGAGCTGCTGCCAGGAGAGACTCACGTTCTGTCACTCTGCGTCCCCCTTGAGGCCATGTGCCTCTATTACTCTCACTTGGTGGGACTGTCCTCTGTCCTGTGCCCATGTAAATATGACTGTCTCACTGCCCCTCTGCTCTAGGTCCCCGTTAAATGGTGGGTGCACATCACCTGATTCCTCGGTTCGATTTCCAGTTCTTAAGACCTAAACTCGAAGTGAGCCTGTGTGTGCAGGGCGGTGGTGGAGGCAGGGCTGCCAGCAGCCTGGTGGTGTCAGTGGGTCTGTGACATACCCCGGGGCCTGCTGCACGAGGTCTCATACAGGCAGGTGCAGACAGTGTTAGCTGTGTCTAGTGTCTCCTTGCAGTCCTCATTTTGCAGTGAGATGCTCTTAAGAGGATGGCACCCTAAGAGCAGAGTCTGGTGGCCGTTTTGTTCAGATGTCGGCAAAACCGTTGAGTGAGTGACTAGAGGCACTGAGAAATGAGCCAAGCCCGGTCATTAGCTGAGTTTGAACAGGCTGGGGGCCAGGAGGGGCGGGTCCGCCATTTCAGGGAGAGTCTTTTTGTGTACAGGTGGAAATGCCCGTGGCGGCCAGCTGTGGGCTTTTTCAGTGGTAGCAGAAAGCAGAGCTGCTGTACAGCTTCACTTTGGGGAGTGCAGTCTATTTGCTTTAATTCATTGTTGTCAGAAAAGAACTTAGCCCTTAAGTGCTTTGAGTTTTTGTCTTTCATTTTCAGCGGTATTTTCTTTCCTTTTTTAAAGGAAAAGTGCTGACAGGGAGAGCGAGGAGGAGGAAGAAGCATTTTAATTTTGCTTTTTATTTAGTTCATCTTGGTTGTTCTCCCCTGGTCCTGGAATACAAACTTGGGTCCTTGGGATGTATGTGGACCTTGCTCAGCCAGAGACAGTGGACCTAACTGCTGCTCCCCGGGACCCCCAAGCAAGATTTTCTGACATGCTCACTTGGTGTCTCAGGGTAGAAGTGGAAGGAAGAATAGGAAAAATGGAAAGATTGGATACTAGTTAGAGGCTCTGATACAGATATGCTTTGGGTAGAATTGTGAAAAAGGAGAAGAATGGCATTTGACAAAGAGAAGGATGGCGCGCCTGGTGGACGCCAATGAAGGACGCAGGCCACATACCCTGGGGCTGAGTTCTGGGTCTGGGGAAGCAGCTAGTGTCACCTCAATGGAAATAAAGTGAAAGGGCTTCCTTCTCCTCTCTCCTTGTCTGCTGACTTGCCTCCATTCCTGCCTGTGCCTTTCCTTTAAAAAAATAAGATAAAAGGGAAAGATGATTCAGGGAGCGAAATGCTGGAAAAGCTAACACTTGGCAGGAGAAGAAATGGGGCCAGAGGATGCTGAGCACAGCTCTCTGGCTCAGATGGAGTTGTTGAGCCGGAAATGGTGAAAACAGGTCGGAAGGTTAGCTGAGATGTGACGTGGTCTCTTGGGAAAGGGGAGCTGAGGAAGGGGCGTGAGCGCGTTTTGTGTGTGTGTGTGTGTGTGTGTGTGTGTGTGTGTGTGTGTGTGTGTTTCATATGTTTGATAGGTATCTGTTTGACAAAATGCAAGTCTGGTTTACCTGGCCAGTGTTAATTTGGGGAAAGATTAAACACATAGTTCAGTAGTTGAGTAATAGTAATTAGGTTTTAATGGTTTTGCCATAGATGACTCATAGAATAAAAAAAATTCTGTTTCTCTAATCTTGAGTGTTAGGATAGCGTTAATCTCTGTTAGAGTTTCAAATTTAGCTGTAACTTCTTTGGTTACACAGTACTCTAATTTCAGGTCTTTGAGGATAGGAAAATTTGTTCCACATCTGTTGTACTTCGACGGGCCGCCTTTCTGTAAGAGGCGCTCAGGTTAAGGATGCTCAGTCTCCATTCCATGTAGCTGTTGGGAATTCTCCGGCTGTCACCTCTCTGGGAGAACCTTAATTTCTTCTAGGGCTTTGTCTATGCTAGAATCCTAGTGCTGATCTTGTTCTGATGTGAGAGTAACTCATGGTAATCACTGTATTCTAAGTACTCTAGTAGCATCTATCTGGATTGTTTTATTTAATCCTCAGAGTAACTTTGTGAGTGAAGTGTTATCATCCCCTTGTTATATTTGAGAAAATAGAAGCTTAAAGAAGTTAAGTAACTTGTAACTTTTAAAGGGAAGAGCCAGGACTTTCTCCAAATTGCTTTACTCTAGAGATCTTGCTCTTCACCCCCACAACCCACTGTGGTTTCTCGGTATCATTTCTGTAGCTAATTAGTAAACAGACTCCACCATCTTTGACGTTCCAAGCGCCTGCTCTGGGTTTACCAGTATTGCTTCTCCTGCCAAGATCAGAAGGTTTTTATTCCTTTTTGTAAAGGAAAGGTACAGGAAGGAGTGGAGAGAGAAGAAAAAGAAACATTGATTTTTTTTGTTCATCTTGGCTGTTTCCCTGCCCGCAGTCGCAAACCCAGGTCCTGGACGTACGTGGACGCGTCCGTGGACTTACATCTAAGTCCCGAGGGTGCCCTGAGGCTCTCATGCTGAACGCCGCTGCTCTGACTGCTGAAATAGGCAAACATTCAGAGATGCTGTGCATCCTTTCCTGATAGCTCTTCCTTTACCATGTATGTATGTACAGAGCCAACCAAACACCGTTTTCTTTTTGAAGAGGAAAGAAGCAGGCAGGAATGAAGGCAAATAGGCAGGAAGGAAAGGAAGAGAGAGGAGGAAGCAGTATTTGTTTATCTCTTTAGTTGTTCACATCGGTTGTCCCGCAGCCCTGGGTCTGGAATTTGGACCGTTGTACGTGGTCCACGCTGGCCGGAGCCGCAGGCTTAGCACCTAAGCCACCAAGGCATGCTCCACGTAACGTTTTTATCATCTTTTCTGTGGCAGTGAAGGTAAGGTGGAGGTATTTAGAAATTACGGTTTTTAGAAGTATCTTCTTTATTGCTCTTCCTCCATATTTGCAGTTTAGCTCACTTGTTTTTACCATTAGTTTTCTTGGGTTGATGCAGAGGTGCCCTCGAGAGGGTGCGTCGAGAAAAGCCTGGAGTTACAGTCGTTCAGAAAAACAGACAGGAAACCATTCCCTCCCACTCGACTTCAGAGTGTCCTCCTAATTCCTGAGATCAGCTCCCAAGGAGAATAGGTTCTTAAACGTCATTTCACATGTGTCCCAGAGACTCACCCTGAAAACCTACAGCGTCAGATAAACGTGGTTTGTGCTCCCAGCCTGGATCCTCATTTGGAAGATTCACATTGACAGTTCACATCAGTACTTAAAGTCAGAGAAGCCTTGAGAAAAAAAAATTGTGTGTGTGTGTAACCACAAATTTCTCAAGTTCCTAAACTGTAGCATCCTTTCTTCTCTCATTCGTCACTCAGGGAGTATTCCTGGGTGAACACCCTTCCAAGTTGTTGGTGGTTTTTGTTGAAGTTAATGCAAATGAGAGCAGTCCTTATGAGAAATACAGAGAGCTTCCTCCATTCACTCCTTGTAATATAACAGCATCTGACAAATGGGTGCCATTAATTCTCTGTGTTACTCTGTTTTCTGTCTACTCCAGGAAGATAATTTTTTAATGAGTTTCTCTTGAAAGTCAGCAGCCAGTGGGTCTGCTGTGAATGATAACTTGGGGGCATGCTCTGCGTCATAGTTTACAGCTGAAAGTACTACATTTTCTAATTCCAAGGATGTCTGCAGTGGATTTGGTAGCTAGCGAGAATGGCTCAGTGATGAGCCAACGGCATTATTTTTGGGAGAGAAGCACATTTGTGCCGAGCCAGGGAACCCACCTGTGCACACCTGGCCTTGGTGGGAAAGACGGCAGGCTGAGCTGGAGCAGTGACCTGCCCAGGTCTCTGAACTGGAAGGCCCTGGTGCGGGTGTGAGGGAAACAGGTTTATGTGATTTTAGGAGGGTTGGGGCTTGGCGTGGACAAGGACAGGGTGATAAGGGGGAAGGTGACTTTTCACTTGGAGCAGTCAGCACTGCTGGCATTTGGGGCTAAGTAACTTCATTGTGGGGCTGGTCTGTGCATTGCAGGTGTGCAGGGCACCCCTGGTCTCTGCATCACAGGGTGTGCAGGGCACCCCTGGATTGTGCATCGCGGGATGTGCAGGATACCCCTTGACCGTGCATCGTAGGGTGTGCAGTGCACCCTGGCCTCTACCCAGTAGCACACCTGACTCGCCACCAAGTTGTGACAACTAGAAATGTCTTGGACATTGCCGAATATACCGGGGGCGGTCGTGGTGGGAGGGGCGCATCGCCTCAGCTGAGGACCGCTGACTATCAAACAGCCAGGGGTCATTGAGCTGTCGGCTCCCAGAGAAGAGTAAGTGCTTGCACTGTTCCCTGCGTTTCCTGGTGCTAGAGGCCTTAAACACGTTTGCAAATACCCAAAATTTAGTATTTAAAAAATTGCTGGTCAAATGAATGCGAACAGCAGAAAGAGTTGCTGGATTGATTGGAGCCTTTCAGGAACAAAGGCTTCTGTGCAGGATTTAGGATTTATGTGTCAAATTTAGAAGGCTTACTCAGGTGACAAAGGAGAATTACTTTGAACTCCTTTCTATGCTCAAAACATCACCTCTAATTTAGAAAATCTATACTTTGCTTCAAGCTAGCATTGTAGAGCTGCTGCTTAAAAGCAGGGTATTTATAAAGCGCCAAAGGAATGCTTCAGAGCCTTGATGAGTTTTACTCCTAAACCAGGGCACCTCTGTTTATGGTACTTAAATGAACAAGCAAGTGATTTCTTAGTTTTGAGATACTGAAATTTACCCAACACGCTTCATTAAAAAAGAAAAAGAAAAAGGCACTCTATCTAACTAACAGTGAAGAAACTTAGGAATGTTTTTCTCTTGCTTTCTCACGGTGAGACTATTTGAATAACCTGCTTGAAGCAGAGACTAATGAATTTTCCTGAAGCTTATTAATGGTGACAGGTTTAGGCCAAACCCTTTCGGTATTTCTATAAACTCATTGATGAATTAGTCAGCTGCCAGCACCAGGGTCTTTGAGTTGAGAGAGTGTCTATCCGTGGGGACGCAGAGCTTATGCAAAAGTACCTTTGACAGTGTTGCCGAGATGGATGACTTTGATTACCCCTCAGCTCATAGGGAAGTTAGCCTTCATATACTTCCCTGTAGACATGAGATTCTAGAAATGCAAGCTGCACTTAGGTCACTGAACTCAGAAGCACATTTATCCCTGCTTGCCACCTACTGATATTTTAGATTCAAGTGTTAAAATGTGTGGTGTGCTTCCTACGCCGGTCTCTGATTTTCACGTATCTATTTATTTTACATAGCCATATGTGCGTACATATACACTTCAGTGTCCTTATTTATAAATTGTAATGTGGTTTATGCAGTTTTTATGATCTAATTCTTTTTGCTCAGTAGCATTTCTTGATTGTGTTGTGTCACTATCTATATATAATAGCTCTGTGCCTCACTTTGAGCGACTGCATAGTATTCCATGAAAAGAGATATGCTGTACACGATGGGAACGTATTTAACACTTGAACTGTACACTGAAGAGATGTCTAGCATGGTAAATGTTAATGTGCACGTGATAAAAAATTTTTTTTTTTTAAAGATGTACCACTGTTGATCGAATCACTTCACTTTTGATGGGCATATACATGTTTTCCTGTGTTAGAAATAACTTGCATCAAGCATGGATGTATGGATGCTCTTCCTTTCGGAAGATTTTTTTTTTAAAGGTGCAGACAGGAATGAAGGTGAGCAAGCTGTTAGGCAGAGAGAGGAGGAAGAGACATTTTTAGTTTTTAATTTGTATTTAGTTGTCCACATTGGTTCCTCCTCCCAGGACCCAGGACTCAACCCAGGGGTACATGGTCTGTGCTCCTTTGGAGGTGATTGACATACTACTACTCCAGGGTGCACCTAGAAGGGTTGTTTATTTTTTTCAAAGGAAAGGCACATGCTAAGGAATAAAGGAAGGCGATTAGGCAGACAGGCAGGAAGAGACAGGAGGAAGAAGCGTTCTATTTTATTTCCATTTTAGTTCACACTGGTGATTGCCCTGCCAGGGCTTGAATCCCCCATGGGTATGCGCCTGGCATTCTTCAGAAGCAACTGACCTCACCCCTGCTCCCCCAGGGTTTGCATAAGGTTTTTTTTTTAAGCAACAAAGCCTGGAAGGTTTTATTTCTTTGGTTTAAAGCATCACCGCTGTGCCCTGAGATCAGTGACACGTTGTCCACATACATTAACTGGGATCCTTGCCCACTTGCCTTTGAGGAAAACTCAGGAAAGGGCAGGTTGACTTTTCGGACTTGAGGGAAATCTGGGTCGGGGAGTGCCGCTGGAGATCGCTTTCCACGGTGGTCTTGAGCTGGAGGCTCTTTCACGAGCTCATGAACTCTGGGGACCTTCCTACTGGCCACGCAGTAGTCACTGGAAGAGATGGTCGGCCCAGGTAGAGCGCTTGGTTCCCAGAGGCATTCCTGCTGGTGCAGTGAAGGGGACACCCGGGGAGAAAACAGTCCGTCTCCACTTTTGCCAGCGGGTGAGGCGACATCGACTTGTGTGAGCCCCGCCAGCTCTGCAGCTCTGCCTGCCCTGCTTTGGTATTCAGTGAACTCTTCCTTCTCTGAGTTTTTCCATCACCCACGTTATGAAATGCTAACCTGAGGGCAGCGCTGCCCTTTATACTTGCATTCTGCTTTCTAAAGGAAAAACATTTGGGGGCAGGTACTTTGGGAAGCGTTGTATTTCAAGTGCGGTAGCTGTTCCACCGTTGAAGACCTTGGAGCTCACTCCCGAGGCGCAAGTCAGCACACTTTCAACTTCGGACTCTTGAGCACGAAGAAGAAAGCGTTGTTCATGTGGATTGACTGGAGTTGCTCAATTGGGGTGTGTGGTGTGCCCGTCACAGGGTGACCCAGCACAGTGTCTCCTGCCTTGGGGTTGGTGGGGCAGCCTGGTGGGGCCGAAGCTGAGAAGCAGCCTGGTCTGCTGCGGTAGAGGGACTGTCGCTTCCTTCCTGGGCCCGGAGCCGCCGTCTGCCTGGCGGGATTAGCTGGTATAGTTGGTTGTGGTGAAAGTGCCCTTCAAATCCCAGCCCCTGTCAGTGCTGGCGACCACGCAGGCGACCACGCCGGGGGTGGCGGCGGTGAGCTGTGGTCAGTCCCACTTGCTGCGGAAGTGACTCCAGGGCCCAGGGCCGAGGAGCAGGAATAAGATGCTGTGTCGTTCCAGACTGGAAGGCTTTCTGTGCATGTCCTAGACCCCAGACAGCAAGACGTAGAAAGAGCAGGCTTTATATGTCCTTCTGTGGAGGGTGTCCTGAGTTATAAAAATTCAATATATTTTAAAAGAATGTAGTCCCATGAATGATAAAACACCATCTTCTTGGGACATTAAATTTTATACAGGCAGACTCAGGATAAACCACCTAGATGGTTCATGCATAGAGGAAAATGTGGCTTTTTGGCATCTTTACAAATCAGAATCAAATACTAAATCCACTTCATGTGAAACTAATGTGCCTCTGGGAATTTTTCCTATTGACTCAACATTATGTATTTTCTAATTTTGTAAATATAAAGTATTTTCATTTTACTTGTTTTTTTTAAAAAAGCATTTTTTTTTTTCGTTTAGTTGTTCACATTGGTTGTTTCCCCCGACCCAGGACGCGAACCCAGGGGTGTGTGACTTGCATCCTTCAGAGGCAGTTGACCCAACCACTGCTCCACCAGGGTATGCCAGACTTTGCTTTTATTTTGTGTTTATTTAGTCGTTCACACGGCTGCCCCCTGACCTGAGAGGCACACCCCGCTGCTTGGGATGTATGTGGACTGTGCTCAGTTGGAGGCAGTGGCCAAACCACCACTCCACCAGGGAGCTAAGACATGATCATTTTTTTGATTGCAGTAACCAGACTGTGCTTTGTAAAAAGTGGAAATGGGTCAGATGAAGCTTTCCCAACCCCTCCTCCCTTTTAGTATGTGGGCATGTTTTCTCTGAATTTTCTGTTTCTTCTTCCCAAGCATTTGGATAACACCTAGGGGTTACCTAGGTAGGAATGCGTGAACTCCTCCCGGGCTCCCTGTTTCCAGGTATCTGTCACAAATAAAGGGGTCCTTGCTCACGGTGCACCCTAAACTCTTAGCGTATACCTGCAATGGTCTTTCTTGAGCCTTTATAACATAGACCCAGATTTCTTTTACCTTCTCTTACTTGTTTGCCTCTTTTTGTCTAACTTTTCTTTTTTTGTGGGGGAAGAAAGGTGCAGGCAGGAATGAAGGTGAGCAGGCAAGCAGGCAGGAAGAGAGAGGAGGCAGCATTTTCAGTTACGTTGCACATTTTGGTTGTCCCCCATCTCCGCCCCCCACCCTGGGTCTTGGACCTGGGACCTAACTGCTACTTCACCAGGGCATCCTGTGTTTTTCTGTTTCTATGAAATATAGTTATTAACTAAACAGGACTCGCATGGACTTGCACATTTTACTTAAAAGGACACTTTTCCGGAAGTGGAGCAGGTGCTTAAAATAAAAACCCTTGTTACTGCCAAACTGCTATAACCCTGGCTTATCTAAACAGATGTTTTCCTTCCCGGGGCAGTTGCTGTGCCTGGGGCTCCAGTTTCTTCCCCATCTTCTCCCTGGAAGGGCCGTTGTTACCTCTTTAATGACTGGAAGTTATTTCTTTTGACCTTTAATTGTTATCTGTATCTGCTGGCTTGAGTCCCTTTCCTCTGAATCGCCCTGTTAAATGAATTCTTTTTCCTTTCCTGCCTCTTTTCTGAAAAAAGTAAATTATAATGAAAGGTGTAATAGGAAAGATACTTTATGTCAAGTCCCACCTCTGTTCTCACCAGCCACTATTTTTTTTTTTTTTTTTTTTTGAGGAAGAAACATTCTTTTTCATTTAAAAAAAGTTTACACATTAAAATAAACTCATATGTATAGGTTCCCCATTCCTTGTGTGTGTGTGTGTGTGTGTGTGTGTGTGTGTGTATGTGTGTGTGTGTGTGTATACCTGCCCCAGCCACTGTTTTAACAGTGACTGTCTTCTGTTCAGGTTTTGTCCTCTTCACCCTTCACTAATCTCTCCCTCCCTAATAACCTTTAAGGGAGGCTTCTCCTTCCTGTTAAGTGAAAGGCTCTTTCCTTCCTTTGGTCTTTTTCTTACAGGCAAGAGGCAGGCAGGAAAGAAGGTGAGCAGGCAGGCCGGAAGAGAGGAGGAAGCAGCACTTAGCTTTTTTGTTTAGCTGTTCACATGGGTTGTTCCGTCGGCCCGTGACTTGACGTGGATCCTTGGGAAGTGTGTGTGCGGCCGGCGGAAGGCACCCGCACCAGGCCGGCCGTGATTGGTAGTCTTTGGACTACAGAAGCTCTTCTTGGAGACAAGTTAAGCATAAAGTCTGTGATTTAAGGGCACAGGGAAATTATGTCAAGGTCTATTTCTCTAATCTCCTGTTTTCAAACATGAGCTAAAATACATATCTTCAGAATTTTAAAGCAAATGGGTAAAACTCAATATTGTCTGTCTTAAAGGTTATTTGTTTGTTTATTTTGAAGAAAGAGGAGGAAGAAGTACTTGATTTTTGTAGTTGCTCACGCTGTTTGGGTCCTCCCGGGGCCCAGGGCTTGAACCCAGGGGCCTGTGGCCTCCGTTCCTTCAGAGGCGATTGGCCTGAGCACTGCTCCCTCAGGGCCTGCCTTAAAGGTTATTATTTAATTTTTGAAGAAAAAAAAATCTCTCTTTTGGTTCCTTTCTTCGAGTTTCAAATCTCTTTGGAAAAAATCAAAATCTAAATTTGAAAGGGGACCGTTGAGCAGTGAGTTCACTGAGCCAGCACGTTGCATGTGTCGGTGATGAGCACAGCAGGCAAGGGGAGATGTCTGACATACTGTTGAATATATAGCAGCCTTATGTTAAAATCATACCTACATATATGTATATACTGATGCATGCACATATAAATCTATGTTCCAAATGTGATGTAAGCTTGTCTGATGAGTGGGCCTCATCACACTTACTCTGGAGACTTTGACTTTCTATTGCTTATACTTCTGGGCTTCAGAGTATTGGCAAAGGGCACACACTACTCACAATAATCATGTTTTAAAAATCCAGGAGTGTAAGGGAGAAATATTTTGAATGAATGACAGCCTGCCGGCTGAATAAAGCAGTTTGTGAAGATGTCATCTGGGCGTTCAAATTAAGAGTGATTCCAGGGGACTAGCAGTGTTTGTGTAGACTTGGAATTGATTGGTGGGTCCCTGAATGGGGACGTGGACCAGACAGAGGACGATGTTGCTGCAGCAAAGCTCATAAGAAACAACTGACAGCCCTGCTGCTGGCGGATGAGACGGGCTCTGGCCCCGCTGCTTCTGTAGAGCTCAGTGCACCGGAAGTCATGGCTTCTGCAAGGCTGGCCCATCAGTGAGCTGGGCGCATGCTGGTTATGATTATAGGTCATCAGATCTGCAATTTCTGATTTGTTCTTCAGAGAAAAAAAACAATAGCAAGTTCCCATGAGTTTCTTGAGACATCAATGAATCTTTTTTCTGTTATGGAGTAAGTAATGGTTAGTGTTCAGAATTGAGCTAATTGGGAAGCCAGGTGTATTTTTGAACTTAGCTGCTTATTATTAACTGTTTGAAGACTTAGCCTACCTGTGAAATGCTTGGCTTTTACCACCTTGTTTACCTTTAAAGGGTATGCCTCTGCGTCTCTGTGAGGCCAGAGAGAGGAAATGATTGCGTGAGGTAGGAGGAGGCCGTGCTTTTCCTGAGCAGTCGGTCAGGTGTTGGTTCTGGAAAACCCTGATCCTTCGGGAAAGCCCCCAAAGTGTTCCCCGGGTCCACTGTAGCTTCTTCCTCGTCCTCCTCTTAGTTAACTGAGTGAGACAGAAGCAGCTCCTGGCTTCAGGCTCAGCCACGAGAGGAGGAAGAGAAGCTCCATTGCCAGCTCCCAGGACCATTGTGGGAGGTGACTCAGCTTTTTGTTCTCATGGTCTGTCCTTTATCTCTTGCTTCTCAGCACTTTTGCACAGAAGCCTACATTGGTGATGCTCATCACAGCCTTTCCTCTGTTTAAGAAGGGTTTACATATTAAGTGACATTAATGTTCTTACTAATCAAGTCCAATAAAACATGGCTTGTTCCGGGTGTTAATTGGATGGGCTTTGAGATGGCTGCCTGCTGCTTCCCTCGGGAAGTGAGGAATCATTTACCTTTTCTGCAGTTGGGATCCTCCTTTTGTACCCACTTCCATTATACTTGAAACCGTCCTTAATTGTCAGGTGCTTCTTGGCATTTTATGACCAGAGCTTGCCTATCAGTGTTCTCTAGGTATTTTGGCAGCTGTATCCAGGTTAATACTGTGCCCTTAGCTGGAACATTTTAGAAGTCAGTGTGCACTAAGATTTGGGGACTATTTGGAATCCTATGAGATTGCATGTGGGACTTGAAGAAAAGGCAGCATTTCACAGGAAAGGCCAAAGGAAATGGCTTGGACGCTGTCTGCTCCCCCTGCAGGCCTGTGGTCTTGGCATCCAGCAGAGGCCCCAGTCGACCTTCTGTCAGTTCCCACTGACGCTCGACCCGAGTCAGCTCGCCCCACTTGGGTCACCTCGCGCTGCCCATCAGAGCCAGCGTTGGTGGCCTGCGGGCGAGTGGCTGCCGCCCCGCCTCTGCTTTGTGTAGACTCACTACTTGGAGATGCTCTTTTCCAGAAGGTCCCAGCACCTCCGAGTTGCTCTTTGGAGGGAGAAGCATCTAGAGGTCAAGTAAATCGCTTAAAATTCATGCTCTAGCTCTTTTCTTTGTAATTACAAATGCACATTGTTATGTGAAAAATCTCAAAAGGGGGTGAGAGCGAAGATTTGGGGGATCTTGCAGTAAAGAAACCAGTGTAAACTTGGTTTAAGCTCTTGGCTCTAGAACCTTCCTTCCCTCCTGATGTCTAGCTCAGAACACACGTGAGGACACAGTGATGTAGAAACGACTTGGTCTGGAGGAGCTGTCTTTCACTAGCCCCAGTGCCTGTACCTCTCCTCATCTCTACCAGTGACAGCCTAGTGACAGCTTGACATGCATGGGGCGGAGTATTTAAGTCACAGAAAGGGACACGTGCTACTAACCAGTGCTCCTGATTCCTCAGTCTGCTGGTTGTTCAGAGTTGCTAGCGCTCTGCTGATTTATCAGCCTAGTTCCCTAAAGGGGTTGCAAAAATGTGCTGTGTCTTAGAATCTTCATTTTTCAGTTGCAGGTAACTGGCCCTTCCTATTCAGTGCAGCAGGTTACTAAAAAAAGCTGTACTAAAGTCAAGGTATTTTTTTTATTTTAACCATTTATAAATAGACCATTTCATTGGTGTGAAAGATGCCATCCACAATGAAATGTTCTCATCACTCCCTCCCAAGAAAAACCGAGCATAACTCTCCCGTCTTACTTTCCCCCAGACCCTACTTTCTGTCTCTGAACTTGCCTGTTCTCGGCACTTCCTCTAAGCAGAAAGTCTGCAGTTTGGACCCTAGCACATCTGCTGTGGCCAGCAGGACCCTCTCCGGTGGGTAGGTGGTGGAGAGGGGAGGGGGTGGTCATAGCATGTGCCTGGAGCATCCTCAGCCAGTGCATCTCCAAGGACGCCTTTATTCCTCTCCCTCTACAGATTCTTGTCCTTCGATAGGTGTCTCTTACTCTAAACCCCCTGAAATCCTTCACATTACACGATATGCATACATGTTGAAAAGACTAGTAGATTGGATGGGCTGAATGGAGCTGGTTGGGATTAGCCAATCAGAGGTGTTTCCAGGACGTTTTGAACAGGAAGGGGCTGAGGAGTAGGGCCTATGAAGATAAAGCAGCAGAAGAACAAGTGGGGAGACCAGAGCCCAGCCCCGCGTGACCTTCCATTTTAAACCGGCAGCCTGGTAAAGCTGCAGGCAAAGAAGGCTACACACACTACATCCTTCAAAGGGCCGGGGCTGTGTCGTGGGGTCAAGTCTTAGTCTGTAAGCCTTTTTCTTTCTTCATTCTGTTTCTACCCATCCCCCAGGGCTTGAACAGAAACAAAAAATTCTCTGGGTTAGAGTTTCTCTTTGATGTTGGTCCTGGGCCTAAGTGTGGGAATTGTTATATGTGCTCTTGGATTTGGTCAGCATGATGGAACAGTTTTCTGGAATATTGGTAATGTAGGAATAGTCGAATGCTAAAAGCTTTTCTTCTTCCACCTTTATCCCCTGCATTTCTCACTGAGTAAGTCTTCTAAATGCATTGAGGTGTTGGGGAAAAGAGAATAAGAAAACTGCATTGAAAAATCTTTTCTGTCTATATACAAAACATTTAACAATCAAAATGACTATTTCTAAGTTTTCGGTTGCATAACATTTTCTGAAAAATAATGGCTTATTTCACTATAAATAATTTTGAAACCACACTCAATGTAGTATCACCCAGAGGGTTGCAATTAGTGAACTTTTTTTTTTTCCTGGCAGGTTTGAATTTGTGTTAGGAAAACCCATGAATATGTCTTATGTGTATTTGGAGAAATGAGACTTGAGGAGCATAGTGATTTTTATTTATTTATTTTTACTTTTTTAAAGAGAGGAAGGAAGGGAGAGGAGGAAGAATCTTTTTTTTAAAGGAAGGAGTGGGAAAAGGAAATGCTTTTATTTGTTTTTGGTCCATCCCTGCCCTCCCCACCACCCCAGGTCTTGAACCTGGGTCCTTGGGCTTTGCATGATCTATGCCCCAACCTGGTGACTTAGCCTCTAAGTCACCAGGCTGTGCCCCATAGTGATTTTTAAATTATATTGACAAGTGATGTGAAGTTAAGATTGCTGCTTAACTCAACTGTTTAATTTTTTTGTCTTATGCATGTTTGTTGTTTAAAGAAAGTGGTGCTTTTCAGTCCTGATCCCTATAGGCAGTTATTTTCAGTTCTTTGTTCCGTTCTTCTATGACCATTTTCTTAATTTCAAAATAACATGCTTGCACTGCTAGTGTGAAGCTCTTCATTTTATATCCTGTCTCCCGATGGTCAGTGCAGATTTGCGCCTGGGCAGCGGGGGCAGGAAGTCTGGGCTCTCACCCACCCACCCACCCACCACGACTGACTGTCCATGTGTCCTGGAATAAGATACTTGAGCTTTTTTCTGCCTAATGTATAAAACAGGACTAATAATAATAACGAAGATCATAATCATGGCCCCAGGCCTACCCTTAATGCAGAGCCTGGGGCAAGAGTACAAATGGAGACCAGATGGCTAAATATTTAAAAGGTATAATGAAATATTTAAAAGATACAATGAAATATTTAAAAGGTATATACCATGTGCCTAAATATTTAAAAGGTTTAAATCAAGCTGTAACCATGGCCTCGCCCCTGTTCCTGGCTGGGACCTAGAAGCCCCCTCCTCAGGCCTCCCCCTCAAGCCCCAGAGCCTGAAGGTGCCTGTTCCTGGGATGAGCCCGGGAGCTGAGTGTCATCAGGAATGTGCTCAGGCATCTCCGCTCAAATGGGGGCCCACCGAACCCTCAGGCTAAGCAGCTCATGCTTCCCGGCAGCCTGGTTGGGGTCACAGGGATACCTTTCCTCTGCTTTTCCCACACCTGTCTTCCGGCCAGCGATTTCCAGGCAGTACGCACCCCCATGTGCCCCTGTGCATCGGGAGTCAGGGAGCCAGGTTAAGAGAGCGAATGACTAGACACCTACCCTTTCTCAGCTCCCCCAGGGCAGTGGCTGGGATCTGCACGTACACGCCACCTGCCCTCATCTGTCTCTTTCCCATAAGTCCATTCACTCCACCAGATTCCAAAGTTCAGAATTAAACTTTCCTCTGAGACTGGAAAAAAAAAGTGCCCGTGCTTTAGTCCTTTCGGTTCCTGGGTGTCCACAGCACCAGCCAGGGCAGAGGACCCTTCGGTCTGCAGGCAGAGGTACGCGTGCCCGCGGCGCTTGTGGGATCCGCCAGGTGATCCGTCGGGGTCGCCTCGCAGTAGTGCCCAGTGCAGCAGCCCTAGACCGGCGTCCTGCGCAAAGGCCTCGCGTCCTGCCGCCTCACTGCGCTGAGAACGTTCTTCGCTGGGTGGGCTGGAGCGGCAGAGGTAAAGGGTTGCCAGATTTAGCAAATGAAAAATCAGGAGGCCCGGATAAGCAGTGGAACACGCATCCACTACACGGCTAGTCACTGCGTGTCTGCCAGACTTATCTGGGCAGCCTGTGCCGTATGTGCAGCCCGTGCCGTGTGTGCAGCCCGTGCCGTGTGTGCAGCCCGTGCCGTGTGTGCAGCCCGTGCCGTGTGTGCAGCCCGGTGAGGTCCCTCCTCTTGGGCTGTGGCTGCTTTAGTCTTGAGAGACAGTCTCGTATTTTTCACTTTTCCTCTGTTTCTGCAACATTCTGGTCGGTCAGGTGTTGGAACAACTGGATTTAACTTCTTGTTTCATAACTTTCCTTCCTGTTGTCCGGATCTCTCATACTTGGGCTTCGTGGTAATTATGCTGATTTCCTTGACTCCATTTTTCCCATTTGTTTCATTCATGAATGTTTATTCTGAAAGTTCCTGCGTGTTTGGTAGGTGCTCCTTTATGACTTCCAGTCCCTTTTTCCCAGGACAGTAATTCCGCGTACATTCCTCCATGCTTTGCAGCGTCTCCGCCCTCTGTTTCCTGGTTTATTTCTGGAGGGTTTTATTTAAGAATGAGAATGTGGAAAACCGATTGTAGCTCTGCCGACACCAAGGAGGCCTGTCCTTTGGGGCATCTCAGGTGATTCGTGGAGCTGGATTCTTCATGGAAGGGCCCACATGCCAGCCTCTGGAATCTCGACACTGCAGCCTCGGTCTCTCAGGAGGCTCATGCATTCTGCTTGGCATGTGAACTAGACTTCTGGCTGGAGGGGTGGCCTGGCCGGAGGGGTGGCATAGCTGGAGCAGACTCCACCCCGGGGGCCCTGGGTTCTGAGCCCCCGTGGCTTGAACCCGGAGGGCCCTCCTGCCCGCCCCTCGCTGTCCTGGGTTCCACAGGCTCAAGGCCGCACAAGGACTCTGTGCAGCCTCATCCATCCCCACCCACTTCCTCCCTTCATACTTGGGGTCTCCTTTGCTGGTTCTGAGGCCAGAGGTGCTCTGAAGTTCACTGGGACTGACTGTCCTCCATCTCCGAGGAAGCGTCCTACTCACCCTGCTGAGCCAGACGCCACTCTCTGCCGTCTTCTGCCTTTTCCAAAGCCTCACTGATGTCTTAAATGGGCTTTGATGTCATTCCCAGTGTGTTCTTGTGGGCGTATTACGCACACATGCACACACACATACGCATACATGACAGACACCACTAAGCTTTGTGGAGACTCGGCTCACATATCACACAATCACCCATTTAAAGGTACAGCTGAGCAGTGTCCAATCTGTTCACGGCCTCCAGAGCCATCTCCGAGGTCAGTTTTGGGACTTTTCATCGCTTCTCCCCACTTCTCCTGATGGCCCATCCTGAGCAACCACGATTCTACTTCCTACCCCTCTTTGGCTCTTTTAAAGAATGCTTTTATTGTCATCTTTGTAGGCTTCCGGGAGGGGACAGAAAGAGACTCCTGATTCCGTCATCACTCTTAGGGGATGGACTTGCCCTGTGTAAAACAGTCACGTACAAAAAGCATCTGCTTGTTTCTCTGCCTCCTCATTCAGAGAATTGACCTTTGACAGACATAGGATTTTCCTTTGTTTGTTTGTTTTTTCCTCTTTTTTTCCTTTTCTTATGCGCTTCTTTAATGTGTTTGCTTGACCCAAACTTCTGATCCTTTGGAGCCGAGAATTGCTAAGCCAGGTGGCAGCCGTCGAGCCCCTGGCCTTGAGCAGTCTGAGTGTGTGAGGAGCAGAAGGGTGGTGTACGGGGAACTTGAAACTGGAAGGTCGCCCTTTGACCCAGGCCCTCAAGTACCTCCTGGGCCCAGGCCGCCGACGTTACGTATGTATCTGAGTAGATGGCCTGCCAGCCAGTAGGCGCTACTTTCGCGCGTCTGCAGTACCACCGGCCTTTGGTGAGCACCCCTGGGCACAGTTTAGAAGACGACTGATGAACAGTTAGGGAGGTGAGCCAGACACGAACCAGCAGCAGCACCTGTCCCTGATGATGGTGTCACAAGTTAGCATGGCCTGTGGTCGTCCTGAGTGGCTGTCAGTCTCAACAGCGGCTGCGGGCTCTGTCCCTCCTCTTCTGGACCTCCAGGGCCCCACCGTTGGCCCTACGCCTGGCTCCCTGCTTCCACAGCCTGCCAGCCTGTGGTCTGCTCCTGTCTGTCTCCACAGCTGCCTCCCTCCCCTTTGTTGGAAAGTAACTGCAGGATGGTGAGGGGGTACACACTTTGTTTCCCTCTGTGTGACCTGCACCTCAGCTCTTTAGGAAGGGCCTGTTTTCTCCCGCTGTTTGATGTATTAAATGTTCAGTGATGCAGCTGTCGTGCTGACCACCAGTGGGCAAAAAGACACACCGGCAAGTCACGCATGGTCTTCGGCCAGAGACAGGGCTGACCAGCAGCGAAGACCATCAGCATTCAGCATGCAGCAAGCATGGAGTATAGATTTCTGCAGCTCCTTTTCCTCTGATGATTTGAAAGGTGCTGAGTCATTTTGATTAGTCAGCGGCTGACCTTCAGGCAGTCGACTTGTATAAGAGGGTAACATGGAAAATGTGTCTTTATGTATGGAGAATGGCTCTTGAAGCATCTTAGGAATTGTTTATGATGTCATTCCTCTCCTGTCTGCTCATCCAACTTCTTCACTCTCTTAACTAGTCATCACTTGTTTGACTCCAGAAAACCAAAGCCAAAACTAAACTCCCTAACTGAAGCCCAGGATTTATTTAGATTTCCCTAGTTTTCCCCTAATGACCTTTTTCTGTCCCAGCATCCCGTCCAGGATATCAGATTACATTTAGTCATGTCTGTCTTTTTTTTTTTTCTTTAAAGGAAAGATGCAGGCAGGAATGAAGAGCAGGCAGGCAGGTAGAAAGAGGGGTGGGGGAGGAAGTGCTTTGTGTTTATTTCTTTACTTTTTCACACTGGTTGTTCCACCCCAGCCCCTGGCTTGAACCTGGACCCTTGGGATGTATGTGGGACTGCTCCCAGGTGTCCTGGACCGCTCGGCCACAGGGGTGCGGTACTTCGAGTGAGGCTCCTCCGGGCTGTGAATGTCTCAGACTGCCCTTGCTTTCCATGTCACTGGCAGTTGGAGGAGTGCTGGTTAGGTATTTGTAACCTGCCCCCAGGTGGGCTTTGTCTGCTGTTTTCTCCTGCTTAGGTTGGGCTGCTGTGTCTGGGGTAACATGCTGTTCTCATCACATCAAGAGACATGCATCTTCTAACTATGTTTGTGGTGACTGTGGAGGCGGTGCCTGCCAGTCTTTCCTGCTGGGACATTTTCCTTTCTCCCCTTTGTGTGTGTGTGTAGGCATGAAGGCGAGCAGGCAGGCAGGAAGAGAGAGGAGGAAGAAACACTTTACTTATTTCATTTAGTTGTGCATCTTGGTGATTCTTCCAGCCCGGGACATGAGTCAGGTCCTTGGGATGTATGTGGACTGTGCTTGACCAGCGGTAGCTGACCAAACCACTACTCCCCCTGGGCATACCTCTGTGTGTCCTTTAGGGAAGACAGTCACTGAGTGGCGAGTTCTTCTTACCTCTGTAGTGACAGGACCTCTCTATCAATTATTTGGGTTCTATACGGATTCATTTACTCTTTTCTGTTCATTTGTTCATTTCTCTCAGTTTGGACTCAGGGATTTTTATTTTACTTTAGACTTTTCTTATAATACAACACTGCTCTATTTGTTGCCTGGATGACAGCAACTGTGGTCTTTGGCGACTCGTGTGACCGATGTGTCCCTCTGACATTGATTATCAATGTACTTTTTTTTCAGTCCTTGACTTTTTGAGTACTTCCTACTTTCTGGCTCTCAGGTGCTCTGTGCTGATTTTCTCCCCAGAACCCTGCTCCTTTGTGGGGATGCTGTCGTCCCAAGTCGGGTCTGGGGGCCCTCGTTCCTGGTTGCCTCCTGGCGTCTGCACCTCAGTGCGGGCCTCCCCTTCTCATGTGACCTTTCCTTTCTTCTTTTTCGTGTTGTTTTTTACAGCTGCTAAACTTGTAGAAGACTAGATCAGTATAAAAATATCATTCCTTGGATGAGAATTAAGCTGCTTTTTAATGTGGTCTGAGTCTCATTATTGACACTACCTAGGAATCTGGCTCTTTGCATTGAATTTGGGGCCGTGATATTTTGGCCTGTGATTTGTATCTTAGAACTTCCTGGAATTTCACAATATTTGTGAAGCTTCTGGGGAGGTAAAGGAAAACTTCTTACAATTAAATTTAGAGCACGTGGTTTTATGACGGCCCACTAAGTAGATGAAATGAACCAGAGATGCGCATTTATCGCTACCCCAGGTTAGGGTGTGGCTTAGGGCCTAGAGAATGAAAGAGATTAACGACAGTGTCGGCCGCCAGAGCAACGTCAGGACATCTTCACACGGAATTTCTTCCCTATGTTTGTCCTTTATGGGAAGCTCTCTGAAGAACCAAGTAGGAATAAACTGTATGCTGAGATGAATATGGTCTTCTTTACTCCTTTCCCAGGGCACTTGGAGAGAAAATCATTTTTCTTTTTTTTTAAATCCCCACATCTCACTGATTACTGATTGATTTTTAAAATAACTTTAAGGCTCAAAGCTTAAGTGTTTGATAGAATTCTTGGGGCTGCCCTGGGAGCACTCCTCACAGGTCCCTCCTCTGACCTGCCATCGAGGGAGGAGAGAGTGTCTCCAGCCCTGGGGACAGAGTCCTGGCTGCGAGGTTGCTGGGAAGTTTTGTGCATGACGAAGGGTTGCATGTGTGTAAATTTGTGGTTTTGCTGTGGATCGGGGGCTCTGTGGCATTTGGGGGGCTCAGGTGAGGATGGTCTTACTGTACTTCTGGTCTGGGTGTCTCTGCTGTCCACCTCCCTAGGTGGGGGGTCATTTCTGCCTCAGTCTCCATTTCTGATCCTGACTCAGGCTCAGAACCCCTGGTCCCTGGGGCTTCTGTGTTTGCAAGGTGAACCCTGACCTTCCACCTGCAACCCCTCCGTACCAGTCAGTCACAGAACTTTCTTCCTTCTCTGTTCCAGCCCAGATGCTCAGTGAGAGGAGGTCAGTGCTCTCACGTGTTCTCCACAGTGTGGTCGCCATCCTCGGACAGACAGGTGGTCCAGGGCTGCAGCTGCAGGTCTCCCATCTGGTTGTGGGATAAGGAGAGTAGGAACATTCCTTAAAATTCTGACCCCTGGCCATTCATTGTTTGAACCTGATGCTTTCTGTGCTCCGTGCTCTGTATCTGACTATGATCGAATAGCAAAGTGTCCGCCTCAGGTGTTTTCTGTTATCCTCATTATTTAGGTGAAAAATTTTGGGTGCACCCAGGTAGAGTAGCGGTTGGGTCGGTCGCCTCCAGAGGAGCTCAATCCACATACCCTTGGGTTCAAGTCCTGGGTCTGGGGGGAAGCAACCAGTGTAAACAAATAAATAAAAATAAAACGAAGTGCTTCTTCCTCCCCTCTCTTCCTGGCTGTCTGCTTACTCACCTTCATTCCTGTCTGCCCCTTTCTTTTTTTCTTTTTCTTTTAAAAGACTTTTCCAATCCAAAGAGTCCAGAGACCAAAGGGAGTGTCGGTGCTGGGTGCCCCCTCCACCTGTTGTCCGTGTGGGGTGTGGTGGGATGGGAAATACCCATGTTTCTCACCAGCCTTTGTGCGTGTTTTAGGAAGCTGCGTGGGTGGGTTTTGTGTGCTCTGCCTTACTTATCGACAGGAGTGTCGTCTGTGTTATTTCACGAGCCACACAAAGAAGTAAATAGGAAATTCATCATCTCCTTCCATGCATTCACTTATTGAACAAATAATTCTATTACAACCACTAAGCTACGGGGAAAAGTTTAAACTTCCTAGTAATTTGTCACATAAAAATGGTACGTATTACAACATCTTTTTGTGGCCTTAGACGTTAGCTAATGAATATTTATAAAGTAGACAAGATGCGCTTTAAGGAAGTAATGCCGAATGGCAGTGACAACAATTGGTGGCCCCTTTGGGGAAATCATTTTGTCATTTGTATTCATGGATCCGAAGAAGGGCCCGGGGTTCCATCAGAGCGAGCATCCTTCTCTTTGGAGATTTCTAAAACATTAGCATAATAGGGCCGCCCTGCCTGAAAGAAGTCTGCTCAGCATGGGAAAGCCCAGCATGTACTTACTATCTGTGCCTCAGCCTGGCCTGTGAGCCTGCTGAGGTGTATGTGCTTCATGGTGTGAAGTGCTGCCCAGGGGTTACTACTGTGTGATGTCATTGACCCTGGAAGCACCCTGGTAGAGTAGTGGTTGTGTCTTCTGCCTCTGGCTGAGCACAGTCTATGTCCTGGGGTCCCGGTTTTGTATCCCAGGGCTGGCGGGAACAGCCAAATGAACAACTAAATAAAACAAATAAAAATGCTTTTCCTTCTCTCTTCCTGTCTGCCTGCGCCCCTTCTTTCCTGCCTGTGCCTTTCCTTAAAATAAAATAAAATAAAATAAAATAAAATAAAATAAAATAAAATAAAATAAAATAAAATAAAATGAAGATGTTATTAAAGTTAGCCAATACTTAAGGGAGGACAGGGTGAGAGGGAACTTGAGGGCTTAGGTTTAAGCTTCGTACCCTGTTAGGAGAGCCCAGTTTAATAAGCCAGGATAAGAAACAGCAGCTGGACAGGTGGCCCTCAGGTTGAATTACGGCCAGATGTGGACGTGTGGGTCTGACTGCACGGGTGTTGTGCCTGGGAGTCGCCTTTGTTCGGGGGTGGACGGCCGCCTGAAGGAGCTGTCGAGGGGAGGGAGGGAGAGCCCAGATGGGTGTGTGGCAGTGTGGTGGAGCTCAACGGGGGACCGGAGGGTGAGAATGAAATTCTGCTCAAAGACCCCTGCACAGGGGCCGGGCGCGAGGGCAGGGTGGGTGAGGACTGTCTGGGGGCTTTCCAGCTCTGGGGTGCTTGCTTCTCTCAGTTAGTGTCTCTATCCCGTTAGAGACAGCATGCTGGCTACCTAACTTTTTGTTGTGAAACAGTTTTAACTTACAGAAAAGGTGGGGTTTTTTTTGTTCTTTATTAGGAGGAGGCAGCATTTTTATTTACTTGGTGATTCTTACTTTGGGATGAGGGGTGGAGTGTGGACTCTTCGCTGTTTGGAAGGAGCTTTATCATAGACGGACAGGACAGGCCACGGGTCCTACACCCGGGCCTGGGGTTTCCCGTGGTCCACACCTCAGCCACTGGCCCAGCACCTTAGCCACCAACTTAGTGAGCACCCAACTTCGAGAAAAGTTATAAAAATAACTCGAGAGTCTTCATGTACCCTTTCCCCAAGTCCGTCTGCCTTGCACGGCTATAGCAGGAATCACAACTAGAAGCTCTCGTTGGTACAGCACTGCTGAGCAGACCGCAGACTGCTCAGCGTCCCGCAATTCAAGGGCAGTATTTACGGTGGTTCTAGCCTTAACGGTTCACTCAACATTTTGTTTTCTGGTCTCTCCAGTGTGTCCTTCCTTCCCCCTTGGTCACTTGTATAGTTAGCGTCTTTGTTACAGTTGCTTTTTCATTTTGAGCCAGTCTCTTTCGACCCCCTTACTGCCTTCCTGCAGTGTGGATTTTAGCTGGTTTCAGGAGTGGGTGGCAGAAGGGCCTGGAAGGAGCTGGAGGCCAAGGATTTGTCGGGGAACCGGACTGGAAGACGGCTTGCCCGGGAGTCAGCACCAAGGGCAGAGTCATTGAGCTCGGGGATAGGTGTGCCCTAGGCCACCGGAGAGGGGCAGCGCGCTCACGTGAGGGTGGGCTCTTGAGGGTGGGCTCGGAAGGCCTGCGGGAAGGGCGGGCCTCAGGAGAGAGGGCTTGTGTGGTGCCTGTAATGTTTGAAGTGGACTTGGAGTGGAGTGGCTGAGAGAGAAAGGTTGGAAAGCCTGCCTCCTGGCTGGCGGGAGTTGTTGATGCGGAAGCGGGCCTCGCTGAGCTCAGGGACACGGGACACTGGTGAGGAGCAGGTGCTGTGCAGTTTTCCCTGGAGTCCTAGCAGCTGGGCAACCAAAGTGGGAAAAACAAAGACGCTGGTTACTGCTGAGCTGCTGCTTCGGCATGTGAGTGCTCGCAGTGGGGTGCCCTTCCTTCGAGTGGGGCGAAGCGAGTAGGTCGGGAGCTGGGAGCTGGAAGCTGAGCTCGGGCTGAGGCTGAGGCTTGGAGGGCCGGTCCCGCCTGAGCCCGCTGCGTGGTCGGGAAGGACGTGGCGTCTGACCCAGGGACAGGAGGCGACCCCAGGGAAGGGCTGCGCCTCCCTAGTGTCCTGTTGCATGACTGTTTGAATCACCTTGGGAATACTGGGTGGTCACTGAGGAAGAAGCACTTCCTTGGCCAAGGTGCTATGTTGGTCATCGACACCATCAGGATTAGTGAGACACGTGTGACTCTGCATGACGGCACCTGTTACTCATTTCTCTTAAGTTTCAGACAGAATTAGCAAAACATATTCTCTCTTCTTCTCCCACTGTGTGTTCTCACAGTGCTGTGCCCCGAGCGCGGGCTGTTTAGAAACGACGTTCTTGTAGTGGGAGCCCCTGGGCCCCTAGCATTGAAGGGTGAGAGTAGAGAGGGACCTGCGCTCAGTGTGTCCCTGTGACTGGAAATGAGGTCTCAGGGCTGGTGGGTGTGGAGAGGAGATAAGACACTCGTCTTCGGCCTTCAAATGGCTTGTGAGTCTCTAGAGAGCAGTGTTTATGTCTAGAGACACCACTGACGATTGCCTGCTTTCTGTCTGAAGAGCACACACATAGATTTCATGCAGACGTTATGTACAGGGATCGGTGTGCTATATTTTGTGACCAAAGTATGCTAGACTTGGGGCGCATCACCTCATGCCCACCTTTCCTGGAGAGACTCTGAGGCAGACGTTCCTAACAGCAGCTCCAGAGATGTGGCTGATTGGATTTTTTAACTCCCCCAAACGAACATCTGTTCCCAGCTGGTTTCGGAGTGAAGGAGGCAGATGCGCATCCCTGAGCCTGCCTGGTGCCGGCTTGAAGAAGTGCAGCAAGGAGATAGCTGTCCCTGAGAAGAGATTCGCGTTGATGCGGGATGGAAGCAGAAGTTCAGGTGCAGGGAAGGAGGTGTGGTTTCATTACCTCTGTTTGAAGAGGAGGCCTGGTGGCAAGGCCTGAAAATGCTGAAGATGCGAAAGGGGTTGGTGATGAGGAAGAGCCAAAGGGGAGCAGGGACATGAAGTCAAGGCCGAGAGGAACCCATCTGTTTTTTGATGAAGTCTAGAAACCGAGGAGGCTGGCTTCGTTTTCTCCAAGGGGCGAATGAAATGCATAATAGAAACCTGCTAGAAGAGCATTGTATCTTGAAGGAAATATAAGGCTAGAGGTGTGATTTTTAGCTTCATGAATTTGTTGAAGTATTTCTTTAAAAAAGCAATTGAGTAGGCAGAATATACTAGAAAGAGAGACAAAGGAGGGCCTCAGAAGAGAGTAACACGTCTTGTGTTCTTCCAGTTGCTTTCTGGACAGTGTGTGATATTGTCAAGTTGGTCAGTAGACTCTTACTTTTCTTAAAGTAGGATGATGATTATTCAGTGTTTATTGATTTTCCTTAAAGAAAATGTTAGTTGCCCCATTTAAATGGGGCGCTGATGTGTTTTCACCTCTGAGATTGATCTTTTTGTATTCTCTCTGGAGGCACAGCTTTGCCTGGACGCAGAGAGGCCCCTCTTTGTCGGGGATTATGTGATGGGAACAGTGCTCATGTCTGAGCCTTTTCCATTGCTGGTCTCTAGCTGGAAGTTGGGAAAGAACCACGAAGGTCTGTTCTGCATGAGGAAGAGTGTTTTACTGCAAAGTATGAAAAGTCTGATTAAGGGGTGGATAGGTTTTCCTTAAGTTATTCCTTTGACTTGATAACTTGACTTTGGCCAACAAAGGTGAAATACATTTCAAGAGGCTCTGGTAGGAAAGGAAGTGTTTTGTCAGCGTGAGAGGAAGAAATAAAGTGATAATGTGGCAGATTTGAGCTTTTTCAATTCCCTTTTTTGTCAATGGGCCTAATATTTTCTCCCAGAGATTTTCAGTGTATTGAATGCTATTAGTGAATTGTAGGCAACTTACATGGGGGCAGGCAGGCGGAGGAGGGCACACTTTTGCTTTATTTTATTTCTGTTTTATTCCCCTTACCGATATCAAGGGCCCTGGGTCCTTGACTTTACATGATCTATGCCTCACCCACCAGCTCAATTCCTGAGCCACAGAGTGCAGCAGGGACTTAGTTTAAAATTAAATTCTGGTGTGTCCTGGGTGAGTGGTGGTTGGTTCTACTGCCTCTTGTTGAGTGCAGTCCACATGCACCTTGAGGACCTGGGCTCACATTCTGGGGTCAGGGCTTAGAGGGGAAAACCCAAATAAAACTAAATAAAAATGCTTTTTCCTCCTCTCTTCCTGCCCGCCTGCCTGCCTGCTCACCTTCATTCCTGCCTGCACCTTACCTTTAAAAAAAAAAGAAATAAACTACTCATGCGCTAGCAGAAAGTTATATTTTATAGAATAAAACTTAAATGTAATTTAAAATTATTAAAAAAGATTAAAGCTAATTATCCTTGAAAAATTAAGCCATTGATTTTAAAGAGAAGCTAAAATGAGATCTTTTAATATAATCCTTTAAAAGAGAAGACAGAGTTATTTTTGTAATGTCGTTACGCAGAATAATCTCTTGTAAAGCAGTGGGGTGAAAAATGAGGATAGCTTTCAAACACCAGCATTTCTCTGTCTTTGATGTAACTGTTTTTTTTTTTTTTTCAAGTGGAAAATTGCTCTTGCCTTCCAGAATATGGGAAAGGAAAGGGTAATGGGACAATGATTGTGGGTATAAAGAACATTTCTAAAAACCAAAAAAGGCGTGTGAAGTTACAGACAGCAGTATTTATTACATTCATTCTACAACCCAGAAGGGGACTCTACCCACCACAGAGCTCTCTGGTTTCAGATGGCCCTGTGTCTCATCTCGCCGTGTCTCAGAGCTCACCGGTGTCAGAGCTGGTCCGCACCCGTTCCTCTCTTCTCAGCTTCTGGCTCCCGGCCTGTGCCGCGTACGTTACATGACTTTTTTGGCATAAAGGCGAGTGAGACATTGCTCATCTCCCTTCAGGCAGTGGATGGGTTGTAGGTCAGATGAGACCAGAACACACACACACACATACTCACACTCTCTTTCTCTCTCTCTCCCTCCCTCTCCCCCTCTCTCCCTCCCTCCCTCTCTCCCTCTCTGCCTCCCTCCTTCCCTCCCTCCCTCTCTGCCTCTCTCCTTCCCTCCCTCTGTCCCTCCTCCCTCCTCCCTCTCTCCCTCCCTCCCTCTCTCCCTCCTAGAAAGTAATAGAACCATGAAGGAGTTCCCTAGGGCTTCAGGGAGGAGAAAAGATGTGGAGTTTTATCTGATCCCCACAACACTTCCTCTGCATATGGGGTGCAGAACCCCTTAAGACTTAGCCAAGCATTTCATACTTTTCTGTATCTTCATCTTTACTGACGACTATGACTGTCGGTTTCCCCAAGTCTGTCCCCCTGCCTGCCACCTGGGTCTCTGTGAACATTCATGGTAGCGCATCCTTGTAGAGTGTTTTCCACCCTGACGTAGCCCAGAGCAAAAGAGAGGACCTTTCTTCTCCCGACTCCTCCATCTCCCCGGGCCCTTGCTGATGCACACTGAGGGCAAGTTCAGGGCTGGACCCTCCTCAGCTCCGCAGCTGCTTGACAAGTCTTGTCGCGTGGTAACTAGGAAGCGGCTGTGTGTGTTGTCTTAACCACTGAAACCACTGAACTGGGGAGGGAGAAGGAAGCGATGCTAGTAGCTTTTCTTCCAGGAGAGTATTTCCCCCTCCCCTAAAATAGTGGGGAAAATTAGGATTCATTAAAAAATGATGGAATTAGCTCCTTGGGGATTGAAAAAAAAAATCCTAGGGGGACTCTCATTAGAGGTAAGTCACCCTGTGGTGGGATCTCATTTCTTCTGTGAGTGAACTGAAACCGCTCACTGGCTTTTTGATTACAATGTGTTTCTTCTAAGGCTGTATCCCAAATCCGATGGTGATGGGAATAGTGAGCATTTTGTCAGTGGAGTTAAGTGCTATCAAGATCAAAATATGTTTGGAAGTAGCTTTTTGTGACAACAGCGATGAGCCCAGTGGCAAGTAAATGGCCGGTGTTCCAGTTGTTGCCACCACACCTGCTTCTTGTGCGGTGACAGTTTCGGGCCACTTCCCTGGTAGCGCTGTCCCGCGTTGGAGGGGGCACTGGAGCTGCGCCCGTCAGGACTTCATCCCCGTTCTCCGGACCTCCGTTCCCGACGGCTCAGAGTTGGGTAGTTAGCGGCGTGGTGTTTTCTCGGTGGTGGTCACCGCGTCCGTGTAAATCCTAAGGGACACCTGCATTGTCACAAAATGTAATTGCTCACGGAGTTCCCCTCTGTTCATTTCCCAGGACATCCGCTCCTGTTCACGACCATGGGGGACATGAAGACACCAGACTTCGACGACCTCCTGGCGGCGTTCGACATCCCGGATATGGTCGACCCCAAAGCTGCTATCGAGTCTGGACACGACGAGCAGGAGAGCCACGCCAAGCAGAGCGCCCACGGGGACGACGACTCCCACACGCCCCCCGCCTCCGACGTGGGCGTCAGCGTGATCGTCAAGAACGTGCGCACCATCGACTCCGAGGGCCTGGAGAAGGACGGCCACGGCGCCACCGGCAACGGCCTGCACAACGGCTTCCTCGCGGCGCCCTCGCTCGACGGCTACAGCAAAGACGGAGCCAAGTCCTTGAAAGGAGACGTGCCTACCTCAGAGGTGACTTTAAAAGACTCGGCTTTCAGCCAGTTCAGCCCTATCTCCAGCGCCGAAGAGTTCGATGATGACGAGAAGATAGAGGTGGACGACCCCCCGGAGAAGGAAGACCTGCGCTCGGGCTTCCGGGCGAACGTGCTGGCGGGCTCCGGCCCCCAACAGGACTGCGACAAGCTCCAGGCGCTCGGAGGGGAAGCCTTAAGCAAGAGCGGGGTCCCTGCTGCAGGCGACACAGAGAAAAACAAAGTTGTCAAGAGGGAGACAGAGGCAAGCACTGTGGGCCTGAGCGTTTACGAAGCCTTCAAAGTCAGAAAAGTGGACGACAAGTTGAAGGAAAACTCCGAAAAAGTGCTTGACAGCAGGGTCCACGATGGGAAGCTGAGCTGCGAGCAGAGCGAGCCAGCCGTCGGCGCCCCGCCCGCGAGGACCAGGCCCTCGTCCAAGCTCTCCTCCTGCATAGCTGCGATCGCCGCGCTCAGTGCGAAAAAGGCTGCTTCCGACGCCTGCAGGGAGCCGGCGGCCAGCTCCCGGGAGCCGTCTCCCCTGCCCAGAGACGCGCGCGGCAGCCCGAGGGCCGTGGAGAAGTCTCCCGAGCCCCAGAGCCTCATCGACGGGGCCAAGAAGGCCGCGCTGAGGCCGCCCGACAGCCCCCGGAGCATCTCCAGCGAGAGCAGCAGCAGGGGCTCGCCCGCCTCCCCGGCAGGGCCGACGCCGGCCATCCCCAAAGTGCGCATCAAGACCATCAAGACGTCCTCCGGGGAGATCAAGAGAACCGTGACGCGCGTCCTGCCCGAAGTCGATCTCGACTCTATGAAAAAGTCTTCCGAGCCGACGGGGCCCGTCATGGCGTCCGTGACGTCGCTCCTCTCGTCCCCAGCGTCGGCGGCCGTCCTCTCCTCTCCCCCCAGGGCGCCTCTGCAGTCGGCCGTGGTGACCAACGCGGTCGCTCCCGCAGAGCTGACCCCCAAACAGGTCACCATTAAGCCCGTGGCAACCGCCTTCCTCCCAGTGTCTGCCGTCAAGACGGCGGGATCTCAAGTCATTAATCTGAAGCTGGCCAATAACACCACGGTCAAAGCCACGGTCATATCTGCGGCCTCTGTCCAGAGCGCCAGCAGCGCCATCATCAAAGCCGCCAACGCCATCCAGCAGCAGACCGTGGTGGTGCCGGCCTCCAGCCTGGCCAGCGCCAAACTCGTGCCAAAGACGGTGCATCTCGCCAACCTTAACCTCCTGCCTCAGGGCGCCCAGGCCACCTCTGAGCTCCGCCAGGTGCTCACCAAACCCCAGCAGCACATGAAGCAGGCAATAATCAACGCCGCCGCCTCGCAGCCACCCAAAAAGGTGTCCCGCGTCCAGGTGGTGTCCTCCCTGCAGAGCTCAGTGGTGGAGGCGTTCAATAAGGTGCTGAGCAGCGTCAACCCAGTCCCGGTTTACATCCCCAACCTCAGCCCCCCGGCCAGCGCCGGCATCACGCTGCCCACCCGCGGGTACAAGTGCTTGGAGTGCGGCGATGCCTTCGCGCTAGAGAAGAGCCTGACGCAGCACTATGACCGGCGCAGCGTGCGCATCGAGGTCACCTGCAACCACTGCACCAAGAACCTCGTTTTCTACAACAAGTGCAGCCTCCTGTCCCACGCGCGGGGGCACAAGGAGAAGGGCGTGGTGATGCAGTGCTCCCACCTGATTCTGAAGCCCGTCCCCGCCGACCAGATGATCGTTTCTCTGTCCAGCAATACTTCTGCGGCGGCAGTGGCCGCCGCGCTGCCGAGCTCCGTGGCAGCTGGCACACACACTGTAACCAAGATTCAGTCGGGCCTGACGGGGACAGTCATATCGGCGCCGTCGAGCACGCCCGTCGTTCCGGCGATGCCTCTCGATGAAGACCCATCCAGGCTCTGCCGGCACAGCCTGAAATGCTTGGAGTGCAATGAGATTTTCCAGGACGAGCCATCGCTGGCCACTCACTTCCAGCAGGCTGCGGATGCGAGTGGACAAGTAGAGTATCGCTTACGTTTTGATGTTTTGGTGTAAGAGCCGACCCTCTCAGACTCGAGTGCTCGCTCCCATGTCTGCGATGTGATGTGCGGGGCAGGAGCCGGGCTGAGAGGCACAGAGGAGTGTGTGCGTGTGTTCGGGGCACTTGACAGGGCGCGGTTGTCCCAGAACAGTGTAGACGCAGGAACCGGATTTAACAGGCGGTTCTCGTAGCTGAGCGATAGGTGCTCGTTGGGCGTGGCACCTTGGATTTAGGGTACGTAAAGGAAGTCGTCACTCGGGGGTCCCTGCGGCTTATCTAATCGAAGTAGCTTCCTCGGTATTCGTGTCCGCGTCACCAGCACGCCTGTTAGTGGTGGCAGTTTGGGGACTAAAACGATTCTTGTTACTTCTAATCACTGAAATGTCTTTTAGAGGGAGACACATGTACGTGGTGGCTACTTTTGTGACCTGCCTGCTCTCTTAAGATACTGATCTGGAAGTATATTCAGTAGTATGCCTTTTTTCAAAAAAGAGAGAGGAAGGGAGGGAGGGGGAGAAAGAAACGTTTTTAAGGAAGGAGGGAAGAAGAAGTTTGCTTCTTTCTTTCTTACGTATTTGTGGGTGTCACGCACCCTCATCAGGTTGCAAATCTGGGTCCTTGGGCTTTCCATGGTCCGCGCCCCAGCTACCATGCCAGGACGCCAGCCACCAGCCATATCTACTCAGTAATATTCCCCACTGCAGTGAATTCCAGCTACACATGGGAGAGCGGTTTCCATCTTGGTAACTCAGCAGTGACTGAGACGGGAGGAGCAGACTACCGCCCAGAATAGCCTCGCTGCACAGCCTCACAGCCTGGCCCGTTCTTTGTAGAGAAGGAACCCGGTGCCCTTGGGGCCAGGCGGTCCTGAGGTCGGGGCTCCAGACGGGGGCCAGCCTCCTGGGTCTGCACAGAGACTCACCCATTCCTGAACTGACCCTGCTGCTCCTGCAGTTAAAGGTGTGGCCTCAGCCTTGCAGCGGGACTCTGCCCCTTGCTCAGTGCCCTTCAGCTTTTGGACTCACCAGGCAGGAGAAAGGCAGCAGCGTTCCCCCTGTCCTGCCCCGCCCTTCCTGGCTTCAGGCTTATTCCTCCTGCCTGCCTTCTACCCACAGTGGTTGGGACCGTTGTAGCACTTCTCTTTTTTATTGCTTCTTTACTTCACACACTGGGCTGTATTCATTTTTCATCTTGAAGTTTGATCTGGTAATCCTGAAAGTGTCCTGTGCTGAGGTCTTGCTGTTCCTTCTCAGATCATTCAATTTTTAAAATTAACTTTGAGCTAATTGTCGATTCATGGAATAACAAGAGCTCCTGTGTAGCTTTACCCAGTTTCCCCCATGGCAGCATCTTATGAAATGATGGGAGAAATCATGACCAGGATAGGAGAATACCACGACACACTGTGTGGGCACAGTATTTCAACAACCTTGAGAGCGTTCATATTTCCTTTTTAGAGTCACCCCCATACCCCTTCCCACCCCATTCTTAACCTAATCTGCTCTTCATACGCTCTCCTCTGGGATCGGCTTTTCCACGCACCTGCGTTCCCTGGAGATTCGCTGGGTCGTTGCATATGTCAGGAGATTGTTCTTTTTTATGCCGAGTGGCACACCATCATCTGGGTCGTAACACAGGTGTTGAACTACTCAGTCGTTGAAGGGTGTTGGTGTGGTTTCCAGTTTGGAGCTGTTTTGAATAGAACTGGTAAAAAACTTATGTACAGGTGTTTCTGTGAACATGATTTGTCATTTCTCTGAGATAAATGCCTGGGTGTGCCCCTGCTGGGCTGCAGAGGAGCTGCACAGCAGTTGATGAGGGCTCCAGTTTCTCGTCATCCTTGCCAGCATTTGGTGGTTGCATCATTTTTAATTTTAGGTATTTTGAAAGGTGTGTAGTGAGATCTTACGGTTTTAATTTGCATTTCGAATAGTTAATGATGGTCAGTATCTTTTCATGTCTTTATTTCTGCATCTCCCTTTTGGTGAAATTATCTCTTTGTGTCTTTTTGCCCATTTTCTGATTTATTTTGTTGTTTTAAGGCAACGTGCAGGTGGGAATGAAGACCATCAGGCAGGTGGGCAGGAAGAGGGAGGAGAAAGCAGAACTTAATTTTTATTTTATTTAGTTGTTCATCCTGGTTGTTTCCCCGGACCTGGGTCTTGAACCTGGGTCCTTGGGATGCATGTGGACTAATCCCAGTGGCTGTGTCCACTAGGTCAACAGGCCACGCCTTGTTGTTTTTCAATTGTCGAGTCATTGTGAGGGTTCCTGATATGTTCTACGTACTAGGTCTTCGTTGACTATATCATTGCAAGTTTTTTCTCAATTTGAGACTTGTCTTTTCACCTTCAAAGCAGTCTGGCAGTTTTGAGGAAGTTCAGTTCATCTTTTCTTTTATGCCTCTGCTCTTGGCGTCAAGGTCAAGTGTAAGAACTCTTTGCTCTGGATCCTGAGCACTTTACTGTTAAGTGTTTTTTTTTCCTCTAAGAGTTTTGTAGTGTTAGGTTTTACATTTGTCTGTCATCATTTTGGGTTAATTTTTATAAGATAGGAGACGGGTTAAGGTTCACTTTTTCTACCCATGCATGTCTGCTTCCCCCAGCACCATTCGTCTGAAGGACTGTCCTTCCTCCATTGAATTGCCTCTGCACCTTTGTGAATTGTCAGCTGGACCTCTTTGTGAGGGGCTATTTCTGGAGTCTCCCTTCTGTTACCTCGACTCACCCATCCATCCCACCCCGGTACCTCACGGACTTGATTCCTTGTAATTGTAGACTGTCTTGATAGCTGTAGACTGATTTCTCCAGCTCTTTTATTCTCGGTTTTTGGCCTTAAAATATAAATTTTAGATTAATGCCCTTGAGATCTACAAAAATCTTGTTGGTTTTTAATAAGAATTAAACTTGTGTATCAATTTGATGAATTGTTATCTTTGTTAAGACGTAGTCCATAAGCATAGCCTGTCTCTTCATTATTTTAGATCTTTTGATTTTATCTCTTCATTTTTTTAGATCTTTGATTTCTTGGATCATTTTGTAGTTTTCATCAGACAAGGTCCTGTACATGTTTTGTTAGCTAACCTCCTCCCTGTTTCCCTCTTTCCCTCCCTGTCTTTTCTGGTATAAATGTTATTGTTTTGTTTTTTTTTCCCCAGTGTGCACATACTTGTTGCTAATATATCGATAGAAGTTTTGTGTATTTATCATGTGTCTTTGACCTGGTTAAGCTCATTTATTTGAATTAGGGCTTTTTGTGGATAGATTACATTGATTTTTCAGCTACTGAACCAGCCTCGCATCCCTGGAATCAGTCCTATTTGATCAGGCTGCATAATTTTTTCCATCTATCGTTAGTTATTTTTGCTATATTTTATTAAGGAGTTTTGCCCCTGTTCGCACAGGATTGTTTTTTCTGTACTGTCTTGTTTGGTTTGGGATGGGTTAATATTAGCTTTATTAATAAATTGAAAATTATTGCTTCCTCTTCTATTTTCTGGAAGAGACTACTTATATTTGGTCTTAGTTTTTCTTTAAATATTTGGTAGAGCTCCCTGTGGAAACCACCTAGTGGTTTCTTTATCGAGATTTTTTTTCAACACCCACCGGGGTGGGTGTTGGGACTTGTTCTCACTGGCAGGGGGTCCAAGACCTGCTTCCCTCCCCGTCTCCTCTGGGGCCGGCTGGCGGCTGGCAGCCTCGAGGGGGGGCGTGAGGTCTGGGTCCCACCTAGATGTGGCACGGTGGGGCGGGGCACAGTCACTGTCCAGCGTTTTCTTTCGTGAGCCTTCCCTGCTGCTGGCTCTTTGGGGAGAGATAGCGGCTTCTGTTGAGGATGTTTTTGATTTCCACCTGTCGGTGTTTCTGGGTTGCCAGTGTTTTCAGTTCCACATGTGGGATTTATGAAGCAAAAAGAGACCCATCACTCATGACTGGACCATTCCTCCATCCCGAGGTCCCCAGCCTGGCTGCCGGCTCCCTTGCTGTCAGGGCCTGTGTTTGTGTATGTCACGTGCAGCACTTTGAGATGAGGTTAGGATGGAGGGAAAGAGGCTTCTACTTCATTTTCCTGGAAGTGAGTGCTTCACTCTCATTTAATGTCCAAATGTATGTTTTCTGTCTGCAAGGAGAGATTCCGTAATTAATATTGAGCTCTGTCCGCCCAAGGCTTTCAGTGTCTGAGTTTCATTATTTTTGGAAGCGGGCTTCCTGGGTGGACAACCTGCCATCTGACTTTCCAGATTCCTCTCCTCTCCGAATCCCAGTTCCCCGGCTCAGTACACATGCCCCCCTAGTCCACCTTTACCCACAGCTGGGAGCCAGGCGACTCTCTTTAGCCTTTTAGTCTGTGGAGCCCAGCCTCTTAGGCGTTCTTTCTCTGGAGAACAAGGCCTTTCTTGGTTTAGTGCAGGCTTGTCTCCTTTTTATTTTCATTTTTCTCCCCGTTTTTTCTTTGGCTCCCCATTGTGGTTTGAACAGACCTTTTGCTGATTATTCAGGCTGCTTTTTGCCCCGAGATAGAACCTTTCTCTGTTCACACCACCTTGGCGGTGCCTGCTGTCTCCTCCTACCGTCTCCCCACACCCAGAGGGCTGGCCTTTCAGACGTTGCCTGGCTGTAACGGGAGCACTCAGGTTTTGGGGGGACATTCGTTCATTTCTGCCTTGCCAGTTACCCCTGTACAAATGCTCTGTGGGCCCTCTGTACAAAAGTCCTGATCTCCAGAAAGAGTCAGAGTACCATTTTGTCATTAACCGGCCCCGTGCTGAGCAGCACCCCCGTCCTCCCATGTCTGCTAAGGGCTGGATTGGAATATTTGCTTTCGCTCAGGACCACTGGACCCTGTGTTCCCCAAGTCCACATTTGGGTGGTGGGATTCTGTCGTCCACTGGCTCCTGATAGAGGACAGGCCCAGGGTCTACTCGGGTCCAGGTCGGACGCCATGCAGACCAGCAAGCAACTGAGGGGGAGGCGGGGGAGGGAGCACCTTGGTGGGTCATTTACTTCCCCAGCGCAGAGCCACGTGCCTGGCGCAGTAAAAACGGAGCGTGCAGACAGTGATGTTCACAGGACTCAGCGCGCCCCAGCTGGGAGTTAGTTTTCTGACCCATTAACAGCCCCTGCTTCGGTGGGCGCAGGGGCAGAGGAGCCTTCTTGCTCCTCTCCGTGAAGTCTCCGAGAGCGGCTGCCATTGTTTTATAATTGCTACTAAATGTGCTGGAACATCATCGCTTTACCTCAGAGCAAAACCATGACTAAATTTAGCCAAGTACACGCTGGAAGTGCACACGGTAACCCTCTACCCGGTAAAGTTGCTTTTCTTCCTATTCGGCATCAACCATCCATCAGAGAGTGTCGTTCCTTCTCGTCGGCCTGTTTATTTTCCACTTGAAGAAACAATACCCAGTTGGTGGCAGAATCAGGTCTCAAGGCAAGATTTCTTTATGACTGGCACATTCTTCCACTTTGTTGTTCTGATAATCTACGAGAGAGAAGCATAGACTTGTACAGCTGCAGAGACTGTGGAAATTGTTAAACAATAGCGTTCAACTAAGAAGTTTAAAGATTGAGTTGGTTTTATTAAATGATTCCTCAAACGGGCACGCCTCATGCAGTAAGTAGAAGGGAGCTTTGAAGACTTGTGCAAAACAGAAGGCTGGAGGCCAGAGGGGCGAGATGAGGAAGAGGGCGATTGTTTCAGGCAGGGTCACTTTCCTTTGGGGGAAGGATGGGGCCTGTCAGACAGATTACCTTGGAAGTGCTGACCAGGTAATTCCACATTGCCTGGTTGAAGGTCACTTTTCTGTGAGAGAAATTGCTGGAACTGCAATTAGGTTAGGTATTGCATCTGTTTGCTGATTTGGAGCTTAGCACAAGTGACTCCATTTTGGGCCTGTTGTCTCTCTTTTTTAAATGGGCCCATGGGGTTACAGCCTGATCAGCTTCAAGAGTGACTTGATCTGACTTAATTTTCAGGGATTGCTGATGGTGTCAGGAATTTCTGAACATCGTGAGCACAGCCTACCAAGTATATTATCTTGAGCAACCTTAGGCAGCTCCCACTTCTAGACATGTTCTGCTCCTACAGCTTCTTTTGGAAATCATCGTGCCCACCTCATGACTCTTGGTTTTTGGTTGGTCTCCTAAGTGTATGGTTGAAATTTTAGTCGGACTAGTTTGGGCCCAGTTTATATTTTAGTGTTATCAACTCTCCCTTAGATCCGCCATTGATTATCATCTAAGCGGATTGTATGTGTCGATCATACTGCTTTCTGAAAATTTGCTCATCTTGTCAACTCTTGTTAGGAATTTTGAGTGTAGCAGAATGATTTGAGGATGGAGTCAGACCACAGCCAGCTAGCTTTAGGAATAAAAGATATCCATAGTCCTTCTACTAACACACTCACTTGGAGTGATGTCTATTTTAGCAAGAGCTGAAGTGAAATGCTTTCTCTGTGTTCTCAGTGTGAAATCGGACGAAGAACCCAGAAAATAACCCAGGATACTTTTCTGTGACTATTTTTGGTAATTATACTCTAGACAGAAGGTTATACAACCATAGTTAATGAAGCAGAAGCACTTTAGCATCTGGGCTGACTATTGAGCTGGCAGTAATTTGACCTTTAGTTCAGCTGTTTCAGGCTGCAGCAGGCTTTAGGTCTGTCTGAAATTTAAACATAGATGGATGCTCCCTTTACTCATATTCCTCTGGCTGTTCTCATCTGTGCTTTTCCCAAGCTGTGTTTCTCCCTGCATGATGAACTGAAACACACAGTTGTTTTCCTTGCTATTCAGGTAAGTCCTCCTGTGTACGGAGAGGGTGCCGGCCCTAACATGCAGTGAACCCTTTATAGGGCTCTAGACACTCCTTTCCCCCAGCCTGCATTTGAGCTGCAGCCATGAATTTCAGAGCCAGGATTAGGCATGGAGTTGTCCCTTTTAGAAGTGATGACTTGCAGCTCTATTTTCCTGTTGCTTTCTAGCTTTACGTGACTATTGAAAAGTAATAATCTTATTTTAAGGAACAACAGTTCTAGCAATTTTAAAATGAAAATGACTTGATTCCTTACTGGGGGGACAAGGTTGTCTGATTCTGCACTGCTTTCTGGTGGGATAGGTGGGGTCTGCTGGGGGTGGGAAACCCCACTCTGTCTTCAAGGCCAGTTAGTTCCCTTGTACTTGGGGCTAACTCAAGCGAAACAAGTTCATGTGCAGGCTGTTACTAACTGCCTATGAAAATTTGGCCCATTTTATTTCAGGCACTTGAAATAGGAATGCCAGGCAGCAAGTGGTTCTGTATTTTGTGGGGAAAAGTTTTTCCATTTCTTTTTCTTTGATCTTTCCAAGTTGGATAAGATTTTTAAAAATAATTGAATATTTCATTTTTGGTAACATTGTCTATAATGCCATAAATGTTATGTAGGAAGTGCTTTTCTAAAAATGTTGTAAACTTTCAAACTTAACGAATCATCACTAGTTTATCAGACATACATTAGTATTACTATATTAGAATAAAATTAAATTTCAGAAAGGGGGGGATTAAAAAAAGATAATAGTTCTCTGAGTGAATGCGTCGGCCCCAGAGTAAAATGAACTGTTTATTACCTAAGTACTGAAAACATTTATCCATGTTCAAATGACATAAGTTAAATGTCAGAAGATACCTGAAACCATTTAAGTGCATTTAATTATACTTTTTTCCTGTTCAAAAGGCATAGGTAATGTCACATTATACTCTTAATCCTCAGTAAGTAGCTTAGCATGTGTAGTAGAGTTAGAGTTTTAAGGTATGTATTTGGCTGGTTTTTGGTCAAAGGAAAATCAGATTTTTTAGACCATAAAGAAATCCTGGCTTTCCATTTGCTCAAGTACCTCTCCAAATCTAGACACGGTGCCTCATTGCCATGAATTCTAGAGCAGCCCAGACCCTAATGGGATGTGGATAATGCGGCCCCACTCCTGGGAAGCAAGGCGAATACATTTGTCTAAAACAGGGCCAGTGAATAAAACTCGACGAAATGGCAGCCAGGAAATGATGTCATTTGAGTTTAAAATACTGCTGTCAAACGGGCATCAAGGAAGAGAATGTGTTAGCCAAAACAGCATCTTTTCTAAAACCGGAATAGAAGCCACACGTGGAAGAAAGTAAACAGTCGTGGGAGTAGATGCCGTTCACGTGCACAGATAGATATGCCCTCTATGTGGTAAACACGAGACCTTTATCCGACATGGTTTCCCAGTGACTGAATCTCCCGTTTTAGTCATCACAGAAATGGAAGCATGTTGATTTTGGACTGTAGTTTGCACTGACTCCCACGTTCTCTTGTACTTTTGTGTCTAACGGGATGAAGGAGTCTCAGCTGCTGGAAATGGCAGTGCAGACTCCTGTAGTTAGTGACTTGGGGGTGGCGGGGGGTGGTGTGTGCGAGCCGGGGAATGCGACCGTGTCCCTGGCTGACACAGCCCAGAGGCTGCAGAGGACTGCTGGCCCCGCCGGGTGTTGTGGGAGAATCCATCCCCGCTGCAAGTACTGGTGCAGAGAGGTTGGAATTTAAATGCTGGCATTCAGGCGGCCCTGTCACTCTAAAGCATCCTCCACAGTCTTTGCAGTTAGAGAAACCTGCTGGAAAAATAATGATTGCTAAAAGCCTTGAATAATTTTAATGTTTATTTTGATTAACCTGATAATAACAAAATCCTTTCACCACTGGCATACACATCACTATGTAGTTATGATAAACAAAGATCCAAAAGGGAAGATTACTTAAATAATTCATTATGAATATTTGATGTGTTGTACAGGACATTTATTAACATTTTAACAAAAGAGAAAAGAAATAGGGTGTTAGCTTTTAGGGATTACTTTGTCTCCTTTTTAGATTTTCTGTGACTTTTATTACTGTTTTTCCCTTTTATAAAAAGTTCAACCTCATTACTTTAAGGGGGAGTCACGGATAATCCTAACGTGATAAGGTCATCGTTGGTATTCAGCTGTGTTTGTCAGTAGTTTTTCCCGGTGAAATTTGGTTTGTTCCTTGTAACCCCTAGCCCACTGCTCACAGCTCTTCCATCCATCACAGGCCTTGGAAGTATCCAGAGTCCAGTTCAAATCTTAGTTCTTACTCTGAATGGTGGTGAGGTGTTGATGAGTTTAAGTTCTCTGAACCTCATTTCCTCATCTATAAAACGAAGATAACATTATGCATTTCATAATAGTTACAGGCATGACATGACAGGATGCATGTACATTTATTTCCAGGATTAGCTCGCCGCTCAGCTCACGGCGGAAAGGGGTCAGTACACACACACACACACACACACACACACACACACACACACTTCATGCATATGTTTTATCATGTTGTGACGTCAGTGTAGAAAATACTGGGTTTATTCCTTAGGAAATACAAGATACTCTGAGATGTCTGTGATTCACTGCCTGAGATTAATGACTCTATGGTGAAGGCAGATAGCAGACTGTGCTTCAAAGAAACAGATGCCTGCTTGTGATAAACACGACGGGTCTTACACAGTCTGTTCGCTGCCTGTCCTTGTCGTGACTTGTTTCAACCTTTGGGACACGTGTTATTAGAAAAGGGGTGTTATTTTCCAGTGAGGCTAACTTCATCAAAGCTGCCTGTGATGTTCTCATTTTGTGATTCCAATAAATACTTGATGGGGGGAAAAATTACATTTTAATCCTTTCAGGAGAAAACCCAGGAGGAATTTTTCTTGGTTTATTTTCTGTTTTTTTTTTTTTTTTTTTTTTTTTTTTTTTTTTTTTTTTTTTTTTTAGTCTGAATTGGTCAGAAGTTTAAACCATAATATTTGGGCTTGATTCACAAACTAAAAGGATAAAAAGTATTTAAAAACTTTTATAACTCCATTAATATGAAAGATTTTTAAGGCTTAGCTAGAACCTATGTTTTGAGACTTTAATGATGAGTACAAATTGAACATTTTAGAAGACAATAGATATTTGATGCCTAAATGTCTAAATAATTTAGTAACCAAACACATTTTTATCTTATGCTCTGTTAGGCTTATTTTTGGGGGTGGAAGTAATAAGTCTTTCATTTATATTTAAGTCTTTGTTTTTGTGTTTTAAAAATATGCCGTGTTTTACGTCTAAGGAGATCAGACGTTACAGTTTGTTTAGTTTGTCCTGGTTAGTTAATTATGTAGAGCCTTTCCAAAGAGGATTTCGGTCTTAACTTATTTAATATGTGATCACATTTTAAGCTGCATAAACTTTCAGTTTAATACTAAATTTGTGTGTCTGAATTTAAGTTAATCGGTTTTAATTGTGAAACAGAGACTGACGAATTCATCCATTTAAAAACCAGTTCAAGTGCAAAAAAAAACAAGAACAGCTCATTGCTTTGGCCATTTTCTTGCATTCATATATTTCAGATTTAAAATCGCCAAAGCAACTAAAGGGAAAAAAAAATGAAGGAAAGAGACTGAATTAGCCCCTAATTAAATTGTGGATGTTTGAAGAAAGTGTTTTTATAAGTTCTGGGGACTGTGATCACTGTCAAGACAGATGCCCATAAACTTGGTACACTTTAGAGTTGATTGACTCCTTCTTTGCCCTAAAAATGTCACAGAAGTAACAAATTTGGAAGCTTCTTAAAACTGACATTCTGTTTCCCTTCTACTTTGGGATGAACCTGAGTATCTAGTACATGTAATTTTTTTCTTGGGGAGTGGGCGTGGTGGGTAAGCACTGTTACAGCAGCACTTGACTTGCAAGTCTGCCTGATCCTTGGGCTTAGAGTCAATTTATCCTTGTATTTGAAATGAGCGATTTGTGATTATTCTGAGCTTTAACCAAGCTTCTTTGCATATCAGAAGAGACTTCGTAGGACCAACCCTGTCTCCCCCTTTGGTTTGTTTAGAAGACTTGCACTATCTGCCAGATGCTGCTTCCTAACCAGTGCAGTTATGCGTCCCACCAGAGAATCCATCAGCACAAATCTCCCTACACCTGTCCCGAGTGCGGGGCCATCTGCAGGTCGGTGCACTTCCAGACCCACGTCACCAAGAACTGTCTGCACTACACGCGGAGAGTGGGTTTTCGGTCAGTATCTTGTTCACTTACCTGCGAGTAAAGCTTGATAATGCCGCAGTATTGAGTGGTCAGTGCACAGAGTTTTTAGGGTCCTACAGTGATACCTCAATTAACAGACCCTCTGGGAACCCAGCTCGTTTGAATTGAGTTGATCTTTTGACCCCTTTCCTGTGGTACTGACCCTGTGGTCCACAGCACCTGAGTCAGTGGAGCCCATCCTTCTAGGCAAAGTCATGCAGGTGACAAACTCGAGCTCAGGTAGGCTTGGGAGAGCTTTTTCCTGCACCCCATCTAGCATACCTTGGGTGTCATGCTCTCTGCACTTTAACCCCTTCAAGAATACCAAGCATTTCTGTAACTTCTCTAATCAAGACAGAGCGGGTGCCTGGTCTGGTACTTTTTTTTGGCTTTTTTTTTTTTTTTTGTCACGTCGAAGGACCGGTTCTCTGTTCTTTTCTAATATCACTCTTTATGGAAGAATCTTCCATCCCAAATAAGCTTCCGTTATTCCTTCTCCATTGCCTGAGTTCAGGTTTCTCCTCTGTCTCCATATATCTTAATAGTAAACCCCTGTTACTGCCCCCTGAGATTCTCAGATGTGTCTTTTGCAACATCCGGCAAAGCTAATATTAGTTTCTCTAGTATTAAGTGACCTTCTGAAATGCATTCCTGTGCCTTTTATACACTGAGCCAGTGAGGGCCCACTCAGAAAACTGTTGTTGAGACCCCATGTCTGTTAATCGAGGTATTACTGTTTTGTGTAGTTCTTACACTGAAGAGTTTGCTGCCCAGTCATTTTGACCTGAGACTGTTAGTACACAGTGGCTTTTTTAGTTGTACAAACAGTTATGATGTTTTATAATAATGAAGTCTAGATGGGGTAGAACTGGATGGTTTTAGTTCAGTTAAATTTAGATTATGGCTTCATTCATTTCTAGGTCTATTTTTTTTTTTTTTTTAATGAAAAAGAGACTTGTTTCACATTCTTAGCCATGCCCTTAGACCTTAAATGCACAATGCTTAATGGACTGGGTTCCAGCCTAGTGGAAAACCTGTGGCTTGGAAATGACGAAGCTGTACCTGTTGCTAGTAGCAGTGTGGCAACTTGTGTATTCTCTCTGTCCATGGTGCCCCATCTAGGAATGTCCTTAAAATTGATATCTGCACATCTCTACTGGATGTGAGAGTAAAACTGGATCATCAAAATGCAACATCTAAGTGTTTAGAAGGAGCATCACTTGAAGGTGACTTTGATTCCACAAAATCCACACACATGGATCTTCAGTTCCTATCCCCAGTGTTGAAAGTACTATTCCTGAATTCTCTGTTTAATAACAGAAAGCAGTCCTGCAGCATTTTCTCAGGGCTGTTCTTTTAACAGATGTCAGGCTTTTCCCCCAGTGTTGTTTATTTTTCTAATAAAATGAAACTAAACTTTGGAGTAAACAAAGAAACTAAGACTTCTAGCTATTCTGGTGTCTTTCTGAATGAAAACAGGCTAAGAGTACCCAACTTAGCTGGAAAAGCCCATGCTCACTTTCTCCAGGCGTCCCCCTCCCCGTTCACAGAGTTGCTTCAATTTGACACACTGAATTTTTACTCAGATTCTTGTGCTTGGTGTATACTGTTCCCTGGACTCAAGGCTTCTAAGAGCTGTTAAAAAAATACTGTATATGTTGAGATTTTGTTTACTGTGTTAGATGAGAAAAACCTTAACCTTATTTGTTTCCATGCTGTTTCCAGTAATGGTCCAGTCTGATGATATTTGACTGGGTCTAGGAGCCCCAAGGTCTTATTACGTTTTCTCCTTCTTTTTTTGCCTATAGATAGACTTAATCATTTTTAATTTAATTTGTTTTTCTTTAGCCAAAAGAATCTTTTTTCTTGATCCAGTGGACCTTCTTTTCTCCTCCTTGATCATATTGCACCCCTCCAGTATTGGGGGAGTTACTCTAGCTCCTTTGGTGGATTTGGTAAAAATCAAGTATTTCTCTGCATTCTCCTGTCTCTCCATACATTGGATCTGCCTCCTAGAAAGGGAATTATAGGGTCGTACGCTGTAAATTTTTTTTTTTTAATTTATGAAATAAAGAGAAATTTGATTGATTCTCAATGCAGAGGACTTCATGTCTGTTAAATCCTGTTGTCACTGGACTGGACTGCAGTCGTATTGGGACAGTGTATGAACCCTACAAATTCTACCTTTTGTTTGTCATCTTTGCATTTCCTATTGGCCCGTGTTGTCCCTGAACCCGATTTTCTACCTGTAGGTGAATATTTTACAACTTCTTTTTTTCCTTAGTTCTTCTTAAACTGTCTACTTTCTTTCCTGACAGTAAGGCTGTTTCTCTCAGCCTCTGTGATACTCTTCACAGCAGGCCACGACCTCCTCCTCTATCCACTTTAGTCTAGATTCCTGTTTATTTTCTTCAGGAACAAGTCTTCCTCTCACTCCAGGCAACTTCAGAGAGTTAGCTCTTTGTTTCCTTGGTGGTTCTTTGGTCATTTGCCTTTTATGATTCACAGTGTGGAGGGTCCCTGTGTTCCGTTAGTAACCGCTGTTTTGTTCTAGGTAGTTTCCCTCTTTCACAGGAATCATGGGCCTCTAGGGCTGGGAAAGGACTAAAACGTGATCTCGGCTAACTCTTCTCATTCTACAGCTGAGACTCTGACCCAGAGAGGACCAGTAACCTGTCCAAGAAAAATAATCCCAAACAATTTCATTGTGCTCCAGTGTCTTCATTGCCTAATAAAGCAGTTCAAGTAAATAGGAGAGAGTAGCTTTTCTTAGTTATTCTCCCATCATTAGTTGGTATTTTCAATGTACATGCTGCTAACCATTATGCCTTAAGTTGTTTAAAATGCTGATGCCCTGTGGTTTTTATAAAATGCTTTCAAAGCTTGCCATAACACACTTTTTGTATCATTCAGAGCTCCTGCTCCTGTGATTTTGGAATTACCTTCATGAATTTGAAAAGAGGTTCTAACACTAGAATTAGATTCATGCAGAACTCATTGAGCACTGCCTCCTGGAGGGCAGTGTTCCTTCCCTGGGTCAACTCTGACACTCACACCCAGAACACCACTTTCAGGTGTGTTTTTCCACACCTGTGAGTCCATAGAGACCACGGATAGTTTATGGTGTGAACAAAGACAGGTAGGTCCTCAGAAGGATGAGCTGTAACTATTGCTGACACTTGGAGCCTGAGAAAGATGAGATTGGGGAGAAACATTGGTTTCTGCCACACTAGATGTGAGAGAGAAAGGAGCAAATCAAATGATGAGGAAGTCAAGAAGAGGTCAGCTCGAGAGGCATTTTATTTAGACACGCTGATTTTCAGAAGTTTGTGACTCATGAATAATTATCTTCCAGGAGCCGGACAATCCAGGTGGTTGGCCGTCTACCCTGGAGGCCCCCGAGCCTCCGCACATGTCTGTCACATCAGCATGTGACACCCTGGCTCTCCTGCTGACAGCACGTGGGTTTAGATAGTGAAGAGTTCTTCCTCCAGAAGTGCCGGCGGCACGAGGATGGGTGACCTCAGGATCCAGCGTATGGGAGTCTTCTCCCAAGCTGCAAGTTGTAGGGCTCTGCTGTGGCCCTGCCTTGCTGTGACCCCCACAGTCCTCTGGTCTCACCACAGTCTGCACCTGGACAGTAACTTCTAGAAGCTTTAAAGATGCTCCAAAATAGACCATTTGAATTTTATTTTTCTTCTTCATGATCTTTCTTCGTCAACATAGCAGAAACTTTTTGAACTGTCCGAAATGCAGACAGCACAGCACACTTCCAAAAAAGCCGTTAGAAACTTGTGTTACTAAAATCCGTTCGCCGTGCGCCCTGCTACACAGCCGTTTCGCGGGGAATGGTCTCGTGCTAACGACTCCGTGTTTATTTTTCTGACAGATGTGTGCATTGCAATGTTGTGTACTCTGATGTGGCCGCGCTGAAGTCTCACATTCAAGGTTCTCACTGTGAAGTCTTCTACAAGTGTCCTATCTGTCCCATGGCGTTTAAGTCTGCTCCGAGCACACACTCCCACGCCTACACACAACACCCTGGCATCAAGATAGGAGAACCAAAGTAAGTCTTGCCGCCTTTCGCCTTTGTCGTTGCTACCGCCGGGGAGCAGTGCTTTGCGAGAAAATCTAATCTTTGAGACTTGATGCTGGTTTGCAGATGGCGATGGTCTCTGCAGTGCAGCTCACAGCAACCGGAAACTGACCGTCCTTTCCCGGTGAAGCCTTTGACCCCAGATGTCATGTAGGTGTGCTCTCGGCATCCATTTTTGCCAAACAAGTGAACTTTTTTAAATTTTGCTTTCTCTTAAGGTGATTTTAACAAGGCAGTTTTAGGAGAATAGTAAAAAGAACTCATCTTTAAACTCTCCCACGTTTTTTTCTTAGAAGATACGTGTTTCCTCTAATGTTTATAATATGAATTCAGCTTAAGACCCTGGCTTAAGTTGTATCTTGTCTTCATGTAGCTCTTCATTTTGTCTGTTCTTGCCTTGCCGAGTCTTCACTTGTGAAGCGGTACCTCTGCAGACAGTGAGGGGCTGCGGCGGAGGCCGAGGGGGCGCGTGGGCCCCGAGGCAGGACGCTGCGCCCCTCCCGCCCCGCACCCGTGCGATCTTGGGCCAGTGTCAGCCATGCTCAGCCTGTTTGCTTCCCCGCGAAGTGGCCGTCCCAGGTTGTGTGAGGGTGAACGAGACGCCTTTGCAGTGTGCGGCCCACAGTCCTGCTGTGAGGCACGTGGACGGCTCACGACGCCCAGCCCTTCCTTGTGGTTGTGCCTTGTGCTGAATTAGATGCTCGTGTTCCTTCTGCTCCTGTCTCGTGTATGGCGGTGCGGAATTTGATGTGCAGTGAGGCAAGAGTTGCTGCTGCAGACCTAGTGGTGTGTTTTGGCCCGTCCTTCCACGATGCAGCAAGTGTGGGGGAGCTGTGCGGACAGGCCGTGTTCTGGGTGCCTGACTGGTGTCACGTTTTACTTGAGGAAATGTTATTGACTGAACACTGTAGAAGTGGCTGTTTACTGTAAAAGAAAACTTGCCATAAAATGGGATTGCTTTTCTGAATAGGACCCTCATTCTGAGCTTTGTAGCCCCTCCCAGTAACACAAGTTACAAGTTAGCGGACCTGTGTGTCGCTTGTCTTGACTCTGAAGGCGACGCTCGTGAATGCAGTTGGCCAGCTGCCATGTTCCCAGTACTTCAGTGTCTGGACAGCAATAGACTTCTCATCCCGTCCGTGGGTTTTTGATTTGGCCTTTTTTTTCAGGCAAATAAAGAAAACTTTACTCATTGAAATGTGTCTGAAATCTATAACAGCAGTTGTTACCTGGGAATACAGGGCAATAAAGTGATGAAAATAAGCTGAAACAGTACTCCTCAAATTTCAGTAGTGTCTGGTGCACGCTGGTAGGAGTAGTGGTTAGATCATTCACCTCCGAAGGAGCGCAGGCCACATACCTGGGATCAAGTTCCCAGTGGTGGTGGTGTAGGGGGTTGGGGGTGGATAAACTACCAGCATGAACACGTAAATCAAAATAAAATGTTTCTACCTCTTTTCTCTTCCTGCCTACTCACCTGCATTCCTGTCTGCACTTTTCCTTAAAAAGAAAAAAAAAGAAAAAAAGAATAATGTCTAGGGAAACATTTCAGTCTTTTTTAAAGTATTTTTTTAAAAACCACATGATTCTTTAACAAGTGCCAAGCCTAAAGATACTTATTCACTACTATGTTTTAAACTCTCAAACTTAAACACATGTATAGATGAAATGCAAGGCGACTACAAAGCCAGTGAACCTCAGTTACTTCACTGTGTTCACTCAGGGTGATGCCTGGTACCTGGCTGAACCCTGCTCCCGGGGTTCTGCTGCATCACACCTGACCGCTGTGTGCTTAGCGATCTCTTCCCCGACACCCATCTGTCCAGGCCACTCTGAAGCCTCCACCCTGTGCCATGCTGGAATGCGTTTGACCCAGTTTTCTTTGCCATTAAATCCGTCTCCATTCTGTTCATGTCAACCCAAAGTAATTCTCTAGCCCTGCTCCAGGGAAAACCCAGGCGCTGAGATCTGCTATTTGGTTAGCGGGCAGTTACGCAAATGACTCAGAATGAAGCATTAAGTTTTTGTGCTCTGATTTTTAAATCTCAATGTCACTCCCTTCCCATTTCCTTGGAGAATACAGAGGAATCTGAAAGTATCCCCATAAAATTCTGTAGTGTCAGCACCTCAGTTTGAGAGGCATGCTGCAGCATTTTTATGTAGCCAACGTTTGAGTAGTGTTTATTGTGTGCCGTGGTTCTAGCATTTTCTTTTTTGTTTTCTGGTGTCTGCTCAGGCAGGCTTCCCTGCTGCCCAAAAGGAAATCTTGAAGCCCTTAACCTGTTCCGGGTAACTCAGGATCATTTTGGATGTCTCTTTGGATTTCATAGTCATTTTGTGCCATAGTAATTTTTATATTTTCCTTCACATCTGAGTTGCAGCAATATCTTTTGCTTTTTTGTGTCTTTCTTTTACTTGCCCTTTCTAAATATGTGAGAAATGAATACTTCAAAGCTAAGGACTGTATACGAGACACAGCTTTTGAATAAGTTCTCAGAAATTAAAAACACATGTGAGGTAATAAGAGCCACACCATAGAGGGGTTTGAAGTCGGTGAAATTGAATTTGAACCTTGAGCCTAGAATTTAGGCAAAACAAGCCAAGCCTTTCATGTCTCACCTGTGAATTCACCTGATGCTGGTGAACCTGGGGCCGAGTGGCACTCAGACAGTACTCGGCCCCTGGGGGGATTTACTCCTGCAGCTGTAGGGGGCTGTCGACTGTGAGCTCAGAGCTTTGGGTCTTTCATTTGTTTTGACATTTGTTTCAAGGGCAGCGCTCTGCTCTGAGAGTTTGGGTTGCTCTACGTTGGACTGATCGAGAAGGTGTTTGGTTTTCCATTCCGTTTCATCTTCCCAACCTCCTCACACCCCTCCTGCCCGAACAGCCCAAGTCCTTACCCCCTTAGCAGTCTAGCTACCTGCCGTTCCTCACCTGGCCTGCAGGATGAAGTCAGACTTCATACGTGACTTTCAGAGTCCTGGCCAAGCACCGTACCATTCCCCACTCCGGGGAATCCAGCCGCTGGACTTGCCGCTGCCCCCTGCCGTGCTGTGCCCCCTGAGACTCTGCCATTGTGCCGTTGTGCACAGCGGGCTCACTGTCTGAGATGCCTTCCCGTCTCTGCCTGCCGTCTCCCCGTGGGACCTCTAGTTGGAGAGTTTGCTCCGTCTTCATGTTTTATCCCTAAGTCTGAGGTCATGCGACCTTGATTTGGGCTTTTAACAAAAGAGCACATTAACTTTTTTTTTTCTAGTTTATAGAAAACTTGGGATAAGACCTGCAAACCCCTGCACCTCCTCCGCAGGGCCCTCCCCAGTTGTTAGCATCTATGACGTGTGTCGCATCTGTTTCTCATACTTGGCAACGGGCATCATGAGAAGAATGCTTTGTGTGTCCTGCTTCTTCCCTGCTTGTCACCCCCATCTAGCCCCCCCCCAGCCAGGGAGTCAGTGTTGATTGTGTCCCAGTCAACTCGTACTTCCTCATGATGTCTCCTAATAGTTGAGACAATGTCTTTTTTCTTCTTTCTTTCTGGTCCAAAGTCCTACCCGGGGGCACAGAACAGCTGCTACCTTTAGCCCTCTCCTGCCTTTGGCCTTTCATTCTAACGGTGCTGTTGCCTGTGGACCTCCATCTAGTCAAGTCAGTGTCTGCCACTGAAGAGTCCCGTGTCCCCTTTATATCCGTCAGCAGCTCGTGGGGCCGTATTCTTGTCTTACACCAGCAGCCAGTTGCTCAGAAACATGCTTGAGCAAATAGAAGATTTCTTGGCTGTTGAGTAGAAGGCAGCAGATCAAAACTAACAAGCGCCCCTCCCCATAGGAAGGCAGCGTGAATAAACTGAGACATGCCATTTTTCTTGGCATAGTTAGGTCTGAAAATGTAAGACTAGCATCCTGAGAAAATTCTGAGCCGGTCGAGTAAATCTGAGCTCTTTTCTTGAAGCTTTTCTTGTTTTCTTATTGTTATGTGCTCATAGCAGAAAACTCTGGAAACCGAGACAAGCAGCCATAAAAGGAACACGTATTTTATCATCCAGTAAAGATGACAGTGAAGCTTTCCTGTTTCTAGTCTACATGTTAACGAATGTGATCAGCACACATGTTGTGTTGTTTCCTATTGTTCTAATTTTCATGAAAATCATTCCGTGTCATTGGTGATTTAAGCTCCCCGCACCATTGCTCTCATTTCTTCATGTATGCTGCTGGACTTTAGGCTGTTCACAGCTCTACACTCTTTGAAACAGTAAGTGAACCTCTTTCGCACATCTGGTAAATTTAATGATGACATGTCATCAGTGTACCACCTCTGAGCTTATGACAAAGTCCTCCAAAACCTTGGCTGGTCTTAAAAAGTGGCCCTGTCCCCAGTCAAGAGCGCTTCTGCTCTGAGCTAGAGTAACTCACATGTAAAGTAACTCACTCCAGTTAAATTCGTCAATCTGATGTGGAAAAAGAAAAGAAAATCCAAACTCTCCTTTTTTGACAGAACTGCAAAGTAGGGTTTGAAGGAGACATGAAAAGTACTCTCTTCAGGAGCCCCTGAGCCCTAGTGTCCGTGGCTTAGGCAGATGAGGGGCAGACTCTGAAAGCTGTGGACCCCTGTTCAAGACCCGGGGCCGGGAGTGGGGGGCAAAAACAACCCCGAGAGGACAGAAAGTTCTCAAAAGACTTCCTTCCTCCCTCTTGTTTCTTTCTTACTTTTTTTTGGCTTGTGACCCTGGATCTTGAACCCTGATCCTTGGACTTTGCCTGGGCTGCACCTTTCCCGCCTGAGCCACACTGAGGGAGGGTGTGCCAGCCGTTCCTTCTTCGGCATTCCTTTTGGAATCCAGGTGAAGCCTCAACTTCTCCCTTGTCCTCACTGCCTTTCACCTTTGACTGTCGGTTCTCCGTTCTCTCTGCCCCTTCTTGAGCTCCTCCCTGGGATTCTCGGTGCCTCACAGTTCTTTAAAGGAGACACGGTGTCACAGGGTCTCCTGTCAGGGCCAGTGACGTGGAACACTGTGAACAATGTGTGGCCCGTGGTGGAGTTTCTCCTGAGTTACCCGCTAAACCCACCAGAGGCCAAGGACACGCCGGTGTCCTCACTCTTCCGGAGGACGTCTTCTGAAGTTACTCAGAAAATTCAGAATTGCTGAATTGAGGAGGCTGCTTGATAGTAACAGTACTGAGGGAAGTGGTGTCTGGTGGACAGTACTTTAAACCATCTGAAAACACAAGGGACATTCAAGCCACAGTGGCGTTTTTCTTTTCTTCGTGTCCACGTGTGACTGTTTACTGATGCAGGGCTTCTTGTGTTAAGAACAGGCACCGGGATGTTGAAGCTCGAATGTGAAATTGCTGCTCACTCCAGAAGGGAGCGTTGGAACAATACAGCTTGTTAGGCTGGGCGCTGGGGCTGAGTGGGGCTACTTACGCCTAGTTCATTAGACTCCTTTTTACGTGAGGGTATCGCTGCTGAGCTGGTTCTTGTCTGATCTTAAAAAAATAACCTCAAGGAAAAACAAAGATCAAGGGTGCTTTTGCTCTCTGCTCAAGTAGCTAATGAGTGAAAACCTTGTAAATAGTAAAATGGTCATTAGCTTAGACTTCTAAGCAAATGTGGCCAAATGCGTTTTCACCCAGAATGCTATGGATGATCTGCATGGGAGTGATGCCGGTGGCTTTCAAAAGTTTGTTTCAAAGCTCAGCTGTTCTTGTGACCCGTGTGTCCTCACTGCTCTTGCCTCCTGGATCCCTGAGATGTGAAGCAGCAGCTCCTTCGTCTTGGAGAGGAGGACCGACTGACGATTCCTTGCACTTCTTCTCTTCTAGAATCATCTATAAGTGTTCCATGTGCGACACCGTGTTTACCCTGCAGACCCTGCTGTATCGCCACTTTGACCAACACATCGAAAACCAGAAGGTGTCTGTTTTCAAGTGTCCAGACTGCTCTCTTCTGTACGCACAGAAGCAACTCATGATGGACCACATCAAGGTGTGCGCACCTCCTGTCCCCGAGCAGCGCAGATCTGTTCGCTGGTCATAAATCCAGGCCGAGCTGCAGGTTGCGACAAAGCCCGCGTGCGGTCAGGGAGGGCACGGGTGCCAGTCTTCGGTAATAAGTGATTTACAGTCGCTGACGTTTCTAGCCGATGTTTACTTGACCCAGGGCGGCCTGCTATTCCAGAGTCCTCATCTGCATATGCCGAGAGGTCACTGGAAAGTAACATGCACGTACTCGCACTGCAGGGGTGACGTGTCCAGGTTCTTCTTTTCTATATGTGGAAGCGATGACTGAAGCTTGTTTTCTTGAGAGCTTGGTGTTCTCTGGGGCTTGAAATCAATGGGGAGATGAATTTTGTTATTTCTATCAATGTTGATATACTTAGAAAAATGAAGGTTTTTCCCCTGAAATTGGTTAAGCAGTTACGTTGGCATCATAATGGATACCCCTGGGTCTTTTAGTCTTTTCCTTTTATCAAAGTTGCATGTAAATTGATGATGAAACGTCCGGGCTTGGCACTCGCGTCAGCCCGTGGTGGGAGTTCAGCTAAAGAAATGAATAGATGTCTGGTTGGGGTCACCCACTCTGTATCCCCGACTGGGGCACCTCAATCTCTTTACAGCCTTTTACGCTGTAAGGATGGAGATTAGTCCTGGCCTCTTAACTGCCCACTGTGATAGGTTGAGCAATTTTATTCCTGTGTGATTAGTAGATAGAGATTAAAATGACCTAACTTTTTAAATAGAGAAGCAACAGACCCAATATGATCATGAACTTAATCTGTCTTTTAGTTTCTCTTGTTTTAAGTGTATTACACTGAAATGGGCAACTTAAAGAGCAGATCAAGTCTCTGAATTTGTCTAGTCTCATGTTAGTTAAATGAATGGACTATTAAGCCTTGAAATCTGCGTTGCACGATGTGAGCTCACAGTCCTGTTGTAAAGAACTTCCCATCGTCGAGTGTGTTCATTAGAGGCTGGGTGAAGGTCACGGCCATGTGACAAGACTAGGGTGAGTGAAATGCGTGGGAGATAGGTTTCATCTCTCACATTTGAAGTACAATAAAATCCTCTTAAGAGGATTTAAAGATTCGTGCTAAAATTATAAAAATATCTTGACAACAAATATATAATAGAACAGAAAAACTAAAAAAAAAAACAAAAACCTAATACAAACAAGGACATTGGAATTAATCCAAATATTTTAATATTTGGGGGTAGGAGGAGAAAAGAAAAGTTACTTCTTAAGAGGCTTTGAAGGTACTTGTTTCCTAGAACTCATCTGTCCTCATGGAAGTGGGGTCAGCGACTTTGTAGTCAGGGTCTTCCTTATGTTAATAGTGAGCTTGGGGGAAGAGAAGATTCCCAGAAATAAGAGACTGACAAGGAGTGGTCAAACCCTGTGACCACCAGGAGGGAAGAAGTGTTTTTATTCATCTGAGCCTTTCAAGACTACATGATACGAAAACAGGGGATACTCACTGAAGTTCTCATTTCAAGTAGGTTCTGTGCATTTCTGTGTTTGGGGATGGAATAAAGTTTTTATGGTTGCTTTTATTTTTATTTGTAAGATATCTTTCTAGCTCTGGGGAAATGTATGTACATTGCCTGGCAGCTGTCCTCTTCAGTTTTTCATGAGGGAGGAATTAAGGGAAAGTAGATCAGGAACAGTGTTTATTCACATCTCTATCCATTTAAAGCAAGATCTTTATTTGTCCATTTAATCTGCTTCTTAGCAGTTCTTTGTTCTCCCAAGTACAGCTGTGCGCATTGTGGTAATCTCTACTCCACCTGCAGGTCAACACGCTTCCAGGTTAGAATCCCTCGAGTTTTTGTCTCTTACAGGAGCTAGGGAGAAATCAGCTCTACAAGAACTGTCTTCCTTTTGTTTGGAAAAGGACATCTCTTGCTAATATAGAATTTGGCTTTTATTTACAATATTAAAATAAAAAGAGTAAATGAGAAATTCCCATTTTAGCATCCATTATGCCAAATTCTCCTGGCAGAATTTTCTGCTGCTTTCCTGTAACCACTAGAAATATTACCTTATAAAAGGATACTTTAATAATTTACTTTCTCTTCAGCATTTTATTAGAAGATTTGGCATTTTTGTTTTCTTTGGGTTTTAATGGGTAGAAGTGTAAAAACGTGGCTTCTGTTGTGAAAAAACTCGTTGAAACACAAAGCCTGTGGCCTGCCTGGTGGAAAAGGAGCAAACGCAGTTTCTACCTGTCACAGGATCGTGTCCCAGATTTCCTCTTTGCAGAGAACATGAGCTGCTCAGCTCAGACTCTTTTTATAGACCTGTTTAATGAGGCTCTCGGCAGATCTTGTAATCTCTGCTCTTGAGAAAATGATAGCACCCCCTTTCTTCCTTTCAAGGGAAGACAGCGCTGAAGAAGTTTAGTGATTTTTGGACCTGTTTAGACAAGACATTCCACTGAGGAGGGGTGATGGCGAAGGCGCTGCAGCCCTTGCCTGGACACTGGAGGACTTTGACCGACCTCCCTGTTCTCTGGAGCACAAACGAAAACACACACCAAGTGGGCTGTCTTTAGAACCAAACTACTAATTTTATCCTGGTGGAATTTGGAATTCTGTGAGTTGAAGTCAAAGGTGGCCTTTTGCAGCTTTTATGTGAATGATAAGAAGCAGGTAAACAGTTTTTAGAGGCGTTTTGAGTATCTGCTGCATCGAGATCACAAGTCTGGTGTGATTAGTAAGAAGGGATGGATTGGCAACGCTCTAGGGAGATTCAAATGATCCAAAAGAAGCCCCAGCAAAAACCCAAACTTATAAATGTTCCAAGAACGAGAAAGGCGTAAAAAGGAGGGAGACTGGTTTTGCTGTTAACATATTGGTCCTAAGGATTAAAGTGGGTTGCTCAGGGTCTCGAACACCTGCCTGTGTGTTCATCCCTGTAATGGTTTTCAGGTGGAAGGGAAGATGTGAACACAAAGTGTCCTTCCCCAGAAAGATGGTCTTCAGTGTAGTTACTGGAATCAGACGGGTGGCAGGAATACTGTGGTCCCAAATCAGAAGTCTGTCTTTAAGGGATTCTTGAATGGCACAAACATACGCTTTAAAAAATTACCTGAAACTAGACATGGAAAACTTTCAGCAACCATAAAGGTTAATGCTCACTGACGTTTCTTCAGCTGTGTATTTTGTTTCAGTTTTCTTCTTGAGACGTTAAGAAAGATTTTTGAATAAAAATAAAATCATCTTGACCTGTCTGTCATGTGTTAAGACCGTCTGCACGCACTTTTCTTTTAGTGCTGAGATTTGTGAACACTCTCCTTTCTTTTTATGACACAGTCTATGCACGGAACACTGAAAAGTATTGAAGGGCCTCCAAACCTGGGCATCAACCTGCCTTTGAGCATTAAGCCTGCAACTCAGAATTCAGCAAATCAAAGCAAAGAGGACAGCAGGTCCATGAATGGGAAAGAGAAATTGGAAAAGAAGTCTCCATCGCCTGTGAAAAAATCTCTGGAACCGAAGAAAGTGGCCAGTCCTGGGTGGACGTGCTGGGAGTGTGACCGCCTGTTCCCACAGAGGGACGTTTACATTTCCCACGCACGCAAGGAGCACGGGAAGGTGAGCGTGCAGGGCCGGGCCTCTGGTGCCCGGGTGAGGTCGGGCCGCTGCTGCGCCGCTGAGGTCGGGCCAGCGGCTGGCGCAGCTCCGGTGGAGGGAGGTGACACTGGGTCTGAGGCTCCTTCTCTTTATAAAATGACACTCCTAGGTCCTTCCAGTTCTTGCTCTGTGGTGTGCTCATGGCCTTCACTTGCATGCTCTAAACTTCCAGTGACTTTTCCAAGTACCTTCGTGTACATAGCCGAGGACACAGAGGCACAGTAAAGCAAAAGTTAGAAGTGTCGGCTCTACCTCTTAGACCTCTGTCACAATAGGAAGTACGAGGAGGCGAGGAAGGGAGTGCTGTTTTGACAGCTGCTGCTGTCACCTGCATCCTGAGCGTGGACATGGGAAGAGGGCCCTCACCCTGCAGTGAGCCCGAAGCCCTGTCACTCAAAGCCATGAGAAAGTTGCAGCTTGAAGGTCATTCTCTTTATAAAATAATCAACATGCATTTCCACCTGACACGGATTTCTTAGGCTCATTATTACACTTGGTAAAGCCAGCAAGATTATCTTTTAATAGTATTCGAATCAGCTCAAAACCTGGTTTGCGCCCACTGAGATTCAGAAAGAATTTGCATTGTATTCCATTGTTAGGTAGCTTGGTTTTCCTTTATTCGACTGCATTTTCCTCTTGTATTTGCTTGTTTTTAATGTGCTGTTTGTTGGAACAATTGGGTTATATCCTCTGAATTTCTGGATTTGGGCAATTGCTTTCTTTTGACATTGTTTCCCTTTGTCCTGTAATTCCTAGAAATTTCACGAGATTCAGGTTGAATTTTTTTAGGTAAGAATACGTCAGAGGTGCTGGTTGTTTCTGTGTCTCACCCCGAAGCATATGATACCAAACTGCCCCACCCTTGGTGTCACTGTGAAATGATTAGGATGTTCAGGTACATTATGCTTCCTTTTTTATTTATTTTTTTTATTGTAGTCATTACTCCACACATGAAAATAATTAGGAAAATATAGGTTCTCCATTTCTTAGATATATGTCAACACACCCTGCCCTCCACCACATCACCCAGTGTCCTTCCCCACTGACCAGTGGGCTCTGCCACCATGTGCCCCCGCCTGCCCCATTCCCTTCGGTCACCTCAGCTCTGTTGCAGATGTTTCAGGGTTGGTTATCTTTCATCTGTTCCTTTGTTTGGTCTACTCACATTCCACCTATTATAAGTGAGGTCATCGGGTCTCTATCTTTCTCCTTTTGACTTGTTTCACTGAGCATCATCCCCTCTAGTTCCATCCATGTTGATTCAAATGACAGGGTTTCATCTCTTCTGAGGGCTGCGTAGTTCCATGCTATATGTGAGGTACAGTATACTTTTAAGGAAAAATCACCTTGCTCTTGACTTCAGCCAATAAAACTAAGATAGTTACCCTTGGGGAACCTGGTAGAAGAGTGGAATGCGCTGGAATTGCTTTGTGATGAGCATGTGCTAACGCTTGAAAAGTTTCTACTAAAAGTGTTTAAGCCCCACTTTGTGAGCTCATTTATTTGAGCCTCTCACAGAGGTAATAGTTTGCTTTGCCACAACCAAGCGGTATAAACTCGCCTTGGAGCAGTGATCGCAGTGATCACCCACTGCACACAGGTATTTTTATTCTATTTGGTGTATCTATACTTAATTTGCTGTCTCTTCATACACAACCAAGTTGCTTGTAGGTTACCCAGGGTTTTAGTAGCGTCTGAACGTCAGGCTGTCCTCCGGGGTCAGAGCGTCTTGTGTTCGTTGTGAATACTGGGTACTTCGTCAGAGACTCAGTAAACCTGATGTCTCAATGCACAGGTATTTAGTAGTTCTTGCAGCACCAGAAGGTAATTCTGGGAAAGGTCTCCTTTTCTTGTTACTCAAACTGGATCTCACAAATGTTAAACCTGGAACCGACCCTTTTAATGACCTGTCAGTCCAGTCCTTGCTTTTCTTGTGCAGTCTTGATTCCTGACACCAACTTGGAACATTTCAGAATTCTTTCCCCTGAAAAAAAAAAAGTGTGTGTTTTTCTGTTTCTTTTTTCTGCACTTCTGACAATTATTAAATCTAGAATATTCGATGATATCGCTCCAACAGAACGCAACACCACGCTTGCTTTAGGACCAGAGGGACTGCTCCGCGCCACACGGGAGCCGGTGTCCTGGGCCCAGCGCTTGTGCAGCCTTCCGTCACAGAGGCTGTGCTCGGCTCAGTAGGAGTTCAGGATTAGCTTTGAAGAAGCTGAGACTCCTCCTTTGGAATGAGGCACATCAGATTAGATTTCAGTTTCAATTCTGTTCACGTCGCCTCCTGAAAGAACTCGAGGGAGGTGCAGGGGCTGGGAAGAAATGTCTTCATAAGCTGGTGAAATGAGCGGGGACCGTGAGTCACACACAGTGTTGAGTCTGACCGTCCTTGCCCACCTGCATCCCACCTGCAGACGGACAGATCCATTCCCATTCTTCTCTTCTCTCTTCCCGTCAGACGGTCACAGGCCTCTCTGCCATCTAAGCCCCAGCTTCAGGCCTCTGGCATTGTTTTCTCTCTCTTTCCTTCACAGCCAAACAAGCCTCCTCAGCTGGCCCCGCGAGGCCTCCAGCCCCATCACTGAGTTGCTTCACTTGTGGCCTTTGATTGTCCAGACGTCAGACATCTTCCAGTTTTTCCCTTGACAGACCCCACAGGTGTGCGTCACGTGACTGCTTCTGCTTCCTCCTGAAAGCGCTCTCCACCCTCACTCCCAAGCCCCACAGCCTCCCCCGGGCTCTCATGTTTCCAGAACACTCTTCAGGTTTCTGTTCGGAACACTGAGCTCTGGGAAGTTTCGGCGACTCAGAACTTTGCTTCTCATGTGCATGTGCAGATAACACCCCAGTTTCTCGTCCGGCTGTGGTTTCTTGCCTGCGGTTTCTTGCCTACATCCCAGTCCCTCTAACCCAACCACTTCACAAGTGTTTTGCTTTTTAGGCTGTTCACAGTCACTTTGAACCTGTCCAACAAGAAACCAAAGCCACCTAGCTTCCCCAGCTTCTGCTGCCAGAAGCGTGGGGTCGCAGCTCTTTCGTCCTTCCATCCACTTGGCACCCTTCCGTCCACCCATTGATCTTTAGTCAGACAACTGTCTTGCCTGGATCATTAGTCCTCACCCCAGCCCAGAGTTTTCTAAAGTACAGATCCCATTACGCGCAGAGCAGCCCAGCCTTCCTGCTGTGCTTTTGGGGTCCGCTCCGGTCCCCACCGCTCTCTGGTGGTATCTCAGATGGCGCACGCTGGACAAACTGCCACCTCCCCGCTCGTATCTTCAGGTGATGTTCTGATTGTTTAAAAGGTTGTCCCTTCCAGGTGGCTAAGATCTCTTAGTCCTTCCACTTTCACGTGGACCTCAGCTCGTCTGCAAAGTCTTTCTTGGTGCCCCAGCCTGACCTGGGCCTTTCCCTGCAGCTTTCCATGGGCGCCCCCGCCTTCCTTTCTGTAACTCTTAGCACCACGTGAAGGGTCTCCCTGTCCCCTCAGACGCTTCTTTCTTCTCACTTTCCTTCCATAAGGCCTTTGGGCGTTTCTGTCCATAGCTCATAGCAAGCTCATAAATATTTCCCTCAGTGAATGAATGGATCAGGGACGAGTGCCGGTTTGGAGGACATCTAATCCCTCTGAGACTTGACTTCCTCCTCTACAAAATGGAAGTAGCACAGGCCTTCGTGACCACCCCTGTTCCGTGTTGCAGGCTGCTGGCGGGAACTCTGTGGGGTGCTGGGCCCCACTCCAGTTTTTTCAGTTTAGGATGGAATGGACGTAGGGAAGATGTCCTACACACCCAAGGGGTTGGGACTTGTTTTTGGCTAAGTGTTTCAGGAGAGCGTAAGTGTACCTCCATCAGGCTAGACATTACTGGAAGGATCTGACTTTGCTGGATTATCCTGTGAGTGTAGTAACAGGGAACTGTGAGGTGCTATCAAATTGTAAAATATATAGATGCGTATTGACTGATTTTGAAATAATTTAAATATTCTCCCCACCATAAGGCATTACTTTAGTAGTATTGCTACTGCGTATGCTTACTACTCTGATAGGATTTGGAGAAAAGATTTGACGTTAGCAGTAACCCAGTGGCATAACTTAAAATTTCATGTGAGCATTGTTTCTGACTTTTCTTCCTTTTGTCAACTTCAGTCAAAAAAGTTTTACTGAAGAAATTTTTTTTTTAGGATTCTACGTTAAACGAAAATATCAGTAGCTTTGTCTTCAAGATTCAAGAACATAGTTCCAACTTAACTAGTTATTCAGTAGCTGGCTTCTATAGCTAATAAATATTATTTTTCCACTAATATATTAGAGTACAATACAGTATCCATTTTACTGGTTTTTAAATTTTCTTAGCATTTGTTTTTTTTCCAGTATTGTGTTCATTACTTACAATGTGTTATACTCTGACATTAAGTCAAATAGTTTTTAAGTTTTTTTGTAACTGTTCCATAAAAAAATTTTTTTTAAAGGAAAAGTGCAGGCAGGGATGGAAGCGGGCCGAGGCAAGCAGGCAGGGAGAACGAGGAGGAAGGAGCAAAGGAATACTGCTCATCTTGGTTGTTCCTGCTGGTCTGGGGACACAAACCTGGGACCTTGGGATGACTGCTCCTTCTCCACCAGGGCATAGCAGTAATAATTTTATTATACTTTTGTTTACGAAGCTGTATTCATTTTGGAATATTGCAACTGCCCCTCAGTCTGTGAGTATTTCACACCGCACCCACCACGGGGTCCCGGTTTTCTTTGCCTCCGCCTGCTCCTCCTTTCTGTCCCTCCAGCTTCCCGCCCCGCTGGCCGCCACTGCTGCTGTCCTGAGCTCTGTCGGGTCTGTCTGTGCCCTTGTTTCACTTCATTGTCCCTCATGCGTGCAACCATCCTGTGGTTCTCGTTTCCTTGCTGACTTGCGTCGCTTGACACGATCCCCTCTGGTTCCACCCGGGCTGTGGCACAGGGCAGTCTCCTGTTTCGTAGCCGCATAGCATTCCGTCCGTTTCTAGACCACAGCTTCTTCATCCATCACGTGGAGGGGCGTGCAGCTGTTTATGTCCTGGCGGTTCTGCACTGTGTAGCGCTCCTGTTAAATCACAGCTTGTTTGGGATCAACCGTGTCTGCGTTGGGACCACGTCGTGGCGGGCAGCGCTGTGCCTTCCGTGGGGTCTTAGGACTCAGTGTGACGGGAGCGCTTCTCCTCAGACGGTCACGCGCACACGGGGACTGGGACCCTGCTAGTCACAGACTGAAGTGTAGGTTTGGGCATGAAATCATTTTCTACCGCCTCAGTCTCCTTGTCCTTCACGGTGAAGCAGGGTGACGAGCGTGTCAGTGTCTTGAACTGAAAGGCCTCGTCCAGGCCGAGAGTCCCCTCCCAGTTCAGCGGCCGACACGCAGGCTTCTTTACGTGCGCTTTCATCCCCTGATGCTCTTTTTGGTGTCTCTAGGGGTCTTCTAGGACCTCCGCTTCCTTAGATCTCCTCGGTGAGATAATAGCTGAGGTCATTCTGACCAGCCGCCAGGTCTCCCTCGTTTCCTCTGCGCTGTGGCAGTTTCCCGGCGTTTGTCTTCCATGACGTTCAGTCTTGAAGATTGTTGCTTATTGGGTAGAATGTTCTGCAGTTTACATTTGTCTGGTGGCCCCTCACGATTAAGAGACAAGCTATTCAGGGACGTCACAGAAATGTTGCGCGCAGAGAGCATCTCGTAGGAGATGCAGAGATCTGGTTCTCGTACTTTCACGTGCGGATTGGAACGTCCATCCTTTATTCTCGCAGCAGTTGTTACTGTAGTGTTTGCTGCGTGCCGCCTCCGTACTTATCCTGTGTTTACTAGCGTGGTTCTCCGGATGTGCTCACTATTTTATTTAGATCTATCTGGATATTTATTTGATCCAATAGCTTGGAACCCATGACACCCTCTCTCTTTCTTTCAAGTTTCCCCCTGTACCACTTTATCCTCGATTTTCCATTCAGGAGCTTTGCCTTGGTTCCTGTGTCCTTTCAAGATCCCTCCCCCGACCCTTTTTTTTTTTAAAGCAGAGTCAGGAAGGAAGGAAGGCGAGCAGAGACTGACAGAAGAGAGGAGGACCGTTTTATTCATTCATTTTTTTATTTAGTTGTTCATCTTGGTTGTTCACCCCAGACCCAGGTCCTTGGGGTATGTAGGTGGACTCTGTCTGCGGACTTAAGCTACCAGGGCGCTCAAGATACCCTGATTCTAAGTGCTTTCTTACTTTCCGGCCCCTTGGTGTGTTTCTGGTTCATCTGGTATTTTCCTGGCCCAGCCTGCAATCAGCCATTTCTCCGAGGATTCTGACTCCTTTTGTTGAGAATGATGGGAAACATGGTGTTAAGAGACTCTCCCTGTGTGTTTAGATCCTCGCTCAGCCTGGGGGAGACCAATTTTTGGGGAATATTGGTTGTGGGCGCAGAAGCAACAAGCCTCATGATGGCTTCCTTGTTGCTTCGTGTGAGGTAATGATGTTCTTGGGAATTCAAGGATTTTTATCAGATGCTTTCAGAATTAGAACAAGCTCAAGCTTTACAATATGTCCCATTGTTAGCGGGAGTGTTTAAGAGGTGGACTGTGACGGAAAAGAACAGGCGCAGCCCTGGTTTTCAGGAAAATGATGTCATGTTCACAGTTGACTGAGCGAAGGCGCCTGTTTCTTCTGTAAGGAAAGTGGGCCAGCGCCTGTGAGGCCACACGGGCCCGAGGGCCTCGTGAGTGCGAAGGAGGCCACGCTTCTCTTCACACGCAGGAGGCTGAGGAGGCCTGCAGGAGTTTCTGTGCCTGCCTGCCTGTCTAATCACGGAAGGTGGTATGAGGCCGGATGTCCTGCCTGTCTGAAAGGAGGAAGTTCAGGCAGAGCAGGTCATTCTAATTCCCTAGAGCCCAGTCGTTTCTGAGAACAGAGTTTTGACTAGTGGGGTTCTCGGCCCCGGGAAATAGAACTTGAGAAACTTAACAACAGGTGATTCCAGGTACCTCTTCTTTCCTTTGGCTCACAGGTCTGATGGTAGGTAGACTATAACCACAGATGGCAAGTGACTTTGCGTGCAGCTTTTACAGACCCCTCTCAGCACCGAAGGACCTGGGTGAATACTGAATTCATACTGACTCATCTGTGAGTCATGGTTGTGTTGGAGAGAACTCTTCCATTTTGGAACATTTATGTCAATGACTTGATGGCTTAAGTAGGGCAAGAACCTGGGCGGAATCTGCAAGGTGCATATTACCAGGTACCTGCAGAGCTTTTCATTGGGGTTTTAAAACGTCAAGTACACAACTGTGATGAGGGGTAGGTGGGGTTTAGCTACCACCGATAAAAGAACATTCTGGCTTTCCTTGACTGACTGCAATTCATCCTTCTTTGCAGCTGCAGAGATAAGACTCACATCAAGGGGGAGAATGACCTTGGATTGGGCACCGTAATCCAGTTAGTGGGTCTCGGAACTTGAGTATACGCCTCGACGCCACCTGGAGGACTTGTTAAATCACCCTGCAGGGTTTCTGGGGTCTGAGGCCAGCGTGGGTGGAACATGGCATTTGTATTTCCCACAGTTCTGCACTCTGAGAAGCACAGCTTTAGGTTCTGAGGTGGTTGTGCCCTCAACTCTTCAAGGCCTGTCCTGCACCTGCCATTCAGGCGCTGTCTCTTCTGTTCTCAACAGATTGTAACCTCCTCAAGGCAGGGAGCTCCTGGTGAGTAAAAGTAGGAACTCAGTCAGGATGGTGGGATGAGGGCGCCTGCTGGGAGCTGCTGAGCTGGGCTGTTGCCACCCCAGAAAGGCAGAGGGTCCCTCCCATTTGTTTCTCTCTTGAAGTTGCACCTTTGCTTTTACCTTGCTGCCTGGCAGAGGTGAACCTTTGGCCAGCAAAAGAGAATGGATACCAGTTAGGTCAGCCACCTCCAGAGCACAGTCCACATACATCCCAAGAGTTCACATCCTGAGTCTGGGGGGAACAACCAATATGAACAACTAGATTAAAAAATAAAATAAAAAAACCCCGCTTCTTCCACCTCTCTCCTCCTGCCTGCCTACTTGCCTTCATTCCTGCTTGTACCTCTCCTTTAAGTAGAGAATGGATCTGTGCAGTTTTATAAGTAGGAATTAGAAAATCACTTAAAGCAAGTTGTATCTTTGCACTTGAACTACAGCTCACTGGGCGCTTGTCCCTGCAAGATGTGCGAGCAGTAACTGCTTGGAGCAGCCGCCCGCCGCCGGTGACTAAGATGTTTACCACAGTCAAGCGTCTGCTGTGCGCTGGCTGCTGGTATTTTGGTGACCGAGGAAGAGGTTTCTTCCTTGAGCTTTTCCTGTTTATCTCTTGAGGTTCAGGAGTGGGCGGCTCCCTGATGTTGGGCTGTTGCCAGACGGGAATATGAGACTCTCACCCTTCTCGGCTGTTGTGTTTGAATGGACTGGGACTTGATGACTTAACATTTTTTTTTTTTAAAGCAAAGGTGCAGGCAGGAATGCAAACAAATAGGCAAGCAGTCAGGAAGAGAGAGGGGGAAGAAGAGCTTTATTTATTTTTATTTAGTCATTCACATTGGTTGCTTTCCTGGTCCTGGGTCTTGAACCCAGGATCTGGGGAATGATGTGGGGCTGCTCCAGGGTGTCCTACGCCAGGAGACCACCAGGGTGCGCCTGAGAACATTTCTTATTAAGAACATCGCCCACAGCACTTTCCCAGATGAGCAGTTGCCAATGCTACTGCCTCTGCCCGGGGCTCACATTACTGTCCCTTGAAGCCCCTCCCCTTGTCACCTGTCACATTCTGTCCTTCCTGCCCCAGGATGTCCCTTTGTGGAGGTGTATTCCGGGGGGACTGTGGCCCACAGCAGAGGCGTTTCTGTTGCAGTGGGAGAAATCAGCTTTGTTCGGGGATTCATTTCCTTCACGGAGTCTGTGCTGGAAATGTGATCAGGGACGTGCAGCTCTGCTGCCTTCCTTGGGGCTGTTAGGTCCTGCCCAGGAATGCCGCTTTCTCCACCCAACTGCAGACCAGAGCTTTCCATTTTAAGAACTTAATCACACCATCTGTATGTAAGCTGATACTGCCTTAAAGCCCCCACCGGAAAATAATTTCACACGCCACAGTGGCGCTTCAGAGGAAATAAAAGATCATTCTGGCTGTGACTGCTTACTAAGGAATCATAGAGCAGAGGCACAAGCAGGTGACCCAATGGTCACAACTTCCCACTCAGCTCAGTGGGAAAACTTCAGACCCAGAAGGATGGCAGGATGTTTTCCAGGGTGTAACCCAGTGAAATGCCTGTCTGAAAATCGAGGAGGCTCCCCTCTGAACCCTCAAGGTTGGGGTGGGGCTTTAAGCGGTCACCTCCAGCTGTGGGTGATAGATGAGCTGGGCAAGGGTGAGGGTGGAGCCAGGAGGAAGCGTCAGAGCTTAGTGCCAGCGTGTGCCACGGAGTCGAGAAGAGCGAGCGCTCTTGGGGTGGGGAGAGAAATCCTCGGGATCAGATTGTTTCTTCAGATCCACTCACGGCCTAGTAACTTGGGACCACAGTCAATACCAAGCAGACATGAAACAAAGGCGCCTTTCAGTAGTCATGTAATGGGCTGTTCTCACGCTCCCAGGCTGTAGGGCATTGTTCTCACACCTTCCCGTCTGACGGTGATTGTGCTGACCTGCGCCTCCTTAGTGCAGTCTGTTGAGACAGCTGGGAAAATTAATCATGATGTAAGACTAGGATGGAGGAGAAAGATGGAGCCCATCAGTCTTATTTATTTTAGTATTTTATTGCAGTAACTCACAAATTCAAACTCATATGCCTAGGTTCTCCATGTGTATAGTTTCCCCCACTCTTCATATATATGTCAACACACCCTGCCCTCCACCACATCAGCAAGTGTTCTTCACCATTGTCCAGTGGGCTCCACCACCATTTTCACCCTCTGCCCTGTCCTATTTCCTCCTCATAACCTCAGTTCTATTCTAGGTGTCCAAAGGTTGGTTTTGTTTCATCTGTTCTTTTGTTTAGTCTGTTCAATTCCACCTATGAATGAGATCATCTGATGTCTCTCTCTCTCTTCTTTTGACTTATTTCACTTGGCATAATCCCTACTAGATCCATCCCTAATGATTCAAATGACAGGATTTCATCTCTTCTAAGGGTTGTGTAGTATTCCATTGTATTTATATACCACATCTTTATCCATTCATGTGATGTTGGGAACTTAGGTAGTTTCTAGTTCTTAGCTATTGTGAATAGCGCTGCAGTAAACATGGGGGTGCATACATCTCTGTGAGTTAGTGTTTCTGTATCTGTCGGGTAAATACCCAAAAATGGGATGGCTGGATCATATGGGATTTCTATCTTCACTTTTTGAGGAATCTCCGCACTGTTTTCCATAGGGTTTGCACCAATTTGCACTTCCACCGTCTGCAAGTGTTCCCTTTTCTCCACATTCTTGCCAACATTTGCTGTTCCCAGGTTTTAGATAATAGCTGATCTCTCAGGTAGGGTGGTATCTCATTGTTTTGATTTGCATTTCCCTGATAACGAGTGAGTAGGGACATCTTTTCATGTGCCAGTTAGCCATCTATATATCCTCTTCAGAAAAATGTCTCTCCAGTTCCTCTTCCCAGTGTTTGATTAGATCGCCTGCTTTTCTGTTACTGAGTTTTATGAGTTCTTCGTATATTTGGATATTAGGCCCTGGTCAAAGATGGAAAGCAAATATCTTCTCATAGTTACTAGGTTGTCTTTGTTTTGGTCATTTTTTTTCTTTCACTGCAAAGAAGCCATTTAGTCTGATGTAGTCCCAGTTGTTTATTTTTTTCATCTTGTTTCCTTTAATTTCCTTGAATTCCTTCTCCAAGAATTGTATGGTTTCTGGTCTTATGTCCAAGTCTCTAGTCCATTTTGAGTTAATTTTTGTGAATAGTGTTAGAGAGTGATCTAGCTTCTTATTTTTCTAATTTTCCCAGCACCATTTAATAAGAGACTTTCCTTTCTCCATTGTACGCTTTTGAGGCCTTGGTTATAAGTTGACTGTGTGTGTGAATTAGTTTCTAGTGATTCAGTTCTATTCCACTGATCTGTGCCTTTGTTATTATTCCAGTACCATACTGTTTTGATCACTATCACTTTGGAGTATAGTTCAATGTCTGGGAATGTAATCCCTCTGGATTCATTCTTTTTTCTCGTAACTGCTTTGGCTATCTGGGGTCTTTTGTTGTTCCATGTACATTTTAAGATTTTTTGTTTCATTTCCTTGAAATAAACCTGTGGGATTTTTAATGGAGATTACATTAAATCTCTGTATTGCTTTAAATAATATGACCATTTTAACAGTGTCAGTTCTTTCCAACCATGAGCAGGAGATGTCTTCCTATCTCTTTCTGACCTCCTCTGTTTCTTTTAAGAAGGGCTTTTAGTTTTCTTGTATAGGTCTTGCACCTCCTTTGTTAAGTATATGGCAAGGTATTTAATTTTTTTTCGCTTTAGTTTTGAATGGCATGATTTTCTTGATTTCATTTCCTTCTAGCAGGTTGTTTGTGTATGAAAATGCAATGGATTTTTGTGCATTGATTTTGTAGCCTGCCACTTTACTGTATTCGCTGATCAGTAGTCTTTTTGACTGAGTTTTTAGGGTTTTCCATATGTCTAATCATGTCATTGACAAATAATGATAGTTTTACTTCCTCCTTTCCAATTTGGATTCCTTTTCTTTCTTTTTTTTTTTTTTTCCTAATTGCTCTGGCTAAGACCTTAAGTATGATATTAAATGGCGGTAGTGAGAGTGGCGGCTGTGCCTTGAGAAAATGTTTCCAATTTTTTGCTGTTGACTGTGGGTTTATTGTATATGGCCTTTGTTATGCTGAGGTGTGTGCCATCTACCCCCATTTTATATAAGGTTTTTATCATAAATGGGTGTTGGATCTTGTCAAAAGCTTTCTCTGTGTCTATTAATATGATCATGTGATTTTTCTCCTTGCTTTTGTTGGTATGATGTGTTACATTAATAGATTTATGTATGCTGAACTATCGTTGCATCCGTGTGATAAATTTCACATAGTCATGATGGGTGATCCTTTTGATGCATTGTTGGATTCATTTTGCTAACATTTTATTCAGAATTTTTGCATCTATGTTCATTAGAGATTAGAGTATGTAATTTTCTTTCTGGTGACATCGCTATCAGCTTTTGGTATCAATGTGATGTCAGCCTCATAGAAACAATTTGGAAGTGTTCTTGGTTTCCACAAGTATGCCTTCCCCTCCCCTTGTGGTGGTGGTCACCGCCCTTGTGTCTGCAGCCTCCAGGCCAGCCCTTCCATGCTTCGACCAGGTCACCATCTTGACTGCTAGCCCCAGTTTTTTTATAGGAAAGGTGGAGGCAGAAATGAAGGTAAGTAGGCAGGCAGAGAGGGGAAGAAGCGTTTATTTACTTTAGTATTCTTCTTGGTTGTCCACCTTAGCCCTCATGCTTGAGCCTCCCAGTTCCTCGGGGTGTGTGTGGACTCTGCCGCCATGTGGACCACTGACTACCCAGACATACCAGTTGGTTTTAATGCTCGCTTGTTTGTATTTGTGCTTGCTCGTTGACTTTTTATGTACCAGTTTTTGTTCTGATATCTGATAAAAACAGTGATTATCTTTAGAGAGAATGACTAACTCATAAATAAGTAATATTCAAAGGATTCTACTTAGGTTTTCAGATGGCATCTTTTAATTTTTTATTCCATAGCAGCGTATTTTTCTGTAATAAAATAGTAATTGTAGGGGGAAAATTTCTCACAGTGATCTCTTTTCTATTGCTTTTTAGTTTAAAAAAAAAGAGGCAAAATATTATATTAAGTAGCACATTGCAGTGTGCCCTGGTGGAGCAGTGGTTAGGTCAGTTGCCTCTGAAGGTGTGCAGGCCACATGCAACCAGAGTGAACAAGTAAATGAAAATAAAGTGGAATTCTTGCACCTCCTCTCTCTTCCTGCCTGCCTGCCTGCCTGCCTGCCTGCCTGCTCGCCTTCTTTCCTCCCTACACCTTTTCCTTTGTGGGGAAAAAGGGGAGATTAGACCAAAACCCTTGTCTGTTCCTTCCATGGTGACTCTTTGAGGACCGCATCTGTGAGCACAGAAGTCTTAAGAAATTAAGGTCACGCATCTGCAGACTTAGGTTTTAGGAGCCGGGGAGGCCTGTCCTACAGATTGGACAAACCCCTGTCAGTGGAAGAAAGGGAGTGATATGGAATTAGACTCAGACGAATTGGCAGCAGAGTTTGTAATCATGTTGTCTTTCATTCCTGTGCCGCTGGCCCTGTGGGTTCTGTTTTCCTCAGAGATGGGGAGGGAGTCAGGACTTCGGTGCGGGGCCCACAGTGCTGTGGACACTGAAAGAAGGAGGAGACCTCGGGTCCATGCTGGTAGCAGGGCCCCGCACCTCTGCCGCCCCATCAATGAGCCAGAGGGCTCCTCTGACGTGTGTCCACGGTGCAGGCATTTCCGAGTATCACCACCCTGATTCTGGCAGCTTCTACAGAAAATCAGCCCCTTTCCTTTCTCCGTTGCCCGAGTGCCTGACACCTGTCCGAGCACAGAAACGGTGGTGGACCCTTGTCTTTCCAGTCGGTGCAGGGTCTGCTCTTTAATGATCACTGGGCATTGATTATAGTGTGTCAGTCTTAACCTTTTCAGTTGTGCTGTGTCAGCAGCCAGCCAGAGAGTCTAATAACCAAAAAATTAGGAGGCTGGTTTTGTCTGCTGTTGTTTTAAACCAGCAGCTCGCACACACGCGTTCCCGTGAACTCTGTTCTTTTCAGCGTTATCTGCTCGGCAGTCCAGACGCAGTGTGGCGACGGTGTTGGAGCTCAGGACATGAGCTGAGCCTGTCGTGGAAAGACACCACTCTCCTTACTTCAGAGTGAAGACTGCTTTTCCTAGACCGGTTACCACTTCTTAAATAGATTTGGTTCTGAGTGTGTGAGACTGGGCTCTGTTTTCTGTAGAACAGGAGACACACCTGCATCAGCCACTTCACAGGCTGGCACCTGGGTGTCAGTAATTCACTGACAAACACCCGTTCATTTGCGTGTCATCGCCGGTGGCTGCTTGCGAACGACGGCGGAGTGCGGTGGTTTGCAACAGAGCTTTACGGTCCGCACAGCTTACAGTAGCCACTGCCTGGCCCTCTACAGAAGTCTGCCGTCCTCTGGTCGAAATTTGCACTTGATGTTTATTTTTTCCCCCAAACCATTTAGCTCCAATTTGTGGAAACCTGAATGGTTTAGTGCTCAAGGTTATTTTTCTTGGTATTTTCACACATCAGTAGTTTGAGTTTCCTGTGTTGTAACTCACCTCAAAAACTAGTTATTTCTATGTTTTTGGATGTAGTTACTCTGGACCTAGAAAATCACACTGGGGTCTTGGATTAAATTCTCTCACTCTGGAATGTATGACCCGCCGGGTTCCAGACTCTGGGAGAGAGCTCCCTACCTATGAGAAAGACCACTGGCTGAGAGAGCTTGGGTGGTGGATAAGCAGGTTCGTTTCCATGATCGGTCTCTAACTGTGGGTGATATTTCCATAAAGGGCGGGAGGCGCTTCAGTTTTGTAGGTAACTGACTACATCTGGGTCTAACACAGATAGTTGAAGGAGGTAAATACTTGTGAAACATGGTTTTATTTAGCCTGCTAAAAAGTTTCAAGAATTTGCAGAGCAAAGATTATACCTTTTATTTAATACAGAAGTTGTTAGTGTTACATATTTCTTTAGCGAATTCTTTTTCTTGAAATCAACTATTGACTTATTTTTATGCAATCAGTGCATTTCAATTCTGTAAAAAATTCCAGTTTATTTTGTAGGAGACATATTAGGCTATAGACTGATTCACCTGTTCAGGTTAACAGTCTATATGATTTCTGTCTGTCTTAGGTCTTTGATTGGGGTACTCACACATCACAGCTATAATGTATTTCTCTGAAACTGTTCACACGGGTCACTCATCAGACTTAGGGAGCATTTAACCATGCTTACTCTTTTGTAGATACCTTTCTTTCATTCTGTCATTCTATAAATACTCACCAATTGTCCAGCACTTGCCTTGGTGGACTACAAATTAAGTGTAAAATTTAATTCTTGCCCTGCAGATGCTGACAATTGGGTAGAAAAAGAAAGCATAACCATTTTAAAAGCTAAAACTAGGATGAGTTGGGTATAAAATAAGACCGTTAGAAGAATCACAAAGTGACATATGTAATTAAATACTAAACAGGAGGTTCTGTGAATTCAGATTTCAGACCAGTACTTGTTGAGGCCCCAGGAATAGGTGAGCAGTAATATTCAGTCCTGCTTTTAAAGAGGAGGGCAGGGTGAAATTCAGATTGTGTGTGATATGTGGAAGAGTTATGCTTCCCTCCAAGGTATTGAAGCAGAGATTTCAGCATCACTGTGTCGTGGGGGTGGGTGGGGGTGGGGGGGAGATGCCACAGAAGCAGCGTTTGGAGGACGCACGAGGGGACTTGCCCTGTGTCCACAGCGGCTGATACAAACCAGCATGACAAGCCAGGTGACTGTCAACAAGCGTTTCTGGAGCATGATGTGCTAGAAAGGCTGGGAGGAAGGTTGGGTCTGGTGAAGGGGGCAAATCCCAAGACCCCGACTCTCCGAAGCTGCTGAGAACCCTGGGTGAGTTAGGAGTTAGGATGTGCATTTCCACGCCTGTGTTCTGCTGGCTGGGGGATGTGGGCCAGGCAGGACAGAACTGTGGTCAGCAGGGCCCACCAGGGAGCTGAGAGGTGAGCCAGCTGCAGAGTGGAAAGTGTTTGAATGGACCTCAAGGAGTGAAGACCAGGGAGGACAAGGCTCATCTTCTGAAGACATTGGTGACATTGAATGGAAAGTTTGTAGATTTCTAGGCGATATAGTCAAAATGGTGGGTTGAGGAATAATTGTGGACATTCTCAAAAGCCAAAAAGTTTGGAGTTTTCCTTACACGTAGGAGAGATGGTGCCACGAAAACCCCTTTGTTCTCAGTGTGTGTTCTGACCTCCATCATAAAGGATCCTACATAAGATGGTCCCTCTGTCTGTGCGCCCCCTCCAGACCGGCGGTTGACGTCTTAAGAACATCACACCCACGCTTGCCTGCTCCTGCATCTTCAGCTGCTCTTGGATCTTTTTCAAAGTCATAAAGCAAGCAGGATGCCTGTTCCTGTAACAAACTACCTTCCTGACCCCGCAGTGTTACTGCCTTCTCTCTGCCTCCCTCTACCCCTCTCCCTGCAATCGATGTCTGTCCTCGTATTTCCCCTCTTCTCTCCTAGGATAGGCTTTTGTCTTACCCCATCAGAGCAGCTCTGGTTCAGCTCTCCAGTGCCCTGGGTCACCAGAAGGCCTCTTAACCTTCTGGGTGGTGGTGTCTTTGTTGGGACCAGTTGTCAACTGGCTCCTTCTTGAAAAGCTTTCTTTGATGAACTCTAGGACTAGTTCTCCTCCTGCTTCATTGATCGCTCTGCTGGTCTTTTCATTCTCGCCTATTAATGGTGTACATTTGCTCTCAGAAAACTCTTTCTGCCCAGGACTGCTGCCACTGCCATCCTGATGACTCATAGATTCATCTCTCTCACCTGCACCTCTGCCCTGAGTTCAGAGTTGAATCTGTCCATCTGGCTAACATCTCTGCTTAGATCTCCAATAGGCTTTTGAAATTTCATGCTTCCGAAGAATAACTCTTCATTACTCTTTTCTCCCTAAACTTGCTTCTCCCTTACTTCCCCAGTTAGCAACTGGTAACTGTTTTGCCAGGTACCCAGGCCAGAGATTTCAGAGTGATCCTTCACCCTTCGCTTCCACTCCTTCGTCACCCAAGTTCAGTGCATTGCAGATCCCGCCAGCTCCCTACCTTTTGGTGTAGTCAAGCCTGACCCTTGACCCTCACGCTTACTCTCTGAGTACCAGCAGCGTGTGCTGTCTCTTCCGGGCTGTGAGCACGTCCTCCACCGGCTCCTGCCGCCACACGTGGCGGTCAGGCTCGACCTGCACGCATCCTCCGTTCACTTCTACTCTCAAACACTTGGGCGTCCTTGTCACACTCAGGAGGTGTCCACAGCCCTCGCCGTGGTCCACAGGCCCCACCCGCGGGCTGCAAACAGACCCCCCGGACAGCTCACTGGAGATCCGATGCCCCTGGGAGACACGGGTAGGTGGTCAGCACAGGCCATGCCACGTGACGTCATGCCCGCCCGCACCACCTTCACGTCGCTGTCCTTTCTTGGGCAAGAAACGTCAACCGGCTGTAACGTTTTCAGTTTCCGAACCAGAAAGACCACTTTCATAGATTTCTATAAAGGACATCATTGATGGAGAACTTTATGTGTAATTACTGAAAAGTCGAGGCAGCCGAAATCATTAATAGAACAATGGGACACTGCGTATGTGGAGAGGAATGTAGACACATTAAAATATATGGAGCCGTGTGTCTTACAAGTGAAAAAAATTAGATTACAAATCAGTAGGAACACTGTAGACTCGTAGTGGGTGTAGTCAGAAAAGGAGCTATAGCTAGAAATGGACAGTGGTCACTTTGATCGGTGAGATTAAAAGAAATGTTTATTCTCTTCTTTCCAGTAAGCGTGTTGTTTTTATAATTGGAAAACTAAAAAGAAAAGGAAGCCTGTGGTGTCTCTGCACCGTACGTGTAGACCCTTCAGGCTGAAGGTGGGGCTTCCAGGCTGGAATCGCTTCTGTTCCCTGCTCCGTCCTCACTGCCCACACTGGCCACGAGAAGCACCCAGTGCTTCAGTGTCCTCAGTGTCTTCACATTTTACAGGCTGTTTGTTAGCAGGACTCAAAACATGGCATGTCTCACCCATCTCCAAACCCTAACCACCGGTGCTTGCCCTGGTGTAGCTCTTTCTCCTGCTCGTTATTTCCCCAAAGATGATGATGTGTTCAGTTATTCTTTCCCTTATTTGTTCATCCACATGGTGATTCCTTACAGAGTATCTTCTGTGTCCTGTGTGCCAGGCATAGAGGGATGAATGAGTTGCACTTCTATGTCCAGTGAGCGTACAGGTGCGTGACTTCCCTCCTGAAGTACAACAGACAGATGTGCAGAGTTCGGGGTTTTCTTTGGAGGAAAGGTCCACTCTAGAAGGAGGTGTTCGATCTGTTCATTGAAAATGGAATGCCTCCAGTCATTAGAGGAATGCACGTTCAACCCGCAAGAGAGTAGTAGGTGCCTCCTTTCAGAAGGCAGACAGTCCCGAGCCTGGCAGTACATGGTGATACCAAGAGCTGGAGGGGCTGTGACACGCGGGAGCTCTTAGCTGTTACTGGTAGAAATGCCAGGTTCAGTCTGGAAAGCAGCCCGGCATTTTCCCACTGAATTTACCTATGACTCAGAAATCCTGCTCCCAATCTAAGAGAAATAAGATTATGTGCTCACTCGAAAACCTGTCTGCATGTTTATAGGAGCTTTCATCTCTACCTTCCCAAGGCTGGCAACTGCCCATGTCTGACCAGGGAGGTGGATGACGTGGGTGTGTCCTCACTGCTCAGCCCTGAGAAGCAGCGCCTCCTCCTGTGCTCAGCAGCTCAGACGGTCACAGGTGGATTACACCGAGCAAGGGTAGCCAGACTCGGGGGTCCACGTGCTGCACTGTATGTGTCCGTTTATGCAACACACAGGAAAGACCCAGCCGTGGGGTAGAGACAGCTCAGTGGTTGCCAGAAGCTGCCATAAGAGGAGGGGTTGACTGTAATGACATTGAGAAACTGGGTGGGGCCTGATACAGCTGTTCTGTATTCAAATTAGATGGCATTTACTCAGCGTTTCATTTTTGTCAAAACTGTGTCAAAAAGTTGTGTCAAAACACAACCATGCATTTAACACGAGGAATTTCATACTTTGTAAGTTACTGCTCAGTAAACGTGGCATAAAAAGTTTTCTGGAGGCAATAGAAAAAAATTCTTTCTGGATTTGTGCTTTATTCGCCTGGTTCAAGAATCCAAACAATAAGGAACACCAGAAAAAGCCTCATTCCTATGCTTGCCAGCCACAGTCACTGAGTTTCTTGTCTGTCTGGAAGTTTCTCTATGCAGATACTCACGTCCTCGTTTCCATTTCTCTGTAACACAGACTCAGCTGACTAATGCAATGTTCTGCGCTCTTCCTCCCCCGTGTCGTGTGTGCGAGCTCTTTTCATGTCAGTTTGTTGAGAGCTCGCCTTCTCTGCAGCTGTGCGACAAGACACTGGTTGTATGAGTGTGTGATTTATTCACCCAGCGCGTATTGATGGCCTGGGTTTTTCCCAGCTTGCCCACAGTTCCCGTGTGAGTAAGACCACAGCCGCAGGCCGTCCGCTGTGATGCTTGTGTTGCGAACGCAGATTTGTTGCAGTGCAGTGGCTGATCGATTTCAGGCAACGGTTGGAGCAGCACAGCGTGAATTCCGAGTTTACTCATCACTGATGACATCTTTTTTTATTTAAGGGAAGGTGTAGGCAGGAGTAAAGGTAGGTTAGGTAGTAAGTATTTAGTTGTTCCTCTTGGTTGCTTCCCCCAAACCCCAGGACACAAACCCAGGTCCTTAGGGATGCATGTGGATGGCACTCGGCCATCGGTGGCAAACCCAACTGCAACTCCACCAGGGCGCGCCATGTGTGATTTCTTCTTTGTGAAACTCCTAAGGGAGCATAGGAGAACCGATGAAGTTGTGTAGGAATACCACGCGCACACACTTCTGACTTACACCAGTGACCTCATCACCCTTTATTGAGTTACAGTCCCACAACTGGGTACGGTTTCTCTCCAACTTCAGATCACCTCCCTCTAACATTCACAAAGGCTCAACATGCCACCACCCTGTGATGCCCCACTTCCACGAGCAAGCTGCAGGTCTTTTTCAAGGCAAAGCACCATAATTTTTGCTTTATATTTATAATTCGTAACCATTTCACATGTATTTTGTTAGCGAACGTGAACATGGCAGGTTTGAGCTGGAAACGGGCGTTTAAACCTGTCATTTTCTCGTCACTATCATCTTGATATTGAAAGCCTGCTCCATTGCTTTGGGATAGCATGGTTCATTTCCACATTTTTTCATAAAGATGTTGAAAAAGAGGAGTATGTCACACATTGTCAACTCTTTGAAAACAGATAGAAATTATTGATTCGGATAAGCTGCTCTACGTTTAATTTCTTATCTGCTGTGGATTTCTTTATCGGTATTTATTAAATTTTTGACTTACTGTTAACATAACTATACCATAACAAGAAATAGACTATTAAACCCTTTACCTTAGTAGAAAATCCAGTTTGCAGTTTCCTGAGGTCTTTTGCCCTGCTGTGTGGTTAGAAAGACATATTTCAGTTCTCTACACCCTTGATTGCTTTTAGAGAGAAGACTTGTTTTGTCTATACCCGGTGGTCTTAGCGTAGTCAGTTTTATATTTATACAAAATTCAGAAGGAATGAGGGATTAGTAGATATTTCAATACCTTTATTGAGACATAGAACTACTTATGGTTTACCTGAGGCTTTCTGTGTGAAACCTCTTTCACTCTTAGGTAGGTGAGTGCCAGTGCGGAGACCGGGGATTCCTGATGGTCTGCGGATGTGAGCAAACATTTTCGTGAAGCCGTACCTTTGGGAGAGGGGGCGGGAGGCTTCAGAGGCCTAGTTCGCGCCTCCCCTCCCCTCCCTCAGCCCACCCCACCCCCGAGCTTATGTACATAGAAAACAGTTCAAGCAGTGGAATGACTTTCATCTGTAACATGGAGAAGAAAATTCCTCCTTTGCCTTCTTATCTGGGTTCAAGGTTCTTTTGAGCACCTGCCAAAGCTGATTTGGCTTTTATTTATCTATTTTTTAAAGGAAAGGCACAGGCAGGAATGCAGACGAGCCTGCAGGGAGGCAGGCAAAGACTGGAGGAAAGAAGCATTTTATTTCATTTTTATTTAGTTGTTCACATTGGTGGTTTCTCCTGGACCTGGGCTGTGAACTGCGGTCCTTGGGACGGACATGAACTGCGCTCCTCTGGACCTGGCCAACCCTATTCACTGCTCTAGGTCACTCCAGGTTTCTTTAAGAGACAGTATTTTCCACTCTTTCAAAGGAAACTTAATATGTAACTTTACTATTACTAACAAAAGAATTGAGGTTTTTTGTTTCCCAGGCCCAGTGCTAACCTTAACGTTAACCCTCCCGACCCCGCCGTAACCTCTGAGGAACCCACCGTACAGCTTGGAGAGTGCAGGTTTATGAAGGCTGAGAAGCCTTGGGTCATGACTCCTGAGGGTGGACACCAGGGGCCAGCCCCTCTCTGGACTCCAGAGCCAGACTTGCACACTTCAGTGGGTTTGCACACCGCTTTGAATAAGAAACACATGCCGGGGTCGGGGGTTCATGTAACAATAACTTAAAAAATACATTACCTTTATTACTTGGCTTGCTTATCTGTTCTTATTGCCAAAAACTAGCAGTCATTTCACATGAGAACTTAGTCTCACTTTAGCCATAGTTTTACCGAGGCTTGAGCATGACTTTGTCCCATTCATTGAGTCTCACAGTTCCTTCTTGATTTAATTTCCTGGTGACATGACGTTGTTTGATGCCAAACTGTCTGTTACACCCAAAGAATTTGTTTTAGAGTTAAGCCACTGTATTTTCATTTATTACTTGCTTTTAAAAAATAACATTACATCTCTTGCAAAGAAAATTTATGTCATGTTTTCTCTTGTTCAAACACCTGAGTATTTGTATTGAATCCAAAACATAATTTTGAGGAAAAAATAACGAATTTCCTACTCTTTTGAAACAGTTTATCCCATTCTCTAGAAATCAGCCCCGTCCTGGGAAATAAGCCCCGTCTTATCCCCACTTCCCCGTTTTTAACATCTTAATAAAGAACCATATAGCTGAGTCTCTCTAGCTTAACCTGCTACGAGAGAGCACTTCATCTTGAATGTGTGTCTGTGTTTCCGTTCCGTCAGTGACTTTGTCTCTCTCTCCTCCTATAAAGCAAATGAAGAAGCACCCCTGCCGCCAGTGTGACAAGTCTTTCAGCTCCTCACACAGCCTCTGCCGCCACAACCGGATCAAGCACAAAGGCATCAGGAAAGTGTATACCTGCTCGTAAGTCAAGGCTCTAGCGCGGAAAGCTCAGTGGCAGCTGCAGACGCGATGTCACAGGCTTCTCCTGTGTTACCACCAACTTGCCATCCCATCCTCTGCTCCCCGGTGTGTGGATGCGCATCTCCATCGCGTCCTGTCGTTTTCACACACCGTTTCTTGAGTTTAACAATAGAAGGGAGCAGTTGCTTGCTTGCGCGGGCCGGCGTCCATTCCCATGTTCCTCTCTGTCGTCAGAGGTGTGCGTTTCGTTCCCGAGCTGTGGAGAAGTTGGTGACTGCTGGTGTCTGGGTGGATGAGATGCTTTCGGCCTCTGTACGCGGTGCGTTGGCAGCATGGCGAGTTGATGGGGCTGGTCCACTCACTCCGTGGTACACAGCAGGCCCCGCTAGGGCCCGTCCTGCGCTGGACTCTGCCCTTGGCTGCCGTCGGCCGTCTGGTGCAGGCAGCTTGTCTCAGCTTTTATCTCAGACTAAATTCGAGCAGCTGAGTGGGCAGCACTGCTGTGGTCACCATGCCCCTCCGGGCCATCGTGGGCTGCTTCTGTGCATACAAAGAGCAGGACTTACTCAGTGACAAGGCTCTGTCACACACACACACACACACACACACACACACACACACAACACACACACCCACCCAGCTGAAACAGGCCCAAAGTGAGTCAGTATAACAAGGTGATTGCTTTAAGGCACTTCTCAGAGAGTGAGAACTAAAAGACAAAAGCCGTGTGACCAGCCTGTGCTGTGGCCACAGGACCCACGAGGCCGGCTGTCACACCAGAGGCTTCACTGTCCTGGCGAGATAGGGAAACTGTCTGGGGTAGAACAGACGGGTAGACTCATTCACTGCAATTGAAGTTGGGAGTGTTTTTAGTGAGATGAGAATATTCGTGAGTAGAGTCTATATTGAGACTACAGTGAAAGACTGGAAGGATTTAGAAGGAATCCCTGGGATAAGCAGACGAAGTCTGGTCTGGATGATCGTCGGGTGATAATGTTGCTTGTGTCCCTTGAAGTCCCTGTAAGACAGTCTCAGGCTGGCATGTGATGGATGCACCGCCCGCAGATGCCCACCGTCGTCGGGAGCGCTGCTTCTTGGAGCTGGCTGGCCAGCCTCCTGCTCTGCAGAGGGTCTGAAACAAGATCTCATCAGAGCTTCGGGCCAGTCGCTGTAAAATTCACAGAAGCCTTTCTGAAGGCGGTAATGGCTCCTTCTGTCCTTTCCTGCAGCGACTGCGCCAGCTGCCTGAGCCCAGAGCGGGCGCGGTGCTTCTCGATGTCCGGCTTAAAGCCTCCTCAGTTATCCCCTACAGTCAGTAGCTTTTTTTTTTTTTAAACCTCTTTTTTTTAAGAAAGTGGTCAATTTGTATTGTTCAGAAAAAAAAAAGCTATATTCATAATGTACAGCATTTTGTTTAACCCAAGATAAAATACAAAAGTAATTATTTGACCTCTTTTGAATATGTTAATTTTTTTACATTCTAGTCACACATATTTGAGTGCTGTGCTTATATGCATGTATATTGCAAATATGCTTTGAGGAATTTTGGCTCGGCACCGTCTTTCTTTGTTATGGCAAAGTGGACAGGAGTAATAACCATCAGCGAGAAAGAGTCAGGGAGGGAATTTTCATAGTAAAGTATCTTGGGAAAAATTCTGAGGGGCCACTTTGAGTCATTATAATGTAAACATTTGAAACTAACTATTCTCCATTTCAAAATGAAAGCCATCTAGAATTACAGATTAAGTACTATCCTAACTAAGTCTAGAAAATAAAGATCCCTCTACCAAATGAGGTGGAGTCTATATATATCCCAAAGCGGACAGAAAACTTTGGACAAAAGTTGCAGCTGTTTCCCCACACGTTGAAAACGATGATGACAGCAGAGCTGCTCTTTCGCTTTGGCCCATCGGCAGGAGCCCTGCCCTGCCCGGCCCCGCCCGGCCCTGCCCAGGCCATGTCGCCTGCGGGAGATGCTGTAGCGAGTCCAGCCTTGTGTCACTTTCTTGCGGCAAGTGGTTTATCTCCCGGTCTTTGCTCCACAGGCACTGCCCAGACTCTAGACGTACTTTTACCAAGCGGCTGATGCTGGAGAAACACATCCAGCTCATGCATGGCATCAAGGACCCAGATCTGAAAGAGTTGACGGATGCCACCAATGAAGAGGAAGTGGAAATAAAGGAAGATACCAAGGTCAAACAGAGCAGGGGTTCTCTATCCAGTGAAGCTGCGCTGACTTGCTCTCTCTACTTATGCTTTTCATTTATCTTTTTTGACAGTCGCATGTGTTTCACATTCAGTCATTGCATGGGGGTAGAAAGCACTAGGTAATCTCCCCGCACACCTATCCTGACTTTCCATCTCGCTCCTAAAAGGAATCCTTCGTTATTCTCTTCTCTCTGCTTCCAGAAACAGCGTTCGGGCTGTACCTAAATACATCTTTACATTCTGTGTTCACTCAGGGAAACTGACTCTTAGCCAGAGGAAATGCAGAAAGTGATTCATTCTTGCTGAACACATATTGGTTGTGATAGGTTCCTAATAAAGATTGGGGCCCCTTTTAGCTTCTCTTTGTCATGATAAAGGGGAAAGGCACAGATTTATGTCTTCTTTTGTCAGTGGCCAGACTCCTCCAGTCAGGCCAGAGCATGCATGGTGACCCACGCACGAGCGTGCGTATGTGCCTGTCCTCTGCAGCGCCACGGCCCACGTCGGAGATTGCTCCTGGGACACAGCCCTGGGAGGTCTCAGGGCACAGTCAGTGAGAACCGTGTCCTCAGAACACAAGTCAGCTAGTGGCCCGCCCTCAAGTGCTGGCGCTGGGCCAGGGGGCATTAATGCACCTGCAGGGGCAGCGTCAGGTGGCGGCTGAGAACGTGGGTGCCCCGTGAGCAGGGCAGTAGAGATGGACCGCGGGGCAGGAAAAGCACCCTTTTGGCTTGGACTTCTTTCTTTGCTTTTTTTTTTAAAAAAAGGAAAGGTGCAGGCAGGAATGAAGGTGAGCGGGTGAGGAGGCAGGGAAGAGAGAGACGGAAGAGGCATTTATTTTATTTAGTCGTTCATCTTATTTGTTCCCCCTCTGCCCTGGGTCACGAACCCAGGTCCTTGGGATGTGTGTGGACTGTGCCTGGCCAGAGGTGGCAGCCTTACCGGCTCGAGCACCAAGCACCTTGGCTTGGACTTTGGGAGAACTAGAAGCGAGGTGACTTGATGTGGTTGGAGTCAGAAAGCCGAACAGGAAGGAGACAAGTCTGGCCAGCGAGAGAGGGCTGTGAGGGAGGTAGTGAGCAGGAAAGGGGTGGGCACGGGGCCAGGGGAGCCTGCAGTGACCCAGCATTGTAGTTGTAGGGAAAGCAGGCAGCCAGCCATGTGCTCAGTCCTCCCGACTTCTCCCAGGTCCTCACCTCGTCACTCAGCTCTGGTCCCATCAGGCTTCCTCCTGCTCCCCAAGCACACAGGCCTGCGGCTGCCATCTCCCTGGGCCTGGAGTCTTGCTCCCATTTGACCTCTGTCCAGCCGCGATGCGCTGGGAAAGCCATGTCTGACCTCTGCGCCTGCTGTGTGCCCTGCCCTCCCTGAGCTTGCCCTGCCCACCTGGTTTTTGACTCGGGGGTGGTCCCTGCTGGCCCGCCAGCCCCAGCGCAGCTATGTTGGAGCGCGGATCACCTGCAGACACAGGTGTGCGCCTGGGCTGGCAGCTGCGCACAGCTGGGAGGAAGCCTCCGCCCTGGGGCCTTGAAGCTCAGAACCAGCGCAGCGCAGCGCAGCGCAGAGGGGTTTTCAGTGGTGCGTTGGTTTTGTTTCTTCTCAAAGGTTCCCAGTCCCAAGCGGAAGTTGGAAGAACCGGTTCTGGAGTTCAGACCCCCCAGAGGAGCCATCACTCAGCCCCTGAAGAAGCTAAAGATAAACGTTTTCAAAGTGCACAAGTGTGCGGTGTGCGGCTTCACCACGGAGAACCTGCTGCAGTTCCACGAGCACATCCCCCAGCACAGGTCGGACGGCTCCTCCTACCAGTGCCGCGAGTGCGGCCTCTGCTACACGTCCCACGTGTCGCTGTCCAGGCACCTGTTCATCGTGCACAAGCTGAAGGAGCCGCAGCCCGCGTCCAAGCCGGGCGGGCCCGGGGAGGACCGCCAGCAGGAGAACAAGCCGGGCCCCGACGACGGGGCGGCCGACGGCCCGCTGTCGGACCGCAAGTGCAAAGTGTGCGGCAGGACCTTCGAGGCGGACGCCGCCTTGAACGCGCACATGCGGACGCACGGCATGGCCTTCATCAAGTCCAAGAGGGCGAGCGCGGCCGAGAAGTAGCCCCGGCCCCCCGCCGCCGGGTCCCCGCCGGCGCAGAGCGCGAGGCGTTTTTGTTACAGAAAACGCGCAAGCTCCGCGTCTCAGTATCTCAGTACTGTCCAGGCTGCTGCAATATCTCCTCTCCCGCCCTGCCTGGAGCCTCCAGGATCAGTGTTACAGCAGGATTCGCGGTTAACAGAGTTTGTATATATTTAAAGGAAGAACTTTTTATACTCTTTGTTACATGTTTGTATCAGTATTTAGCAAAATGTTTTGAGGTTTTTTTTTTTTGTTTTTTTTTTGGTTGTTGTTGGTTTGGCTTAGAATTTTTCTTTTTGTACTGTTTCCTCTCAGAGTTCTTAGTAACAGGGGCAGTTCCTGAATTCAGATAAACCATTTTGTATGTTCAATGGGTTAACTAACTCTAGGCTAAGATAATGCCTTTTTTAGTGTTTTTAATTTTTAGAATTCACTGCATAAATTGTAGATGATCGTGGGTCTCAAAACACTCTAGGGACTTTTAAGTGTCTTAGCACTATCCTCCACGTGCCTGTTCTCAGTCAGGGGCGGCGTTGCAGACACCCCTGCACTCCAGCGTGTGTGGCGGTGACCCCAGGCCATGCCAAGCAGTGTGTCACGTCGCCTTGCAGGTAGCTGCTCTCCCAGGGGTAGAGAAAATCTGGGGCCAGAAATCCAGTGAGTATTGTGGGTTTCCTTAATTTCCATCTCAGCATGAGAAAGAAAGGTTGTTCTAAAAGGGAGAAGCCAAGAGCGGTTATTTCCCAGGCAGATGTGCAAGGCCCGCTTACAGAGCGCAGAGAGATGGAGTTACAAAAGGGCTGGACTTCTGTAAAGGTGACAGGTGTAGTTAGATCAGTAGATTTATATCGTCACGTTTTTGTCATGTTGTAATTTATTAACTATTACAAAGGCAATTTAAAAATATCAAGTATTTCTCTGGCTCTTGAGAGGAAAAAAAAAATCACAACTGACTTAACCCTTTGCTGTCTAGAGAGTTGGCGTTTCCTCTTCTGGGTGCTACTGCCAAACGTCTGGTACTTAGAGTGGAGATGTGCAGCTCCACCCCCATTCGATGAAGCACTGAGCCACCGGGTTGAATTCCGTCATTTCAATAACTATCATTAGGGTCATCAATTCTGCTTTATCGAAGTCCCTTCTGTTTATAGTTCTCTTGGGAGAGTTCTATTTTGGGGGGTTTTGTTTTGTGTTTTTTGGGTTTTTTTTTTTTTTTGCATTTTATATCGTGTATTTATCCCTCCATATGTTTTGTACTTTTTGGTTTTTTTGTAAGAAAAGAAGTTCTGTGTATATAGAGCTACTTGCATGATACACTGTGTCAATGTTTGGTCCCTCGCAGGTCTTGCTGCTGTCAGGCATTATGCACTACACCCATCCTAACTGTATGAAACACATTTCACGTGTAAATAAACTTGGGACATTTGGCCCTTGTGCTTCTATGAGAGCGTTTTTGATGGTGGGTCTCTGACGTCTTCGTTCCGTTTAGTCAGCGATGAATTTCGGGGTCAGCTGCAGGGTGCTGCGGTCCCCTGCCCGCTCGGGACAGCAGCGCGTCCGTCCGTCCTGAGGGACTGGCTGGCTGTGTGGTCCCTCCTTGCCTCCCATCAGCCCCATCGGATAATCCCGGGGTGTGATTAAGTTCCTCAGTGAGAAGTTCAATTGCCATCGCTCGTTAGAGTTCTGCTGGTGTCGCTCTCAGGTTGTGTTCATAGCACTTTCCCAGGCACCTGCATTGGGACCTTGCAGTCAGCCCGCGTTGGGGGACTGCAGAGATCTTCAAAGCTTCGTTTCACCGCCAAGGAAGCTGAGTTCAATTAAGTCCTTTGCCCAAACCCTCGTAGCCAGTGAGTGGCTTTGCATATTAGAACCCAGATATTCTTGCTCTAGTGCTCGCTCTGTGTGTTATGTATATATTGACAAATACTCACTTATGTAACAAATAAAAAGTATATGCAAAACACGACACTAGAACCTTTGTTTTTGGCACTATGGCTTTTATACGATAACATGGAAGGCTGTCTACTCTTAAATACCCAGATGTGCTTGGTAATAATAGGAAGTTGGCATCTGTTAAATGCTTCCTTGAATATCCAGAAATTTAAAAAAGAAGTGCTGCCTGGGGGTCCTAAGTGAAGAAGAAACTGGAATCCAGAGCAGAAAGCAGCACACGATGCAGGAACCCAGGGGAGAAACCTGGTGGTTGAACTGAAGAGAGAATCTGAACGGGAGGGTGGATCATGAAGACGTTACCTGGAATGCAGCCCAGTGATCGGAAGATGAATGACATGAAAGAGGTTGGAAGCCAAGAACAAAACGAGCAGATGAAACAAGTTGAAGAGGAGTTCCTGAAAGAGGTAATGGAATGGCGGGGGGCCAGTGGAAATCGCAGACGTTACGTGAAGACACAAGCACCTCGCTCAGTTGTGTTGAACATGCTGAGCAGAGCTGTGCATTGGGACCTGTGAATTCTCCCCGTTCTTCATTACTCGTAGGTGGTGGGTGTGGTGAAAGACGTGAGCATCTGAGAAATAGCATATAACCAGGCCAAAGGCTGAAAACGGGGCGCGCTCCGTGACCTGGGATGCCACCGGCTTTGCGTAGTGGGGCGTGGAGCCAGGCTGACGCATGACACTTGGCCACGATGCCTTGAAGGGTAATTGGATTTAAGGGCCTTTAATTGTGATAGAGATGAGTGATTTAGATGGGAGTGACAGCCAGATTATTTGGTGGCAGTGTTTAGGATATTAGGTGGGAGAGCGAACAATCAGGGAAAATTAGGTTGTCCTGTGGTTACGGTGCTAAATCTGAATGGCTTATAACTGTTTCTTGCTCACATTCAATGTCCATGATGGACTGACTAGACGTGTTGCTCTAATTCTCCTTGGCCTCTTAACCCACTATTACAAAACTTCCTGGTTACTGTGATAAGGAAAGTGCACTAGGGCAGATACCACTCCCCTAACTCATTGGCCAAAACCAGTTACAGGCCTCACCTGGTCACACGGAAGCCAGGATGCGCAGTCTGATACCACCATGTATCAGGCAGCAGATGGCTGAAAATATTTCAACAGTATAGACAACCATCATGGAGTAAAGTTAAATTGATGGAGCTGTGGGGCCAACACCGGTTCATGTCTACTTGAGGACTCCACCTAGAGTAGAACGAGTAGGCTTAGGAAAAGGTAGCATTTCCGAAGTAATAGTGAGAATTTCACGTAAGTTTGATCAGAAAAAATTTTAAAACAAAGTTATAGACAGGAATGAAGGTGAGTAGGCAGGCAGAAAAAGAAAGGAGGAAGAAGCATCTTTATTTTTTTAACTTAGTTGTTCATATTGGTTGTTTCCCCCTAGACCCAGGACTCAGCCCAGGGGTATGTGGCTTGCTCCTTCAGAGGCAATTTGCCTAACCGCTGCTCCACCAGTGTGCACCTGATCTGAAATTTCAAGCCTAGGTGATTGCCTTAACAGTCTTTCCCCCAAGATTTTCATTACTTAAATAGAAATATGGAAACCAAAATTAAGATCTAGTTTTGGAGAAGTTGGTGAGTTAGATACACACAGATGCTTCTGTTTGAATGTATATGGTTGGGTGATTGTATTAAAAATTGAGTAACAGTAATTCAAAGAATGCCAACAAGATATAAAGACTTCTGAAATAAGAAAAAAGGAAAACTGGGCTTCCACTGTAGGGAACAGACCACTTCCTCCCAAACACATTTTCTGCCAGTTCCTGACTCCTACTCAGCAAGTGTTTCTGAGAAGAGCTGTTCTGCCCAAACCTAAGTGTATCTCTCCTGGGCCAGTGAGCTGGTGGGTACAGTCCTGGGATCTTTGACCAACAGGAACATTTTCTGTTGAAAATTTCAGCTAAGGTTAATAATACATTTCATACAAATATACCATGCTGTGAGCACTTAAAAAAAAAGAAAAAGCCAACTTGAAGGGAAAAAAGGAAACGGAAGGACTTCATATGACTTCTGGAAACCATCTATCCCAAAGAATGTTCTGGAAACGAAGGCCGGTGGCCACATATGGGTGCTATTTATGCCATTTTGTTGCACAGACACTTTGCAAATTACATGCTGTAAGGAACCCAGATTGTAGCTCTTTGCTGTAAGCAGACATCTTCTAAATAAGGAACCTAGATAGACTTACTTATCTTAAAAACTTGACTCTTTCTCATAGACAATTAATTCTTTGCTTAAATGGGTCCTGGAACCTTCTCATTTACTTGGAATTTCTTTCCAGTTATGAACTTCGTAACGCTACAGAGTTCATCATAAGCCTTTGGGCATGACAATGTGAACTGATGTCTCCGCAGAGAGCTTCTGTTCCTGCTTCTAGAAGCTTCTGGACTAACCAGTTGTGATTCTATAGTCACTGTTACCCCCAATTCACTTACTCTAAGCAGCCTAGCCTCGGTCCACGTTCCAGTGCAAGGCTGAGTTTAAGACTTGGCTATTGTCAATCTCTTTCATAAAAGCATTCTTTTTTTTTTTTTTTTTTTTTTTTTTTTTTTTTTTTAAGAGAAGGAAGGGAGAGGAGGAAGTAGCATTTAGGAAAGGAACAATGAAACATCTTTATTTAGTTGTTCATTTTGATTTCTCACTCTGGCCTCGGGTCTCGAACCTGGGTCCTTGGGCTGTATGTGGTCTGCACACCAGTGACTCAGCCACCTGCACTGAGCCACAAGGGCACACCCTCTAAAAGCATTCTCTTCACATCCATGTCTCCTCTCTGCTGCCCCTTTAGATTCTGGTGAACATTTTAGCGACAGCTCAGTACATGGGATGATAATCCTGTCAACATCTTAACTGTGTTTTTCTCGGAGTTCGCTCGTTGGTATTTGTTGCCTTTGCTGGAAAGGTAGCGGCGCCCCCCAATCAGGCTGGGATGAATTCGAGCCCTGCTGGCACACAGGCACTGCGAGGTTTCGCGGTGAAGAAACAAAGGCAGGGCATCGGCTGCAACAAGCTGACACTTCCAGGGACTGGCGGTGAAGAGCCATACTCGCCACCCAGAAGTGCCCATGGGTGGAGCGGGTCTCTCCGTCCCAGCCAGGGCCTGGTGAAGTGGGGAGGGCGTGGGAGGGAATTACAGGGACGTCGTCTGGTCAGAGTGAAAGATTTCCCACCCTCACTGCCACAGATCCAAATCAAATTCAGCTAGAGGACACGGACACCCTCATAGTCTGCACCGTCGTGTGCAGGCGCAGAGCAGCAGAGCGGGGTGTGCGACGGCCGTGGGCACAGGGCGGAGACCGGCGGTCACAGACCCTGGCACCTGCCTGCCTGTCAGCCTGCGTCTGGCCCTGCCCCTGGCCTGCCTGCCTGTGGGAGCCGGTTCTTCGGATTCTCCGTTGACCTTTTCTTTCTAATTGCCTCACCAGGTTGATCTTGGAATTACACCCTTTCCCTACCGTTATTTTTACTTCAGGAACCACAATAGCATTTCCCAGAACATATTCTTTGCTCGTTCCTAAATTTAATTTCTGAGGTGAGTGCTGACTCATAGAAGAGCACTTTTTATAATGTTTCACAGTATGTAAGGAACTGATTTTTCAGTGTGTTTTGCTGCATTGCTGCAAGCTGCCTCTTCTTGAGTTTTTCTTCCAGTTCTCGTTGTAAACTGCAGAAGCGTGACAGATCTCTTTCTAAAGACACAGCCTCCCCTTTTCAAGCCTGCATTCGGACCTAGGCAGTTCTGTGATTACGGCCTGCCATGTCGCCTCTCAGCCCAGATCCAGAAAGGGTGGGTTTCACCCAAAAGTAATTTGCTCAACCTGAAGTCGAACTTGGCTGGATAGGTTATTTTGGGAGGCTGCACGTCATCTGTGGGATGAAACCGGACCGATCTGCTGACTGGGAGGATGTGTGAGGCCGAAGCCCAGGGAGAGCGGAGCTGTGAGTCTACGCCAGCTTGGAAAGGCTGGACAGTTGCCCTTGAAGGAGGGGCAACGAACGTGTGTCTTGACTCTGTCAGTACCACATCGGATCCGAGCCTCGGCGGGGCGGAAGGTCACTCTTCCTGACCCCAGCGGCCTAACCTCAGACATGGGCTGACCTGAACCAGGCTTCTGCTTTGACTCTCAGCAGATGGTGGCAAAGAAGCAGGGATGACTTTATTCATCCTGGTGGCCGGCGGCCACAGTGTGGTGGCAGCAAGTTGAGGGTGACCTTGGGGACTGCACGTGTGGGTCAAGGGGAGGGACGGTCCTGCGGTTGCTCCCTGGGGAATCAGTCTGCCTTCAAGGAGGCACTGAGCCATCTTGGACACAGAGACATCATGGTGGGACAGTCCAGAGCAGGATCTCTGAAAAAGACACCATCCAAACAACATGGCAATATCAGTCCTTTAGAAGAGTTACCAAGATAAACAGAAGTGTGTGCCTTTCATCAGCCAGGAGACCTCACTAAGACCTCCCGTCCCACGTCCTGTCACCTCACCAACCTCATCTCCCCTGCCCCCCGCCCCGTCCCTCCTGACTGGCCCTTCATACTCACGTCCCCTCCTCTGTACCTGGCACTCCTTTGCCCTCTGCTGGAAATGCTCCTCCCATAGCTGTCATTCCCACTCGGATCTCTGCGCTCCTGCCTATCAGGTCGGCTCAACATCTCCTGCTCTGAGAGCCACCTCACTATGCCTGGCCACTGGCAGTGCCCTCGACCTCTTCTCTACATCTTCCTCTGCCTTCTGGCCCTTAGCACCCCTGATGCTCTGCTTGTCCGTTAGCTGCCGGCCCTCCTCCGCCCACGTCCTCACGCACCCAGGCCCTGGGCCTGCTTCCTACTCTGCAGTCCCCATCTTCCTCATCCCAAGAGGCACTTTTCACTCTGCAACCTGAGAGTGGCAGATAGTAAACACATGGTTTCCATCAGGTGGATCCTATTCTTGCCTGTTCCCTCAAATCCAATTCCCTTTTCCATGGAACTGGCTCCTTGACCAAGATGTCCATGGCATTAATAATAGCCCCAGCCAGCTGACAGCTGGCTGAAAGTGCCGAGGCCTGCTCTCTGGAAAGGAAGATGTTATTTCTTTTCCTGCCTGTTTCTACGACTAACACATTTCCCAGCAGAAACAGAAGGTGGTATTGAAGGTGAGGCCTCTGGGAGATGATAGGGCCTAGAAGCAGAGTCCTCAAGATGGGATTTATGTTCTTATCAGGAGACTCCACCCAACCACTCACCTCCTCCACCCTGAGAGGAGCACAGGGTCGGGAGGTACCAGCTATGAGCCCAGAAGAGGGTTCTCACCAGAACCCGTCCACGTGGGTGCGCTGACCTTGGGCTTCCCCGCTTCCAGAACGGTGCCACATAAATTTCCATTGTGCGCAACCCACCCGAGTGGGTGAGATTCTGTTACAACAGCCTGAACCGACTGGGACAAAGGCTGGGTCTGGGGGTGAGACCTGCAGACCGCTGAAGTGCCTCTGAGCCAGTCACTGGATGGCTGACGTGTCTGGAAGTGCCAAGGAGATTTGCAGAAGTTGGCATCACGTTTTCACGGCAGTTAGGATGGATACTATTTAAAGAAATTTCTGGAAATGAGCCATTTGCGCCATGAGAAATCCAGATCTACACCTCCCATGTTTCTTAAAGAGGCTGCACACGGTCACCATAGGCTTTGTCAGCACGGCCTCCTTCCCGCATGTGTTCTCGGCCCCGCTGTGTCTGTGTGTGCACATTCTTCCTACTGCAGTCCCATCTCTATCCAGGGGGCCGGAGACGTTCATCCTCCCACACCGATACTGCTTCCAAAATCTGACACACATGCGCAGATGCATAAAGTACCCAGGTGATCCTCGACGGTCCTTCTTTGCTTATCATTTGTCCAAAGGTTTTTTTAAAGGTTGGCTTCATAATCCTTGGGCAGGCGCCAAAGATTGCCACTTAACAACCTCAGTCTATTTTTAAAACCTGTGATACACACAAGGCCAGCTAACCAGACAAAGTCTCCCCTGGTCCCGGCAAGCTGGAAAAGCTAATCTGCATAACTAAAGGAAGCCAGGTGGTCAGCGGCCCCCACATCCATTTTGCTGGACAATTACAAGTTGTGTGTAAATTGGTTTCCATGGTTCGTTTATTTCAGCCGCTTTGCAGGTGGCTGAAGGGATGCAACTTGTCTCTGCGTGTATGGACACGCCATGTCACATTTGCCCCGGTACCTGAGAGATGAGTCAGTGTTTCATAACTATAAGGCTCTTTGTCTCAAAGGGGAGTTTTATCCTAGCAGCATAGGGCACCATGATGCTCCTGACTTTACTCTTTTGTCTGCTCTCTTTTCTATTTCAATTACCTTTTGTTTTTCCTGCAAGAAACATTTCTCTCAAGTGTATGCTTGTCTCCTACCCTATCTCCTATGGCACCCAGAACCCTGATGGGGCCCAAACATCCCCTGCCTTTTCTCGCCCTCTCCAGGGACATTTCCCAGCTGGGCTGCCCATTGGTTAACACTGAGTCATAGGTAGTTGACTGATCTGCTCTGTACATCACACCAACCTGGTGGAGAGGACACAGACACATTAAACACCTCACCTACCCTCAGGGAGCTTCCAAATATGGCGGGTGGGAAGGCCAGGTAACCTGACGTCAGCAATAGCTGACGTTTTGCAGTGTGCAAAGTACTAGGCTTTGTCCTCCCACTTCAAAGATGAGAAAACAGAGGCCCAGAGAGTTATTTCATCACTGAAGCATTCCTTTCTGATCTGAATTCAGCGGAGCCCAAAGAGCACGAGCTAAGAAGTGGATTCCTCTGACCTGTTGAGTAGGTGAACATGGGGCAGTCTGAAGTTCACGCAGGAGCATTCTAGAAAAACTCCTGCGAATTGAAAACACAGAACCAAGCAGGTAAGACAAGAGGAGCCTCAATTTGCAGACTGGACCATAAATGGAGGCAGGAGGAAGAATGTTTAGAGCAGAGGGCAATACAGGCAAAGGTGTTGATTTCTACAGAGAAGGAACTGGGGAGGAAGTCTCTTAACGGGATGAGAATTGTTGTCAATGCCATCGAAAACATCAATGAAGTTGACGAATTACACAGCACTATGTAAGGGCTTGGTCTATTTCTTTTTCTAGACCTCCAGTCTGTGGCTAAGCTGCTTCACTCTTCAGGGAAGAATTCTGCCCTTAATGTGTGTGATAGTAAATCCCGAGGCGCCTGCTGTAAGAAAACTGGTGCCAGCTGTTAGAAGACCAGCCAAACCTCTGCGTAACATGCAGGGACTTTAAGCCACTGTCATCTAGGTTTTGTTAATTTCCCCCAATTATTCTCACAATTAAATAGACACTTACCTCCCCGCCAGAAACGGGCGGGAAATCAGATTTGTTTTCTGGGAGAACACTTCATTGTTTGAGGCTGATGGAAGCCAACAAGGAACCATGTGAAAACTCATTCTTTCCAAGCCAGAAAAATGAACAAAGCAATTGTCAATTTCCATGTTAACCATGTAACTGATTTATTTTGTGTTGGGAAACACTATATAGCATAGTTTGCATCATAAAGACAAAAATTTTGATCTACTAGAAGCCATTTCTACTCTATGATGAATTAGTGAGCTGTCTTGATGTTTAATGAAACAGTGGGAAAATGTAAACAACCCAAGCTCAATACCTATCTTAAAGTCCCATTTTAGAATTGCTTTTGTGTTACTCTGACACTTGGTGATATGGACAGAAAGCATTCTGACAAATCCAGGCCAGATAAACTAAGAAAATCCAGAAGCCGCAATGACTGACTGGCTCAGATTTTTGGTGATGAGGCAGCGATACGTATTGTCGTTAGTCACCGCCTTGCTGATACTTTATTTACCTTAGAAATTGCTCTATTTTATTTTTATTTTTATTTTTTGAAGAGAAAGGAGAAGAACCACTTCATTTTATTTCGTTGTTCATCTTGGTTGCTTTTCCCGGACCTGGATCTTGAACCGGGGACCTTGGGATGGATGTGAATCGCGCCAAAGTGAACTAACGCACTAGGCAACCAGGTCACGCCTTAGAAGCGACTCCAGCTGTCCACCAATGTTCCGTCTATGAGAGCTTGAAAGTTTGTTTTGTTTTTTTCTTTTTTAGTTAAAATGAATGATCCAAGAAAGAATGGAATGATTTACAAAAGTGGGTTACAGACAAGGGTTAATTTAGTAGATCAGTACCACTCTCTGCAGTTGTTTGAACTGATTTCCCTTCGAGTGGACCCAAAAACCCTTACAGTTGTCTCTGAGTTTTGAGCCCAGTGCATGGTTCTGGCCTAGATTTTCCTGACAGCTGGATGAAAAGGAAGAGTGAGAGTCACTATTTCGAGAGCAGGTTCACAGGGCAGGCACGTTCCCAGGCGCTGTCTTGTTTAGCCCCCACAGCCTTCTACAGGGCGGTGTCTCATTGTCTCTATTTTATAAACATACAACGGAGCCACAGACATAGGTGGAAAGTGTCTTGCCTCAGATAAGTGACAGAGAGAGGACTAGAGTCCAGGTCATGATTTCTAAGCTGGTACTTCCAATCACTGTCAATTATAATTCACGACATAGAGAAACAAGAAAAAACAAGATAGCAAAAAGGAGTGCAGAGAGTTACATGTCGTGACATGGAGGGAAAATGCAGAGATAGCATCAAAAGTTCTAGACTATGTCCGGCATCAGAAGCTTTTCAAAAGGCAATTTAAAAAACAATATTTTTTTTTAAGGAAAGGTACAGGCAGGCATGAAGGCAAGTAGGCAGGTAGAAAGAGAAAGGGGGAAGAAACACTTTATCCATTTTATTCTGTTGTTTATCTTGGTGGGTCCCCAGCCCTGGGTCTTGAACCTGGGTCCTTGGGATGCATGTGGATTGCACCCACGTTGGACCAGGAGGCCACCCAGGTGCACCTTAAAATGCAGACTAAGGAGCTGTGTTGTAGGAAGACAGGTATGTGTTTCCAATGGGAAGGAATGTACGATAACCATGACCTCCAAAGCAGACCAAGGTTGCCTGGAGCTGGGGGGGAGGGTGGGGAGCAATGGAGGAGGCAAGTGATTTCAAGTGATGGGTCAAAGTTCTTTTTAAGCTGGGCGATGGGAACATAAGTATTATTTTCTTCTTCCTGCCTTTCTAATCTATTAAGATTTGGATTCTGTTTCCAGGTTAAGCCATGGCCGTTGCCAGCGCATGTCCCATCATCCATGGTGTAACAATAGCAGCCAGGAAGTCAGCTACATGTTGATCCAGCTCTTTGCCGACGAAGGCCCAACACAGCTGAGAATTTTAGGCAATTCTGCCCTGGAGAATTCAGAAAAGAACGAGGTGCAAAGGGAGCGCCTTCCATAGGGTTGAAAAGGATTTCATGATTCAGGATGGGAATTATGTTCATGGAAATGGCACTGGAGTTGCCAGTATTTCCTGGGGACCATTTACAGATACACGTCTTCAACAGAGACATTCAGCTCCAAGTCTGCTCCGTGGCAAACTGCGGTCCTAGTTCAAACGGCTTCGTGGCCTGCTCTGAGTGAGGCTGGCTGGAGGGGAAGCAGGTCGTGTTTGGGAAAATCATGGATGGACGTTTAGTGATGAAAAAGATTGGGAACATCCCCACAGGCTCCAACAATACGCCCGGGCCATGATGCTCCCACAGCCTGGAGGGATGCAGTCCCGAGCGACACTGGTCAGGACTCCCTCACTCTGGACGGTGTCCTTGAGTTCCATCCTCTAGACAGCCCCGTGTTTGCTTCTCTGCCCGCAGCTGCCCTGCTTGCTCAGGACACCTTGGCAGCGTCATAGATTAAGAACTGAATGTTTTCTGTTTGTTTCTAACTATAAAGAAAGTTTCAGGGGTTTCTTTAGGGGAAAATGTTGCATAATGAATATGTTGCAAAAGGTTTTAGGGTGCACACTGTGGTTCAGTGGCTGGGGCAGCTGAGGTACAGAGTGTATAAAGCCCGAGGATCTGGGTTCTCGAGTAGGGGTCCCGGGGGGAAGAGTTAAAACTCCATCATTGATCCAAAGCACAGAGATGATGACAAACAGGACCTTGGAGAGAGGGTGGAGAGAACTGGTGCTTAGAATTCAGGCAGAGATGTTAGTCTTGCAGAAGGAAAGTGGTGTCGTGCCTGTTGTAGAAAATAGAGGGTACTGACGTTAGGGACAGAAAGTAGCCTCAATGACAGTGAGAGGATGGAGCAAAGGGTGAAGATCTGAAAGAAGAAGCCAATAAAGGAACTCCAAAGCGAGGTCCCGCCCTTTCCACCATCCTTTTCCATCCACTTTCTAACACACACACACACACACACACACACACACACACACACACACACACACACTCTCCCAACAAAGTTATGTGTTTTGTGTGAGCTTCGATTTTGCCCCCCTCTGGGTCATTGTCTGCTTTGATTCCCCTTTCACTGCTTAAGTCCTCAGACCTGTGGTCTCCCTGCTTCCGGTTTTTGTTTGCTGTTATTCAACTCCATGATCCACAGAAATGTACATTCGATCTCTTGCTACTGACAAAAATCACCCCAACAAGGACCCCTGACACCCTCTCTCCCTTAATTTTCTTTCTCCTTGACCGCAGTGGTATTAACAGCCTTCCTTCAGAAAACACACGTGTTTGTACTATTTCTAATTCGGGAGGGTCCCCTGTGAGGGATGGCCTTCTTCCATGGTGCCAGTCGGCTCCCCTTCCTTCTCTGTCTGACCCCGCCCCAGGCACTTTGTTCCTGTCCCCTCCTACTTTCCATGTGAGCGAATCACATTCTAGACAGTTGTGAGGCCACAGAAGCTGGCATCCTGAGGCCTTTTCCTGCCCTGGAAGTGGAGAGCCCTGTTTTCCTCAGACTCTGGCGATCCTCCTGGCAGTCTGCTGGCATTTGAGAGCCATTGTTAAAAGTTCATGCTGGTTGTCAAACACAGTTCCTTTTATGGGTTAAATCACAGGGATTTATAACTAAGTAAACCAGATGAAGAATCCAGAGTAATGGATGCTCAAATGTCACCACGTCTCGATGGCTTCACTCCACATTGTCATCATGCATCACGCATATGACATTTCCTTCAATGTCATAGCACATTAGTGAGGAAAAAGAAATCCTGTCAACACTGAAACGATGTTATCCAAGGACCTGGTTTCTTCATAATTGTAGTGTTTAAAGTCGAGCTTCCAAGAATCTTTGGACACCATTGAATGAGGGTTCACTGTATTCTTGAAGTTGTTTCCTCCAACTGAGTCTGTGTGGCTGGAAGCACCTGCCTTCTGCTTCCGGGTCAGGGGTCACAGCTTGGAGTCAGTGGTGGCAGGAATATATTCACCCCCGTGTCAGCCATCACAAACAGTTAGGCCTGGATTTATTGCTTTGCTGACTGTCTGGACATTGAAAGAAATTGATAGGGAAAATGTTATGAATGCAAATTAAACTCAACTGTGTTATCACTCTAGTCATTACACTATAAATAGCAGAAACAGATGAGAAGATATTCTCCAGTACTTGAAAACTGTCATTTATTTTAGCGAAAACTTTGTATAAATCATGAGCAAATGAGTGACATTCTGAGACACGTCTTTCCTGCTTCACAGCCATATTACTTGATAAGTCCAACAGCAGCGAAATGACTCACCATTTCTGTCAGGAGGACACTGGGCGATCAGTGGAAACCACAGGTCGACTCTAGACAGGAGAGTTTGCCAGAAATCGATGAAAATCTTCTGTGAGCATCAACTGGTAATAAGGAGTATTATATCTTCCATAACCATTTGTAATTCTTGTGTATGATGGGCTAAAGTTTGTCCCCCCAACACTTTTTCAGCATCAGTGATTCCCAGTACCTCAGAATGTGACTGTGTTGTGGAACAGACTCTTTCAGGTGATAATTAAGGTAAAATGAAGTGATTAAAGTGCACGCACACATACACGCTCTAGTTCAATATGACTAGTGCCTGTATGAGAAGACTTCAGGACATAGGCTAATGGAACAGAGGAAAAACAAAGCAAAAAGGCAGAAAAAAAGGTGGCCAAATATGAGCCGAGGAGAGAGGTTCAGAAGAACCAATCCAGCTAACACTTGACCTCAAATGTCTAGCCCCCAGGACTGTTGTTTGGACCACACTTTGTAATGGAAGCCCGAGCAGCTAACACTGTGCTGCACATTCTTTATGCCAGGAGAATGTATAACTATATATATGTGTGTGTGTTTTTTTTCTCATTTTTTAGAAAGAGCAAGTAATTGAACATTCACCACACTGCCTGGACCCTACCCTATTGCTAGCAGAGTCCTTGGAGCTTGACCTAGGAATGTGAATTTTAAGGAGGTTTCTGGTATGATTCTTAACGTGGTATTTAGCTAGAAACAGGACTGTCAATTTTTAATGAGTCTTAAGTTTATTTTTTAGAGCAGAAGGCAGAGAACTTTTATTTATGTTTTAGAGCAGCAGGAAGAGAAAAAAGAACTTTCATTATGCTTTAGGGCAGAAGGAAGAGGAGAAGGAAGCACTTTGGTTTTTGGTTGCTTCCCCTGGCTCCGGGTCTCGAACTCGCTCTTTGGGCTTTACGTGATCTGCGCCCCAGCCACTGGCTCAGCATCTGAGCCGTCAGGGTGCACCGTATGTGCCATTCGACTGGTAAATTACTGGTAAAAACAGAAGTCAGACGAGTTACCAAGTAGACAGAAAACCCCCTGACTTAATCTGCTCAGGCTGCCTTAACGAAGTGCCACAGACTGCGTGACTTAAACAGCAGAAACAGCAGAGACTCTCTCATGGTTCTGGAGGCTGGAAGTCCAACATGAAGGTGCTGGTAGTGTTTGGTTTCCTCTGAGACAGGCCCCTGGACTTGGAGATGGTTGATGGCCTCCACCCCTCTGGTATCTCCTGTGTGTCCGTTCCTTTTATTTTTGTTTGATCCAGTCAGATTGAATGAGCCAATCTGAACAGCCTCGTTTTAATGCATCCTCTCTTTTAAAGGCCCTGTCTCCAAATGCTGTCATGTGCTGAGGTGCTAGGGGCTAGGGCTGCAGCATATGATGATGGGGGAAGAGGGGACACAATTCAGCCCATAACACCCCTTCAAGTCCACCTTGGACTCCTAACCTCCAGAACAGTAAGAAGCATGGCTGCTCCTTCTCTCCAAGACCCTGGCTCCCAAGCACATCTCTAAGCTAATCAGTAGCATCTTTAAGTCTGATTAGAATACCCCCTTGGAATGTGTTGTGGGTTGAAGTGTGTCCTCTGCAAAGATCTGCTGAAATCCTAAACTCTAGGACATGTAGATGTGACCTTTTTTGGAAATAGAGTTTTTATAGAATAGTCAAATGAAGAAGAGGTCTTCCTGGATGATGGAGGACCCTAATCCAATGACCCTTATAAGAGGGAATCTTAGACACACACACAGGAGGTGTCAGAGAGCTACAGAGGCAGAGCAGAGGGACAGGTCTACAAACCATGGAAGCCAAGGCTGTTTCCGGAACACCGGAAGTTAGGAGAGCGACATTTCAAGGAACCAGCACCGCTGACCTCTTGAGTTAGGACTTGGGGTCTTTAGAACTGTGAGACAATGCATTTCTCTGTTTTAAGCCATCCAGTTTGTGGACATTTTGTGAAGACAGCACTGGGAAACAAATACAGAGGAGTATGGCTTCTCAAATACACGCTGGAATAAAAAAGTGTGAATTTATGACCTGAGATGAAAAACCAAACCAAACCAACTCATTTCCCTGAGAGGTGCCAGACCAACCATGGCCAGTGCCTGAAGTCCAGCCAACCAGACCTGGCTGGGGAAGCTATTTATTGGAAATTAAAATTTTGCTCAACCTATTGAGACCCCTGTGGTTTCACAGAATTTCTCCATTTTCCTGCCCTTTATTCCTCTGTGACGGAATGGGAGCGCTGGAGATTCCCAAGCAGCCTGCAGGGATCTCCATTTCCTGTTTTCTCTAAGCTCATCACATCCTCATTGTCTCCAAGCAGTTATTGATCAAGCTTTCCTCCATCCGAACACAGAAATTAATCAACTCTGGATTCTAATATCCACGCAGATGGTAACCATGTGAGAAAGCAAGTGTGTCTGTCAATTAGCCGGGAAGAATTGAAACAAGTTGGTTTTAATCATTTGGAAAGGAAAACTGGAATCACTGCCATCTGATCTGAAGTAGCAGGAGCATGAATATTAGTTTATTCTACCCTCCCTCCCATGACCATCACAGTGTGTTTTGATTTGGATGGGGGCTCTGGTCTGGACATCTCAAGTTCTTGACAGAAACTAATTCAGGGTGAATCTGGAAAAGGGCAACTGTCTATTTGAATTCACAATTAGAAGGAAGCAAATGCAATGTGAAATTCTGTATAGCCCACAAAATAACCTCAGTTAGAAATCATTAGTCCAGTCGTTGACAAAGCAAAGCAGGAAGTGGAAAGCAACCTAGAATCTAATCTTCTCAAAGGAAGGACTGAGGATTCCTCTACATCTGTCCTTCAGAGTTCTAGCTAATGACAGACTCATTGTTGGCACCTTTCTTAGTTTTGTCTCTTTCAACTCTGATCGATCCACCTTTTTAAGCCTCAGACCCCAGAGTCTGGAATACTCCGGGATGGAGAAGGGAATTTGAAATCATTCCGTTTATAAGAAATACATCCAACTTTCTGAATTGTTGGTGCCATTTTTCTTGACATCAAAATACATTCTGAAGTTGGATTTGGAGCATTTGAACATAATGTTTTTAAAGTGTAAGTTAATACAACAAATGTTTATTGCGCTTCTCCTGGGCGACAGGTGTTAATGAAACATGGCGCCTGCCTCACAGGGGACACAGACAGGTGAGCCACGGCCGGCTTTTCAGTGGGTTACATTAAGCGAGAGTCTGGACTGTTTCCTGGGGAGACCATCCTTCATCCTAGACTCAAAGGATGATTCATGCTGGCAGACAGGAAGCAGGGACATGCCAGGATAGACATACAGGGAAATGGTGGCCTGGTGCTGGGAGCAGAGGACATGGATGTGGGTGTGGGAGGCCATGACTAGAAAGGCAGGTCCCATGAGGAAAGACCTTTTAAACCCTGCTCAGGAGTCTGGAATTCATCCTAAAGATCAGAGCAGTCTAGCCTGGCTGCACATTAGAATAAGCTGGGAAAGTTTGAAAAACAGTTAATGCTGAAGCCCCACCCCTGAGCAGTTGTTACTCTTTTGTGAGGGGACCAAATGCCCCCAAGGGATTCCAATGTCTACCCAAGGTTTAGGAGCACAACTTGAGATAAGAAGTCTGTAGAGCTTTTCTCTAAAGAACCAGATGAAAAATATTTTTGTTTTTGTGGGTCATATAGTCTCTGTTACAACTACTCAGCCATGCAGCGTTAACTAAAGGAAGGATGCGACTGTATCCCAATGACAGTTGTAAAAATGAGCAAGGCTAAAAAAATGTTTAATATTTTTAAAATCCAAAACCAAAAACAAAAGGCAAAACCATAGTTTACCTTCCTACCCTACCTGCTGAAATGCCATTGAAGGATTTAAAAATTACATTGATTAAAAAATATTTTTAAAGGAAAGGTACAGATAAGAATGAAAGGAAAGCAGGCAGACAGGCAGAAAGAAAGAATAGGAAGAAGCATTTCATTTTACTTTATTTTTTTCAGTTGTTCACACTGGTTGTTTTCCCCACCAGACCTGGGACTTGAACCCAGGGGGGTATGTGGTTTGTTCTCCTTCGCAGGTGATTGACTTAACCACTCCTCCACCAGGGTGCACCATTTTAACATTTTTGTTTATATTTTATTACATTAAAATATGGATCTATTCTCATTATAAATGAATCTAAACAACGGCAGACAAAGCTCAATTCCATTTTGTTTCTTCACTCAAATTTCACTTCCCTGCCTGGGTAACAGTTGTTACCAATGAATGCGTATCCTTCTAAATGTTCCAGAACTTTCTCCTTCCACTTTTATACATATAAATCTACTAGAAAGATATTGTTTTGTTTTGTAAATTGAAAAATGTATTTATAGTTGCACTTCTTTTCATGTAATCATGTGTTTCGGAGTGTTTTCCTCAGTAGAAAATATAGCTCCCTTAACCATTACCTGACAGAGGTTGAATTATTTGAAATCTGTTGTCTCATACGATGAACTTTTCATCTAGTGCAACCTAATCCTTTGTCTACACATTTTTTTACCTTTACAAGCATCTCCGTCACAGGCAGCTTGTGATGTGCTCATGTGTGTTTCCCGGGGCAGATTCCGAGACTTTGAGCTGCTGGGGCGCTAGGCCCGTCAGATAAGAAGGTGATCCCGTTAAACTACAGACGCGACTCTGGCAAAACTCTGCGAAAGGTTGTAGGATGGAGAGAAGGCCAAAGACCGATGAGGCTCAGAACTAGTCTCCAGACTGCCTCGGTCCGGACAGTTCCAGTGGCGCTGTCATCTCAGCATAGTGTAGATGTGTGTAACCCACATGACAAGCCAGGCACAGAATGATCCATCACCAGAAAGATCTCTTTTGTAGACACACAACCTCTGGCAACACTAACCTCTGGCGACTAATGATATGACAGATGGTCAAGAAAATTTCAAGTGTGAAAACTGTCCAACTCACTTTGTACATTTGATTATAATTTGAATCTAAAACTTGAAAAGTAGATATGCCCTGGAGGTCCAGAGGGTTAAACTGGACGCAGTCCATATACATCCTAAGGTCCTGGGTTCAAGACCAGAGCTGGGGAAACAGCTGATGAACAACTAAATAAAATGAATAAAATACTTCTTCTGTCTTTCTCTTCTTGCCCATCTATTTGGCTGCTCACCTTCATTCCTACCTGTACCTTTCCTTTTTTTTTAAAAAAAAAAGAAAAACTTGAAAAAGAGGGAATATATGTTATAAGGATTAGAGAAGAAGAAATAAAATTGCAGAACTAATAATAAAGTTCAGCAAATTCTGCAGATGCCAGATTATGAGAATTGATAGTATTGGCATGCCCCGGTGGAGTAGAGGTTCGATGCAGTCCACATACATCCCAAGGACTCTGGTTCAAGACCTGGAGCTGGGTGAACAACTAAGTACAATAAATAAAATGCTTCTTCCTCCTCTCTCTTCCTGCTTGCCTGCCTATTTGCCTTCATTCCTTGTTGTATCATTCCTTAAAAAAAAAAATCAATAGCATTTTCCACGCCAACAATCAACAATTAGAAAATATAACTGACAACAGTATGCCACAGGAAGTGGCCAACCACACACTATATTTACGTAAACCATATTAAGATGACCAAGGAAAAAATTAAAGTCTAAGTAAGGACACAATAGATATGAATAGATTGCATAATATCTGATGATGAATAAAACAGCTGATGGCTTATAAAAATAATGTCAATCTCCTTCCCATCCCTAAAATTGATAAATCTGAAGTAATTTCAATCTACATTCTAGTTGGATGTTTGGAAGATCTCCATAAACTTTTTCTGAGATTTGTTTGAATGTTTAGTGGTCCATAAATGACTAGCTCAACTTTGAAAAAGAAGACTAAAGGCAGGATGTGCATCATACTACAAATCCACAGTAATAAAAACCACATGGTTCTAGTATTAGAGTGGGGCTTGCTCCATCGGCAAGTGACCTTTGTGGTAACAGGACCCCACACTTAAAAGGGCTCCAGATTGGCTTTACTGTGATTTGCTGCCACCATCTTGAAATTCTTAAATTTTATGCAAGAGACCTTCCTGCATTTTCCCTTTGCATTAGCCCGCAAATTATGCAACCAATCTTGACTAGAACAAATGAAACAAGAGTTCAGCGGCAGACCCAGGCATGTCAGAGAACTTGGTGTTAAAAGGACGTTGCATCGAAAGTCCATGGGAAAAAGCAGAGCTTTGAGAGATGATTTGGGGAAAATTGGCCCCACTTTTTTGGGGGAGTGGGTGGGAATAGTGCATTATGTCTCATGAATAAAGATCTAAATGCAAAAGGTAAAACTATACAGAATCAGTGTTAGAGAAGTTCTTTGTGACCTGGGCGGGGAAGAATTTCTTAACATAACACTAAAAGCACAATTACTAAGGCAAAATATGGATAGTTTTGATGATACCACAAATAAGGAATTCTGTCCAATGGAGTTACCAGAGGTAAATTAACTGACAGAAAATGTACTGAGCATGGGTATATTCAGGGAGTCAAGCAGACAAGGACCCCTGTGTAGAAGAATGAGATCTTGCAAATCAAAAGAGAAAAATCTATTTTAAAATGGGCAAAGGAGACAACAGACAGGTACTTGACAAAAGAGAAAACACCAATGACTGACCAACAAAAATATCCTGACTTACAGATAATTAGAGAAATGACAATTAAGGCAATTAAATATCTTTTTATATCTGTTAACTGCCAGAAATGAGAGGGCCGGACAATGCAAAGAGAGACAGGAGCCAGCAGCCCTGGAGGGTGGGTTGGGACATCACTTTGGAGCACAAGCCAGTGGGGTGTACAGCGTCTGTGCACCTCACGATGCAGCGATCCCACTCACAAGAGTGTGTGGCTGAGCTGACACGCCTGTGGGTCTGTGTGGGAGACCCGTGGGGGTTGTGTGTTTGTGCACTGGAGGCCATCGTTGTGTCCGTCACCCGAGGAAGCGCTAAGTGGAAGACATGATGACTGTGACGTAGCAGACCGTTATCGAACAGCAGTTAGAAGCCCCAGGCTAGACAGGCACAGTCTCACCATAAACAGCACTGAGCCACATGGTAGAAACAGGAGATGGGAAGCACAAAGCCATTTACATAGATTACAAACACTTCCACAAAACAAGAACACCTACAAAGGAGAAGGGAAACCTCACACATCCAGGGGTGGGAAAGAGAAAGAGAGAGATGAAGAAAGATGAAGGGACACAAATTCTTAAAAACAAAAGAAAGGAGGACATAAACAGACACAGAAGAAAATGCTAAGGGTGCCATTAACTAGGCAACTCGATCGCAGCCTCCTTCTGCTCCTAAATTTGGGAATAAAAGAAAACGAACTCTCTCCAAAGGCAAGTTTCACAAAACTGGATATAATTTTTGCAAGACTTGAATTTTTTTTCTCCTGATTGGTTGTCAAGGGATACAAAGAAAAATGAACACATTTTATAACATCTTTTTACTACCCACCCCCAAACACTAATTTTTAAAAAAGAAACAAGCTCTACATCTTTCTCAGCAACAGACCATATAACCACCATGAGAGCACACATCTCTGAGAAGACTGCGGGTGCAAAACGCAGGGTGACTTCTGCATCTGTCTCTTCTTGTCTCAGTCATTCACGTGTGATAGGTTTGCAAGGTGATCCCAGTGCCTGCATTTGAAAGTGACACGAGGAAGCTAATGCTGCCACTTCCTTTGCTTTGACATTCCTGCAACTCCAGCAGGAAGTAGTATTCTGAGCAACATTCTAAGCAGAAACGTGAACAAGCTGGGATCCCACAGAGAGTGCCTCTCCACCTGGGCCCCCACCCAGCGCTTCCGTGGGCAGTACTGCAAGCTTCATATTCTGCAGGGGAGCATGGACCTGTGCGCCTGTTTTTGAAGGGCAAATGATATCATGAGATGGAACCCAAGACAATACCTCTAATGACTTGCTTTTCTTAATTAAAAAAAAAAAAAAGCTATAAGAGGTTTTGCAAAAAGTGAAGTTAAAGTGTTCGTTGGCAGAAACGTGCATCTTCTGAGTACGGGATGTTTCATGAGGAAATGGTCCACAAACACACAGATTTTCAGAAGTTTCTCCTGCCACAGCGCCTGGGGCAAGACTTTTGGGTGACCTTTATGAGGTATCAAGGTCAAGTCCCAGCCAGCAAAGGCCCTTGAGAGATCCTGTCAAGAGCCTGAGATATCCTCTCAGAGAATGCTGGTAGGTTTCTTTGGCTTTTCTCAGGCTGACCCCTGATGGGGTCACACAGCCAGGTCCAGTGGGAATTCTCCTGTATTGGAATTCTGAGGGTTCTCACCATTCTCCCAGACCAGATCCCACTCTGCATTCTCCCTGTCAAGGAACACATCACTGCTTGATGTCGTGTGGCTCACGGCAGTGTCCCTATGCAAGAACTCCTGGTTCACCATCCATTTCTGGAAGGCCAAAGGGGGAGTGGACTTCCTACTACCCATCGCCTCTTCCTGGAAAACAGCTCCAAGACATGAATTTAAGGTTGTTCTAGAAGATGGGTGGTGACTTTTATGAAGACATTACTGAATCAATTGACGTCAGAGTGTTCACTGTCTCCGAAGCATGTTAATTGTTTTACTGCTGGGGAAAAAGCCAGAACAGCACAGCCTCCTATTAAATACAATGGTGGATTTTATGCACACAACACTGAACGAAAACCGCACGACTGGTTGACGAGTAACAATTGCACACAGCCACAGTAAGTCCCAGCTCTCTGCCATGAAGGTTATAAAGCAGTCTCTCAGTGGTTAATTATTGGCGATAGAGAGGTTATCACTCACCTCCCTTTGTCTGGTGGCGGGTTATGCTGATTGCTTGAGGGTTTAATCAGTGTATACAAATGTCATATCCTATTTTCAGAGCAGACGAATGGATTTGACATTCAAGCAAAAGGTCAGGCCCACACAATCGTGTATGTTGTACGTTTAGAAGAGGCACCTAGAAAGATTTTAACTTAATTTTGTATTATTGTTTCTTTCGTTTGCAGTATTAAGTTTTCCGAGAGAGTCACACCATACTTAACACACCATACTTAGCACATATTCCCACCACCAGAGTTCTAGTGCTAGTTTTTCTTTCCACTGGAGGCTTCCTCCCGGCTCCCGTCACCCCCACACCTCCTACCCTCCACAGCCAAATGTTATTTGTAAGTTGATCTTTCTTTTATTGAAATAGGCATTCAAATTATTAGCTTAATAAAAATCTTAAGACTGTGTCTAGTTAGCAAGTGGCAAATTAGGAATTTTGTGGAAATTGTAGGAGGGTCAACTCTTAATGACCTGTAATTTAGACAGAGATACCCTGGGGCAGATGCTCCCCAAGAGGTGTCTTAAAAAATATCTGCTACATTAAGCCATGGAACACATTTTTATTTAATACGGGTCCATGTGATGTTCTGTACATTCGTTTGAATTGGAAAACCAGTATCCAAAGAAGTCAGCAAACTTTTCTTCTTTCAAGACCTGTCTCTCTCCCAATCTGCTTCATTAATAGACAGTGGGGGCAGCAGCCTTCCTTAGAAGGGATCGTGTATAAACACGATGGACATTACAATTAAAATTTTATTCCCTAGGACAGAGCAGACGACAGTACAGGACCTGTGTCTCTGATTCTTCTTCCGAAGAGGATGCAACTGTGATGACTCATCTGGGTAGGTTCAAAATGAATGCCTGTGAAACTGCTGTCTCAGCAACACATCGGAAAGCATCCCAGCTCTCTGGAGCCCAGAAAGGTCGTTCTATCGGGATCGAACCAACCTTTCATCCTGAGAAATTCAATGAACCAAGAGTTTGGGGGTTGGGGGTAGAGGTGGTGGAATAGGAAGGAGGAGAAAGACAATAGGGGAAGCGGGGAGCTGAACCTGGATGTAATACAATTTTACTCAAGAGTCTTCCCTTACCCACAGCTGCCTGGTTAGGCCTGAAGGAAGGCGGTGGATGGTATCTGGTTTCCATACTGTGCGTGTTTCCGGCTGTGGTCCACGTACGGAAATCCGTCAGCGGCCAAATCCAGCAGGCCGTTCGGAATGAGGATGGCGTGAAGCCAACGCGTTGTAATGGATTAGCGTTAAGAGCCAGCATTTGGTCCTGGTTGTCACCTCCCAGTGGTGTGATCCTGGGCAAATCACTTAATCTCTTCCGACTTAGCTTCTCACTCCACCCAGACAGAGGAGGCTGTTCAACCGATCCCGGCTCTCTAACCGCGGCCTTGCAGTCCCTCTGGCCTTACCCACACAGAATGCAGACATTTTAGTCCACATGAGCACTGGGTTGATTTTCTCTAAGTCTTTCAAAAGAAGAGCTTTTAAGCCCAACATGTTTACCACTTGTGTCTTCTGTATTTATTCCGGTTATCCAAATATAACTAACACGACACATTAAACAGAAAACGTGAACACTGCTCACAGGCACCACACATGCAGGCTTTCTCCTCATACTAACCGACTCTGATGTGAACCACCTGGAGGTCGTGCAGACCCCACAGGTTACGGGCTAGTCCTGCTTCAGGTCTTCCGCTTCAGACACGAGTCATAAATAGAGGGTCCTGGTTCAACTGACTTTCTGCCCAGCTTGGCTACAAATAAGGGGTTCCCACACCCCTCATCAGGCTTGACATTTGGCTCTAATGGCTCACAGAACTCAGGAAAACACATTACTTACTATTTCTAGTATTTTTCTTATAAGGGATGAAACTCAGGGACAGTCAAGTGGAAGCAGTGCACAGGGTCAGGCATATGGGAGTGGCCACAGAGCTCCCATATCCTCTTGGGGTGCCCCAGCCTCCCAGGCCTCAATGTGTCCGTCAACATAAAGCTCCAGATCCTTTGTTTAGAGTTTTTATACAGCTTCCATTACATAAGCATGATTGATGAAGTCATCGGTCACTGAAGATAAACAACCCCCATCCCCTGCTCCTCCCTAGAGGTCAGGTTTGGACTGAAAATTCCAGCTCTCTAATCTGGGGGCTGGTTTCTCTCCAGCCAGCCACCCCCGCCCCAGGAGTTGCCTTATCAGCATAACTCAAGTCAAGTTGAAAAGCTTGCTCCTCTTACCGCTCTCCTTCAGGAAATTGCAAGGGTTTTAGGAGCTCTGTGCCAGGAACTGGGGATGAAGACCAAATGCGTATTTCTTACTGTAGCAAACATCACACACATTATTTAAAGTCTTCTTTTAAAGTGTTGATATGGCAGTTAGTTTTCAAGAACCTTAAATCGTCCTCTGAATTTATGATTCTCTCTTATAGCTTCAGATGCATTATCTATCCAGCCAACTATTTTATGTGCTGTTAAAAAGGAAACCAATTGTTATAAATCAAATACAAATTTCACTTCTCGTTGGCTAAGTCATACATATCCTGGAACCAAAGATAAATTTACAGTTGTGATGCCCTTCAAGGGAATGGATGACTTCCTGATTCTCATGAGCGTTCTTTATAGTTGAAGAGATTATCAATTAGCCCCACCTTTTTTTTTCTGACTAAGGCTAAGCTAGCTTACTACCCACAGCTGACATTCAAAGAAAATGGAAGGTTAGAAATAATTGTTATCAATACAAAGATATTTTGAGGAAGTAGCCACTGGAGAAAAACAAGCTGTGGAACTAGGCATCAAAGGAAAGGCCCTGACTGTGGGGAGCAGAGCTGACCTGGGCAGTTAGCTTACTAGGACTTAGTCGACTTTCCAGGCCTTTCTTCTGCTTCAGTACAGAGGCAGCAGATAGAAATGGGAGCATCTCTGCTCAGGGGAAAAGGTCCCCATCTGGAAAGGATTTGTCAGCTATTCCTTAAAGCTTTTTAATGGAGCTGCCGACATTTTCTCTACAGATGTGGAACATCTAACTATGCCGTGGCAGGCAGGAGCTGTCTGTGCAGACGTTACTCAGGAGCGCAGCGAGTCTAGAGCAGACAAGCCAACTAGAAACTAGCCCAGGATTGCTAAGAGAGGGAAAAAGATTCTGGGCAGGTCAGAACATATTGCTTTGGGGCAGCGAGTTCCTCACAGCATGTTCTCATATCACAACAGCAGACTTTGCGTGGGTGCCTGAGAGTAAAAATATGTGACTCGAGAGCGTTGAGAGTTTTTACTGTGATCATCACAAAGCAGCTTATAGGCTACTTCCCTGCCAGTTCGCATCTGTGTATTTCAGCCGTCCATGCTAGGTGGGTTTCCTGGGGCTCCTTTAACTCAGTACCACAAACTGGGCACTTAGGATGCTTTACTGCCATCTCTGTCTCCGTTGTCACATGATGTTTTTCCCTGTGTGTCTCCCTCTGTCCAAATGTCCCTCTTCACATAAGGACACTGGTCATACTGGGCCAGGGCCATCGTAACTTAATAAGATTTCATCTTAAGTGGATGACATCTAAAAGACTCTATTTCCAAATAAGACACATTCACAGTTCTTGGGGCTGAAGGCTTGAACATTTTGGAGGGACATAATTCGACCCAGAACATCACCCACTTTGGCTGCATTATCTGAGAGCCCTTAAACATGACAGGCGGTTGGGAAGGTAGTGACTCACAGCCACTAGCCCAAGGCCCTGCACTTAGAATGGGTTTGCTAAGCATCCAGGTGCATCCTTTGTGGCTTAGGGGCCTGAAATGCTGGTGTGCAGACGATGTAAAGCCCAAGGACCTGAGTTCAGGACCTGGGGTGGGGTGAAAAACCAAGAATGAACAGTAAATAATAATGTTTCTTCCTTCCCTCCTTCCATGCTTCTTCCTCCTCTTTCTTCCTTCCTCTCAAAAAAAAAAAAAAAAAAAGGAAAATTAGACAAATCCAACTGAAGTTCATATGTGAGGCCAGTGAGCATCCCAGGCTAGAGTTGAAAAAGATGGGACTAGGTTTAGGAGTCCGTTAACACTGAGTTTGTGAGTTTTATCCAGACTCAACTTTGAAGGGCTACACATTTCCATTTTTAAGGACTCACTCTCAGTCCGTCTGGTTGGAAATTCTTTAACATTGCCTGATGGTCTCACTCTACTAATTTGCAGTAGCCAAAAGCAATGAGCTCCGAGTTGCTTGCAATCAATGTTTATCAGCCACTTACAATGAGATGTAAGCTGCTCTTTCCTACGCCGTTCGTCTAACTTAATCTGTTTTATCTACCAGTTAGAATTGCCAGGCTGTGCTAGAGCTGCAGGGGATGACTTTCCCCACTGCCATTGCTCAAGGGTTCCCCGCGGCTCATTGAGAAAATGAGCTATTTTAATCCTAATTCCCTGAATTACCCACAAAAGTGTTTTTCCCTCTTGGGGCTGAAAAGGATTCCTAAACACTGCCCGAAATACCATTTTATGCTCAGTTTCACAAAAAAAGTTTATTGAGTAGCTTTATATCTGACCTTTGTAGGAGACATTGCACATGTCTCCTGGGGGTGAATCCAAGAATCAGGGGGTTTCTAATTTCTGGAAAACTGCCAAAGTCTCTGCCTGGAGCGGGTGGCAGGTGCTCTCCTGGAAATAACGCTCCATCTTTGAGCATGGGGACAGGCTGACAAGTGAGGGGCTTCGGGGCAGAGGGAGAAGAGGCGCAGGTGGGATGGGGTCAAAGGGGAACCAGGTGGGGAAGATTCCATGGGAAACAGATGAAACGAAGAGAGCACTGCAGGTAGGGAGGGAATAGGAAGGCCTAGATCTCGCCTCCAGCATGCAGGCCTTGGTTTATGTTTAGGTCCGGGACAAGATTGTGGGGGCCTCCGAGAACCCGACCCCGCTGCCTGGTTCTTTTCTTCCCACTGGGTTCACATCCCATCACGCACCTTACAGGCAAGAATGTGGACATAACTGCTCCCACCAATCCGCTGCAACGGTGACTCTAGAGGGGCCCGGGAGCCAGGTGGGCATGGCTCCTGGTCCTGCAGACACAACCTACAGACCGACAAAGGCTCCCTGGGGAGAGAACCTGGAGGCAGGCTGAGAAGGGGAATAGCTAAGGCTCTGCCGCCTGGGCCTGCGCCTGGCTGCAGACGCCACACCCCTTTTCCTGTGCTGCTTATCAGTCAGGACGGGAGGAGGGTGACTAGAACGGAACTGACCCCAAATCACACTCAAAGAGACTTCGAAAAGAGACTATTATGACTTGATTTGTGTCTCCCTGACATACACATGTTGAAGGCCCACACTCCAGGACTTCAAAATATGACTGTATTTGCAAATAGGTCCTTTAAAGGGTGATTAAGTTAAACCCAAGACCTTAAAGAACCCCCCTCTAAGCATATGCTGAACTTGACCTCTCTACCCCAGCGGCCACCACCCAGTCCATGCCTAATTTTTTCTCACCGAAACGTGATGAAGATGAAGGCGACTGACCTCCCTGCTTCCCATCCTGCCCTTGCAGGTCTCTTATGAACACGGGAACCAGAGTGATCATTTTCACAGGTCAAATCTTCTTGCTTTCCAAATGAAAGCAGTCCAACGACTTTCGAGTGCCCAAGAAAAAAGTCCAAGTTCCTTGGTATTGCTACAAGATGTAGCCCTGCCCGTCGCACATCTTCATCTTTCTCCCCTGCCTTCATTGTTTCCACCTTCCTCCTGCTCCTTTAACGAGGCTCACACTCTCTTGCTCCCTGAAACATTCTTTCCTGACTTTTCCTACTTGCCTATGAGCTGCTGTCTCAGGTCCATCAGCTCTTCCTCAGCAGCCTTCTCTGCCCTGGTCTACACAGCTGCCCATTCTTCTTCTTTTTCTCAGAGCCCCCTGTTCTGTTTCTTTCCTGATATTCAATGCTATCAGCTTGTGTCTTGCTTATTTATTCTTTGTCACAGTCATCTTATGAGCATAAGATCTACTCTGCTTCCCATTTTGCAGAGGTGGAAACGCAGGGGCAGAGGAGAGCAGTCACTGGCCACTGGTCACAGAGTTCACAAACGACAGCTGGCTCCAGAGCCTGGGGTGTCTGAGCTGCTGTAGCCCTGCCCCTTGTTTGCACTCACCTTGACAGGCAGCAATGTGTGGGTCACACTGAGAAAGGACCAGGATGTCATTTATGGAGAAATGCTGGATACTGTTCTCACGATGGTAAGCCCTGTGGGTTAAGGGTGGGTTAAAGGTGGGTTAATCCCTCTATTTAATGCAGTCCCTTTAGCTTTTTTAAGTTTAATGTGACTCATCCTGAGAGCCAAGAAGCCTCAGCCCTCAAGCAGACCCCATTCCTCACCTATTTTCTCCAGGAAGTGGCCCAGTGACTTCATCGTGGTGGGCACAGGAAGTACTGGCAGAATTGAAGTGTTTCCACAAATGAGATCTGACTTACACCCTGGGAATAGAAATCAGTTTCTTAAATGGAAGAATGTAATTGCCTAGCATTTTGAGTTTCAGCCAGAAATAGGGGCTTTTCATCCGAGTGGCTTCTGGATGTGCTGCTTGCAGGCAGGAAGCTCGCCCTCTCATCTGGAGACACTTCCGCGCACCCGGAATTGACAGGACGCCCGCACTCTCTGCAGGGCCCAGTCCACGAACTCCCCCAGAAGCCTCCTGTCGCCTCGGAGAGCCCCCTCCTGGGCGCTGCTGAGTTCCTCTGCTTTCCTGGGCCTGTTTCCCCACTTAGAAAATGAGCATTTGGGAACAGGACTGTTGGGAGAATTGGAAAGTAATATTTACCGAACATCTGGTCTGATGCCTAACGTAGCAAGCAAGTGTTTAAGACATTTTGCTGTCATTACTTTTTGCTGTCTAAATTCTATTTGGTGACTTTAACTAGCAGCATCGATCAAATCATCTCAAAGCACCCGATCTATAGACAAGAAGCCTCTCCTAGCCCCATTTTGCTTGCTGGTAAATGAGAAACTTTATAAAGCACAGGGGCACAGGGATGAAACAAGAGTGATGGGTGGTTCTCAAAGTAGGGGCCCCCGGACCAGCAGTTTCAGCACCACCTGGGGTGTGTTAGAAATGCACAGTCCTAGGCCCCACCCCAGACCAACTGAATCACATCTATGTGATTATGGCCTAACAGTCTGTACAAGCCTTCCAGGTGATTCCAAGGCCCACCTTTGATTTTTTTCAGTTTTTATTGCTGTAAGTCCACTTTAAGCAATTGACGACAAAGTAAGAGCCCTGCCTTCCACGAGTTAAAATCCATAGCTATTTACTTTCTGAAAACTTCCTCATATTTCACTTATATTTTTCTCATAAGTGGCAAGGGACAGTTTCATGTCATTGAAACCGCTCTCAGAGAACACAGTGATTATTTGAAGAATAAAGAACCAGAAACTCGAAATAACCAGTTTGGCTCTAAACTAGAAGACATGTGGTCTTCTATTGATTAAACTCACGACTTACTATAGAAGTGGAGGAAAAAATGCCCAACCTAGTGGTCTCTCCATCTTAAATTTCATTTTCCAACATTCAGGAGTGTGATGTTTTACACAGGTGGTATTAAATATGAAAATATTGCTACAGCAATGGAACACAGCAGCTGCTCATTTTGAGACCAGAATTAAATGTAGCTGCTGAAAAAGCTCACAGAACCTTAGTGTCTCAGTTATAAAATAGCATTTGGCGGGAAGCACCTGATATTTCGGCAGCCTGAGCTTTCTAATGCATTATACCAGGTGTGTCTGTCCCCAATCCTATGTCTGAACTTAAAATGCAGCCTCTGTGACTAGCCTCCTGCCGATGATAAACTGTGATGAACTTTGGTGACTGACAGACGCTCAGCTGCTTCAGCAAGGTCAGTATAGCTCAGGCAAGAGGCCGTGGTAATTAAAGCTCCTGCCCTTTCCTCCCTCTCCTGTTTTAACTGAAGAGAATGAGGGAAAGAGCAATATATCAGGAGGAGATAAATACACATGATCTTAATTAATTTCGTCAACAAATCCCATTACATGCCCCCATTTAACACATGTGGAAACTGAGTTCCCAGAGGTCAAACAATCTGTCCAAGGACAGAGTCAGAGACCAAGGCAGGTTTGACTGGGGATGGCTAAGCATGTGCTCTTTCTGCCAGGCCCACGGGGACACCTGGGGCGGACAGGTGTTGAGCCAGTCATGTGAGAAGTAACTGAGGGGCTCTGAGACTTGGGGGAGGCCATCATAATGCACCTCAAAATCTGAGGGGCTGAAATAGAAACAGGAAGATAGGTAGATTAACTCCCTGTGGCCCCGAGGGTAAAAATGGGGCCATGAGTAGAAATGAGCAGGCACCAGGATGGGCTGGGTGCAGAAGCCTGTCTTCCCATCAACATAGATCAGAGGAGCCGCCAGGCGGTTGGACGGCTTCTGCTGGGAAGGAATCTCTAGGTCTTCTCCACTCCTAGATGACACATCCTTAGACAAACATGGGGGTTTGTTTTGCTTAGTTTTCCTTGTTATTGAGCTCTTTTGTGGGTGTTGTTACTGTTTTGGTTTTTGTCTGACGATCCAGACAGGAGCAGCTATGATCGTCACTGTGCCTTCCATGTTGGTTGAATTCAAGCTGAGGTCACTTTATCACAGCGGCTCAGTCTTCGGGTCCAGTCACTGCGATGCTGTGTGTGTGATTCTTAGCCCCTTCTTGGAATAAGGGAGAATAACTGTGTGGGTAAGAGGGACTCTAGCAAAAATGATTCCACACGGGCAGGTGGCAACGCAGGCGATGCTCTTGATTGCAAACGCAACGCAGCACAGGCAGCTCCCTGCTCTGCAGCCGCCGCTCCAGTAAGCTGTGCTGTCAGCTCGAGCTCAGGGGCTCGCTGCCCAACTTTAATCCACTTGTGTTGCACACTTATCCCCCTGGCTTCCGTTTAAGTTCCTCGGAAAATGGACACTGTCATCATGGAATCGTTTTTTAGGGGATCACTCGGAGAAACCCAGGCTCTGTGCTGAGCTCGTCTTGTGTGGCACAAAGACACACTAGCTAATTGTACCCAAGAAATAAAGCAGCACTTTTGTGACCCTTCTTAACACGTGGATGGGCGACAAAGACTGAATTGTGACAGCAGGGACCTGGCCTCTGCGCTGGCATTTAGAAGCTCTGAAATGTTAACGAGAGCCCAGCGCCATGGGCATTACTTTCCAACTTTGCATTCATCGAAGTCACCTCTCGTGAGCAGTCTTAGTTTATTAAAATATCTACTTTTCCTAAGTGAGATAAGTCAGAGGGAGAAAGACAAATGCCAGATGATCTCACTCATATGTGGTATATAAAAACACAAACAAAGGAACAGACAAAACAAAAATCAACCGTGGGCATTAACGCTGGAACTGAGGTCACCGTAGGGAACAGGGTGGAGTGGGGACAAGTGGGGGTGGGTCCACCGGACAGTGGTGGGGGACTTTGGTCATTTGGGGAAGGCAGAGAGTGTGGTCATGTATCGCGGAATGGAGAACCCGCACATACGAGTTTATATTGTTTTGAAAAGCAAAGTTACTTCAATAAATATTAAATTCATTTTTTTTTGGTAAATACCTACTGTTCCTTCTGCTGGTGGCTCTGGACGGAGTGAGCTGGTCCGCGGCGTCCCACCACTGGCCTCTGTTTCTCCGCTCACTCCCTGGAGGTTCTGGGAAAGCCAGACTCCCATACCCTGGTGGCTGTGCCCTGTGTGTGCCCTGTGCCCTCCTTCCCTCCCTGTCACAGGAATGAAGGTGAGCAGGCAGATAGGCTGGAAGAGAGAGGAGGAAGAAGCATTTTATTTGTTTTATTTAGTTGTTCATCTTGGTTGTTCACCCCCAGCCCTGGGTTCAAACCCAGTTCCCTGGAATGTACATGAACTGCACCTGTGAACTTAACCCCTCAGCCGCCAGGGCGCACCACCGATGCTCTTAAATTAACTTGTTGTTCAGACCGTGGAAATGTTGCTGATAGTGATGCCTAGTATTGCCTTGATGTTAGCATCTTTGATCTCATACAATACTCACAATAAACTTATAAAGTTGGAACCAATAACATGTCCATGTTTGCGGATAAGAAAGTGGTGTTCGAAGATAAAAATGACGTGTCCAAGTTCCCCAGCTAGGAAAGCGAAGATCAGAGCTTAACAGAACTTTTGTTCCATGCTAGAACTGTGTTGTAACCTCTGTGTCACTGATGTGCTTGCATAACAAAACCAAAGATGAAGCTATCCCCACAGGTGTTTTGGGAATCCTTCTCAACAGTTCACACTGACTTACTGTGTCTTCGTCGCCTGATTTCATACGTTCCCAGCCTGTTTGGGTCTCTGGGTCTTCTTGGCCCCAGTGCTTCTCTTGCTCAGAGCCTGTTTTCCTGCCAGCCTGTCTCTGTCCAGTCTCTGAGCCGTAAAGGCTGGATGGTGCAGGCCCACATGAAGAGCAGATCAGGCCTTGCTTAGCAACCATCCTGACGGAGGGGAACCAGTCTCCCTGAAATGAAAGGATTGCTTAGGCTCCCCATTCATTCTTTCCTGAAATTTAGAGGGAACTGGCATCAGAAGTGGCTGTTCTGCTTCCACATCTTGGCTCTTTCAGATGTCTCTAGAAACTGACCTATTACAGTGACTGCTACTTGCTGCATCTCAAAAGGAAATCTAGCTGGCAGAGAATAAAGACATTCCCCACCCTCCCCGATCCCTTCCGAGTCCACCACGTCCACCCAGCTCGCACACAGCCTTCTTTTGCAACAGGAAATATCTTTGTTCTTTAGGGAAAACCCACACGAGTCATTGGTATAAGAGTCAAAAGGTTGGAAAACTCACTCCTAAACTTGCTTACCATCAAGATTAAACTCTAAGGGATAGTCTGACTTTCTTTAGCTGAACATTCTGAGTCATGACTGTCGTTAGGAGTATTTTTGGTTAAGAATTCTGTGATCTTGGGCAACCTCTTCATAGTGTGAGTCTCAATCCCCTCAGCAGGAATGGCCATAGCTTCCCTTTTACCTAGTAGGGCTATTTATTCATATGTTTGATCATTCACCCAATAAACATTTATTGCGAACTCATTTGGGGTGACTGAAAACACAAAAGAGATCCCATTCGTGAAATGTACTTTGAAAATGTACTAGAAAAATGGAAGGCCCTGGAGTTATTATTTCAGAAGACCATTGTATTAGTCACTAATGTTCACCAAATTTTCTGACTCGCCCCTCCAGGCATTTGGCAACATTCTACTTCTGGCCCCGTTATATTGGATGGGTCACATCACTGGGTTTGACCAAAGAGTAGTGCCTGGTATTGTCATTATGCTAAGAGACTGACGCACGTCACTTCTGGACTAGGACATTTAACTGCTGGATTGAGGCCTTTCATAACTCTGTTGTGCTCTGCCCTGCCCATGAACTTTCATCAGCCTGGCTCCCCTAGTGAGAAAGCTACTGAGCTTAATGTTCCTGGCCTTGGGCATAGAGCATGAGCAAGAAAAACAAAACAAACTACTATGGTCTTAAGCCTTGGAGCTGTTTTGTTACCGCAGTCTGATTATCGTATCCTGACAGAAACAACGAAATTAACCAACACATTGTTCACTGATAAGTAATTCCTGTGATTCTTCTCTTTCTTTTAGTGGCTGGTTAGGTGTGAAGTCATTTTTAAAGACACATCAGAATTCAGACAAAGAAATAACCCCTAAAGTCATACTCAGACAGTTTTTCAGTCGTCTTATAAGGTTGGTTGATGTATATAACTTCCCAGTACATTATTTCTATGTGATTATTATTTTTATTCTTCTTTTTTGAAGATGCAGGTAGGAGTGAAGGTAAAGAGGGAGGAGGCAGGAAGAGAGAGGAGGAGGAAGTGCTTTCTTTTCATTTAGTTGTACATCTTAGCTGTTCTCCCCAGCTGGGGGGGGGGGGTGGGGGGGGGCGGAGAACACGGGTCCCTGGAATGTAGATGTGATTGTGCGTTGTCCGGAGGTAGGTGACCAAACCATGACTCCACCAGGGTGTACCATTATTTTTCAGTCTTTCATCCTCTTCTGGAAACATTTTCAAAGAAAGATAAGCTGAGAGGAATAGTTTTACTCCTTGCTTTTTGCTGCTTTAATATAGCACAAATTCTATTAGGACAAATAACCACAAAAATTAGATTCTTTCTCTGGCAAAAACATCCTTATTCCTGAGCTGATGGGCAGCAAATTTCAATGAATGTACTGCCTGATTCCCATGGAACATGTTCCACAGGAGAACATGTGTAGCTCCTGGAAATGAGGTGTAATTAAATATTGTAAATTAGAGTACTCATGGTAATGATAAAAGTAAGAGAAGCTACAACCAGAAAGAAGTGTGGCTTGAAACTTGAGACAGCAGGCCCTCTGCAGAGAGGCAGGCAGAAAGGTCTTCTTTAGGAACGTGTGGTTGGCTGGAACAGCAGGGGTGACACCGTCATGGAGTCTGTGGGGTAGCAGAGTGGCCGTGATGTCAAGAGACAGTTGAAGTTTAGGGAGAAACAGATCCTTCAACCTATGTAACCCAGCCCCTCCATTTCTATACTTTCTATATCATGATTTATTGCCAGACAGGAATCCTACCGTCCTTGCTCAGGGTCCCTGCCCCTCTTGTCAGATGACACTGTCACAGCACAAGCAGGCGGGTGTTGAAATAATCTGTGCTGGTCAAAACGAGTGGGGAAGACCTGACTCTGCTGGACTTGCATTCTGGCTCCATCACCTAGCTGTGTGATCTTGGAAGGGCCTCAGCTTTTCTGGACTTGGGTTTTCTCATCTCAGCCTGGGGAGAATGTGACACTTTCTTGGACTCTGGTGACTATGTATTGAGATGATACATGTAAAGAACTTAGAAAAGTGTGGGACACGTAGTAAGTTCTCCATTGTATAGGGGTCATTACTACTATTATTATCTACACCATTTAACTTTTCCTGTAACCTGGTCTGGAATGAGTCTGGATTAAGGACTAGACCTTCATTGAGTCCTTTTCGCCATCTTTGTGGTTTCTTCCAAGCTCTGTTGAATCCAGCTTTCATCCTGGGGAGGATGGGATGCATATTCTCTCACTACCTTTTGGGGATTGGCACTGGAGTCAGTACTCTGTCCTGTCCTGAGCTCTGGAGAATAGGGGTGGGAGCCAGAGGTCAAGAGGAGGATGCAGGCAAGGCTCCAGGGCTGATCTGGGGACTTGGCACCGTCGGTCATCTCAGACCAGCAGCTCCGGCCCCACACCTCTCGTGCCTACCACCCACCCACTGACACCCTCCATGAAGGACGCTGTCACTGTGAGGAGGACAGGAGGTAGCAGGCCTGGGTCCTGGTGCGGATCAGCAGCTGGGTGTAGACTCATGTCTCTGTGTGTTCTGTCTGTCCCGTCTGTCACCCTAGGCCTTTAGGTGCTGCTGGGCCACTCCCCTTTATTTTAACATGTGTCTTTTAAAGGAGGGCTCTGATCCTAGGCCCCAGAACCTGGAATTGTAGGCACCTCCCCACCAACGTATTTCTAGTAGGTGGTTTTGAACCATCTCACACGAGCACACAGTGCACGGATGTTTTATGTGGCGGTCTGAGCACGTCTGTGGCCCAGACACACGGAGAGGTGCTGCACGTGCCCAATGCTCATCGGATCCAGTTAATGATTGATAATAGCAATGAAAAATAACTATTCATTGATTGAGAATAAACAGAATAGATATTTAATAATTAATAATAGAACAGACATTGGAATAATGTCCTGAAATAGAAGTTATGTAATGTGGCTCCTCTCCCCAAATATTCTATCGTAGGCATCCTTTCTGGACCTCGCTGACCATGGGTAAGGAAGCCCTGGAAAGCAGGACCTGGGATAAGGGGATCCTTACCTTCGTGTAAACGGTGGGTGCAGTTCCAAACGCTGTCCTAAGTGATCAGTTCTTGCTTTTTCAATCAAGAGAGAACACTTGACTGAAGCCCATTTTGTACCACCCAGGCTTAGAAGGATTAGATGAGACGAGGCCTGTGAAATTCCTCTAATTTCCTCTAATTTCTCTTCCCTTGGAAAGACCTCTGCCCTACGTGCTGAAACCTTCCTGCCAGGAGGTGAGACACCCTAGAGCAGCCTTGGGATGTCGGAGAGAAGTAACCTCCATGCCTCTCTTTTTGGTGCAATAGTTGGACGCGGCACCTTGTTAGTGACTTCCATTTCCACCTCACAGTGCCATGGATGGCCTTCTGTTGGGGGCAGAAAACAAAGCAAGGTCGGAGTTGGAGCTGACAGAATGTCAAGGACACCAGACCCGGGGCACCTGGCGAAGGCCGCTGTGTGAAAACACTGGGACAGTGTGTCTGTGACTGTTTGCCTGCCGAAATAAGATACGGTTATTTTGTTAGAGAGAAAAGGCTGTATAAGCCATCCAATGTAACTATAAACTTGCTTGCGTGAGCTGCTTGAAGCAATGCTGTGTATGAACCCAATAAATAGGTGGCGATCAGGATGGTTAGAGCCTTCGGTCCAAGAGAAGAGACTGTTGGTCCCCTGGCCCTAGCTTTCCTATCTTTTTATACTTTCTCTTGAGTTTCTCAACCTTCTGTGGCAACTTTCTTCACTATCTCTGCTCCCAGGATCGAACTCCTGGAGCCTTCATCCTTGGAAAGTGAGTGCCAGTGACAAGTGTCTCTCTCCAGATGCCCAGAGAGTGCCACCATCCCGTGCAGGGCAGATTTTATTTATTTATTTAATTAAAAAACGTCTTTAAGGAAAGGTGCAGACCAACACATAAGTGAGCAGGCAGGCAGGCAGAGAGAGGAGGAAGGAGCATTTGATTTCTTTGATTTAGTTGTTCATCTTGGTCGTTCCAGTCCCAAGACATGACCCTGGATCCTTGGAATGTACGTGGACTGTGCTGTTTGTGGGAAATGGACTCAGTTGCTACTCCATCAGGATGCCCCAGAGCAAAGCGTTAAGTTTAGGAAATAAGCTTTTCAGAAGCACTTGGACCACTGACCACCCGATCAGCCACATTCTCCTCCAATCTTTGTGCTGCACACAGAGTTCGTGTTTTTGCAGTTATGACCCGTGTGTATGCAGAATCTAGTGCTCAGCTTTCTCCTTTGAACTCTGGTGACCATTTGCATGTATTAACATGACCTGCATACTTGTTGGTTTTAGGATTTATATACTGTTGTTATGGTTGGGCCGCTAGATTGTTTTCAATTTTTCATGATTATCAATGGTACCCCGATAACTTTATGTGAACATATTCCTTTTTCTTGTAGTTATTTCCTTGGGGACATAGTTCTGAGCAGAATTGCTAAGTCAAAGGGAACAGTTTTGTGGAGCTTGTTACATATTGTGAGATCGCTCTCCAGAAAGAGGGGAGTAATTTACAGCCCCCAGCAAGTCACCTGTGCATTCGCTTCTCCACAGTGGGTGTTTGTCACCTTAATTTTGGTTAGCTGTAGCAAAGCTCTGAGGCTTCAATAATTCATGGGGAGACTTCTAGTTTATGGACTATCCATGTCATAATTTAAAAGATGTTTATGGTTAAAATGCACATTCAGTTTAAAAAACATTGGACAATATTGGGGTGAAGAGAAGGGAAAAGTCACCCTTGACCCCTCTCCTCACTCACGGAAAGAGGAATTTGCTATTAATATTTTGGTGTTTGTACTTGAGATCTTTCCTCTGTACAGCATTTTATACATTTTAAACATTTATACATGTGCACTTCAGAGCATCTTTGTTTTAATAGTTTTATGAGGTAAGTCTTTCCCTAGATGATTTTTTAAAGACTTTTAATGCCTGCATAATTCTAGTCCATGAATGAACTCCAATTTACTTAGTTTCCCCTGTTGCTAAAAACTTGAATTATTTCTAATTTCATCCTTTATAGGTAAAACTCTGATACATATTTTCATGGTGATCATTTGTTTCCAGTTCTGATGGTCCTTTAGAATGCATATCCTTAAGAGGAATTGCTGGTCAAAGGACATGAATGTCCTTTGGGCACTGAATCATAATGACTTATTGCTTTCTTTAAGGGTTATATCAATATTCAATCCTTTAGCCATATAGTTATAGCATTGCCAACACAGAGTGCTAATAATAAAACTAAACATAAGCTTTGTTACTTTGATATATACAACAAAACACTAATTATTTGCACATCTAACTAGTGAGTGTTTGGTTACTTGAGAGCAGATCTGAGTTCCAGGTATTGATCAGCTCTGTTTTGTAGTTAGCTGTTCAAGTCCTTTTAGAGGCCAAATTTAGACCTCAGGCTGTCCCATGATGTCCCATTCCAGTCACTGAAAACATTCTGTCTACTACTCTGTCTGCTTTATTTATACTATTTATTCTGCTTTATTTCCCCAAGATGAAGCCACAGAGAGGGTGGCACTTCGGAATTAGTGTGATCCCCACTTCACCTCAACATGGAATCAGACATGGATGGTGGGGAGTAGATACTGAGTCCTTCCAGGGGAGGGCTGGTTGCCCAGAGCTGTACCTCCCAGGTCACCTTTCCCCCTCCTCCCAGGGGTGGGGATCCCTGAGGGGACCCTTGCTCTGGGACTCCTCTTGGGGTGGACTCTCCCTCCTTCAAGGCAGCCAAACACACCCTAAGTGCTCCCTCAGGACAGGGGCTGCCAATTTCCTCAGCAGCCCAGCAGCCCTGACAGAGGAAAAAGGGCTAGTCTCTCAGTCTTCCTTAATAGGCAGACCATATTTCTGTGAGGCAAAGGCAGGACATTGCCACAGCAAAAACGGGACAGGGTTGTAAGCTGGTCACCAGTTCATTTCTTTAAAGACCCTGTCTCCAAATGCAGCCAGATTTTGAGGTGCTGGCTGGGGTTAGAATTTGGGGAGACACAATGCAGCCGTAACAGTCTATCACTCTGTTTTGCTGTAGCAGTGGTTAGCTGGGGGAACATGCCTGTCGCCTGTGAGGAGATGTCACAAGCTGGGTTCAAGTCCCCCAGGGAAGTGAACACATATTGACTTGGGTAGACTTTTGTTAAGAGAGGAAGAAAAGAAGGAAGAAGTATCTTTCATTTACTCATGTTGTTTTCTCACCCCTGCCCCAGGTCTCAAACTCAGGTCCTTGGGCTTTACGTGGTCTGCATGCCGGCACCTCAGCTGCCTGAGCCACAATACATGCCCCGGTATGGGTTTTTATTGGGTGCCCTGACTGCCTGGTTATTCTCTCACATCAGGACCTCCCCACTCCGGGCCTGGCTGGGAACCTGCTAGAGTGTCCCTGTGACTGAGGAGCCCTGGTCCCAAGGTCGACATCCTTCCTCGAGGCTGTCATGGCAGGTAGATATCAATCCCTCAGCTGAAAGCCAGCACTCTGTGACTTGTGATTATGCATTTAGCTTAGAATTCGAAGGAATTATAGAAGGTAGAGTTATTTTTACCTTCTGAGAACACACTCAGTGCCAGTAAGTCAAGAAGGACATAGGACCTGCCCTGGTGGCCTAGCAGTCTAATGCACCCTGGGAGCAGTCCTACATACATCCCAACGTCACAGGTTCAAGGCCCGGGGCCGGGGAAACAACCAATGTGAGCAACTTAATAAAAATAAAGATGCTTCCTTCTCCTCCTCTGTCTTCCTGCCTGCCTGCCTACTCGCCTTCATTTCTGGCTGCACCTTTCCTTAAAAAAAAAAAAAAAAAAAAAAAAAAAAAAAAAAAAAAAAAAAAAAAAAAAAAAAAAAAAAAAAAAAAAAAAAAAAAAAAAAAAAGACAGAAATCAGTAAAAAAGTAATAATAAAGATTAAAAGATAAAAAGACACAAGTAGGGCCTCTGGCAAAGGTAAATATATAGCATGGACATCTGCCTCCTCAACCCATGCTCATAGCAGACATTACTAATCAGTCACAGCACGCCTGAGCTAAGACATCCTCTGCTCCACGCATCGACACTAAACTAGAATCGGCACTCTGGATGGAAGTCAGTTGCCCCCATATGATGGTGGCGATGACCCAGTGGTTTCCCAACCTCTCCTCATGAAGCACCACAGCATCTTCAAGCAGCGGAATAAGATTGTCAAAGGCATCAGCCAGGCAGCATTGTATCTGTGTGTTCTTATGCCTGTGTCTGATTTCTTTTTTAAGATTACTGTGATCTTCTTGGTCCCAACCCTATAATTCTGAGTAGGTCCAACCAGAAAGCACCTTGCTCTGAGGCTTTGTCTCTAATCTCATTTCCTGACCCAGGACCATCTCCACACTGTAGCTGAGACTCCTGCAGGAACGCTGTCAGCCTGGCACACGCCGCCTCAAAGTGCGGAGGAGGTCGCTGATGTGGGGTCACTCTTGACCCACGGGGGATTGAAAACAGTAGGAGATGCTTTCACCTTTCATTCTCCAGAGCAGTTTTCAGGTGCATTTCATAATGCGCCACAGAACATTCTGGAAGAACTGAACATTGCCCATCTTGATAATGCATCCTGACATTGGATCTCCCATTCCATGACCCCATCCTTCATTCCTACCCCCCACGGCAACTACCTGCTTCCAGGTAGCTCAGCATCAAGGTGGGAGAGTCCGAGATGCCCATCTTACTCCCACCTGTTCCCCACCCTGTGCCTGGAGGGGGTGCTGTGTCCCACTCTGCCTGACAGTCATTTCTCTCTCAAATCAGCCGCCACTTGTGTCCATATAATGCTTGCTAGGTGACAAAGGACATTCCTAAGCATGGTCTCATTTTGATCTGCACAGTAAACGTCAGGGTGAGGTGGACAAGGATGTGTGTCTATCCCTGGTGGGTGACAAATCTCAAGCTGAATTTCCTGTCAAAGGCTCCAGCTCTAGCACACGGTCAAATCTAAAGGCTGAAACTCAGGTCCTCTAACTCCAGCCGGGCTCTCGTCCCTCTCCCTGGCACCAGAAGTGCCCCTCATCAGACTGCCCTCCTGGGCAGGCCCTGCAGGAGGCCCTCTGACTGGAATCTGGAGAGCGCTCCCCTCAACATCCTCTCTTCTTTCAGAAGCGAACACGCCCTGGTCCTCCTCAGTCTGTGCTGCTCTTGGTGTCCCTCACTGTCACTGCTCTGCTCACACTGGCTTGTAACCTCTCCATTCCCGTGCCTGTCCCCTGGATGGCAGGGATGCTGGGCCGGGGCTGAGATCCCGCTGCGTGTGGCAAAGCTGGCTCTGCTTGAAAAGCTGATGCATATAAAGGAAAACACAAAACAGACTTCTGAACCCTCGCACTTGCTGGGGGGTGTGCTCTGAATGCACCAGGACTCGCTGGTGCCCACTGCCTGCTTCTTGGAGGAAAGGCACCCCCTCGTGGTTGTCCTGAGCTTCTCCTCCAGTGGCTGAGGGGCTGGGAAGCCCCACTGTTGGGTGGAGACTGATATTTAAGGAAGTCGGGGTTACTCCTTCAAGGTCACATGGCTAGTGAGTGGCACTGGCGTGTGTTAAACTTAGGATGAACCCTCATGCACTAGTCTGCTTTGCCTCCTCAGTGAGATATAGACAACAATTCCTCTTACAGCCACCCTGTGTATTGCAGGAAATCTGTTCATCGCTTCTCAAGGCAGCAGAGCTGTACACATGAACATCAGAACAGGAAGATCACCTGCTCTGGTGGCCAACTCTGTTCCTCCAGCAAAATCCCTTTCTGAGCTCATCTTTCACTCTCCTTCTGATTGCTTCCTTACCTCCACATACCAAGTATGCTCACTCCTCAGGACCTTGGCACTCTCTCTGTTATAATGAGTTTCCTTTAGAATCAAGATTTTAGCAGAGCTTAATCTTTCGCTTCCTTCCATGTCTGTGTAAAGGACACTTGAGAGGAGTGTTACCTCCTGATAGAAAATAGCCCAGAGCAGTGCTTGGCAAATCATCGCTCAATATGTATTTGTGAGTGGATGGGATGGATGGATAGATGGATGGATGGTTGGATGGATGGATGGATGGATGGATGAATGAATGGGTAGAAGACTGAATGGATGGATGAATGAATAAATGGGTGGAAGAATGAATGGATGGATGAATGACTGGGTGGAAGAATGAACAGATGGATGAATGAATGGATGGATGAATGGATGGATGACTACACCCCATGTCTTCTGACCAGAAGAACATTTTGTACTTCCCATTTTGTCATTGGCCTCTGTAGGCATAGCCAGGTGACCAAGATGGCTCACGCCTGTCTAGTCCAGTGACTCTCAACTTGATGTTCTTTAGTGTCACCTGTGGAGTTTTTAAATCCCACAAGTGCTTCCAGCAAGCACCATCTTGTCTCAGTCGATCAGACTCTCTAGGGATGCAGCCTAGGCGACCCAGTTTTCTACGAGTTTCCACAAAGAGACTCTCTTCTGAGAACATTTTTAGAGTTATCCTGACCTACTAGCCACCAGAAACAATAACAAAGAAATTGTACAGGTTTATAACGTAATATAAGATAGATTTCAGGTGTGCAGCTGCACAGCTCAACATCTGTACGTGCTGTGTTATGGGCCCCACCTAATGTCTAGTTTCTATCCCCCACCATACAACTGACCCCTTTACCCGATTTGCCCACACACCTCTTTTCCCTTCTCCTCTGGGGACCATCCTGTTGTCCTCGTAATCTAAGAGTTTGCTTTTTTGTTGTTATTCGGTTGTTGTTGAGAAAGAACTGCTGAAGATGAATGTAACCCACACATTTCCTGGGGTCCGGGGGAGAGGGGCACAAGGGAATTGGAATTTTAGCCAACTGGCGGTGGTAATGAGGTCACTGTTTGTGAATCATTACTGAGAAAATGAGCAAATTTATCCCAAATTTTTCTTTGGATTTGTGGATCATCCCAATGGCATCTGAGAGATTCCCTTTTCCATGTCCAGATCCAACACAACCTTTTGCCTTCTTTCCTTGTGTTTTTCATGAAAACGTGACTGTGCTGTAGCTCTTGGAATTCTACACCAAGTCTTACTGTCAATTTGGGCCATTCCTCATGGGCCTCTTTCTGAGCATTTTCACAAACCCAAGCCACCAGGAAAATATTCTCAAAACCAAGGTACGGTTTCCCCCTGACTCACTATAAGGACAGGCCTGCTTCAGACTGGGCTGGCCCAGCTGGCCTGATTCTTCCAAAGCTGCAGGCAGGAGTCAGGCTGCTGGGAACTGTGTTATGCTACCGTGTATTACTGATTAGGGGCTAAATATAAGAGGGACCTTATCTTCTTGTCCGAGCCAGATTCTCTGCTTCCTCGCTGAGTCCCTCTAATAAAGCTGCAGACATGGAACCCAGTGGGGTCCTCCTCTTTGGAGCCTTGGTACAGACCCAGAGACCACCCATATGGAAACATACCTATTGAGATTGCAGTTGACAAGACCCTCTCTGGGAGGGCATAGCTGTTTGAATGGAATTTTTAATATCACACACTTGTTGGTGTCTCCAGGCAGGACACCGCCTTAGATCTGATGGTTCCATCTGGCGGTCAGGACATGAAGCATCTGGAGGGAGACAAGCTTCGTCTTCCTGGTGGGCCTGCAGTGCACTTTACTGACCGCTGCTCTGGTTCACCATTCAACCTCAGTTCTCAGGCCGCAATCTGGGTTCACCTTGAATGCCACCCCTTCCTTGACTCTTTCTTTCCATCCATCAGTCACTGAGCCCTGTAGTTACCTCTCTCGCCAGCTTCGCCATCTTGACCTCTCCAGCTGTGCTTGTTGAAACTCTTCCTGTCACCTGCCTGGACCTTGTCTTGCATCCAGCCTTGTTGATCTCAAAGAACCCTTCTGGAAAAATCCATTAAAAATACTAACTTGTCCTTGAACTGTGTAAGAAACCTTTTTCTATATGACTTCCTTTGATCTACAAGACTTTGAGAGCAGAACATGTTTTACTCACCTCTGATTCCCCAGAACCTGGTTCTGCAATCATGATTAACTGATCATTTGTTTTCAACGGAAGAAGGGCCAGGAATTCCCTTGTACTATTAGGGTACAAGGTCAGCCCCTATCTCCTCTGCGAGGTCCTACCTTTGTGTGTGTTGCTCTTGTGGGGATCTCATCTAGATGTTTCAGAGAAGAGGCCCTCATCCTTGGAAAAACCTTGTGTTGCTGCCATAGAAATAGGAGATAGGGCTTTGCAGGAAGGAACAGATACACAGGGACTATGTGACTTTATCCATAGGCCGGAGTTGCGATATTGCTCTAAAAAAGAAGTGATTCAGCTCAGTCCAGAAAGAATATGTGTGTGAGCAAAGGGGAGCCCTAAGATGAAGACAGAGCAACTGGGAACCACTCCAGGACCCAGGAACATGGAGCATGAAGGGGTTCAGAACAGGTCTCTCCGAGATGTTCACAAGGGACTTCATAAAATGTGCCACTTTAGCATGTGGATGACTTAAAGCTGAAATCAAAAGAGCCCTGCAGATGCAAGACAAACTTTTACTACTCTGCTAAGTACCTAGAATGCAAATTGTGGGTCTTATTTGAATTGGGGTCATTACCAGAAATCACATTTCTGTTTGAATAATGTTTCTGTAGCTGCACAAACATCTAACTAGAGAACATCTGCTCTTCTTTTCATCATGGGCATTAGCCTTCTTCCCCCTTGAAGCCCCAGGCCCCCTCTTCCTTCTTTAGCTCAGGGTGTACATACCTTTCCTTACTTTTCTACCCTGGGACCCCACATGTCTGTGTGGGTTTCCGGTACCTGTAAACTTTAGTTAGTTTTTTTCTCCTGTTGATCTGTCTCATGTGAACTTGATTTGACCAGCCCGAGAAGAACTGAGGTGGGTAGGGGAAATCTCCTCTCCTCCGCTAACACATCAGCCGATCTGGGGAAATCGTGTAGAAGTGTTAGTCGAGCAAACTTAAACCTGTGGAAGCCAGATAACCAGGACATGGTGTCCAATGTGCCCTGTGGCAGGAATGGATGAAGGCAGGATGCCCCACAAGTAAAAGGGTGCAGGGCTCCTAGGTGAAAAGAGGGGCTGCTAGAAAGCCCCTGGGGAAAACTTCTCATATCCTGTAACCAGAACCTAGGGTGGGAGCCCGAGACCCATGGAGGGAAGAGCTTCTCCCAAGGCATAAGACTGTGGCCTGATGAGATACTAGTCTGGTTCAATGTGGATGTCACAGCACGGCAGTTAATCTGCAGTAAGAGGTTAGCGGGAAGCCGACATGCATTTATGTGGGAAAAGCAGGGATTGCAATTTGGTGAAGACAAATTTGGGCAGGCCTCAAAAACAGTCTGTGGAGGGATGTAGGTTGGGGTTCTTCCTGAGGGAACAAAAGTGGAGGGGTCACAGGTGGAAATTTTATTAGTCCTGTCAGGCAGGATGTTCCCATTCTTGTGGACTTCTTGCCATGCTGGCTGTGTGTCCCAGTCCAAGGGTCAGATGCAGTTTAAAGAGGACAGGTAAGTGGCTTTTTCTGAGGTGGTTCTTCCAGTCTCCCTGTCTTGAGGCTCTAATAATGTCTGTTTCCACAGCAGCATGAGAACTGGGAGGAGCAGGAGAGATTCTTGGAGAATAGGACTGAGCCTAAGGAGGTTAAGTGAAGGTCACATGTGACCAAAGATCTTGAACTGAACCCAGTAATCAAACTCAGCTCATGGGCTTTCTCTGACTTGGAAGGTCTCTGTTCTCCCATTCCTTTTGGCACTGCATGTCCTCAGGGACGAGGGTGTCGCCCCGGGAGGGGCAGAACCAGGCAGCGCCCAGAGCCTTTCTTGGCTAGGGGCAGCTGTGATGGCAGTGGTGCAGAGCATTATCTTTTCTCTTGAACTTTTATTTAAAAATGATTTGACAACATAGATGGAACTAGAGGGGATGACACTAAGTGAAACAAGCCAGAAAGAGAAAGATAGATTCCAGATGACCTCACTCATAGGTGGAATATAAAGCAACAATGCAAAGGAACAGGTGAATAATAAACCAACCCTTGGACACTGACAATAGAACTGACATCACCAGTGGGAAATGGGAGGGAGTAATCGGTGGTGGGTCCAATGGACAATGGGGGAGGACTTATGGTAATTTGGTGGTGGCTATGGTGTGTTGTCATATATTTAAGGCATGGGGACTTATACATATGGGTTTCTATTACTTTGTAAATCAAAGTTACCTCAAGCATTCAATTAAAAAAAGATCATACATATTATTTTAAAGGAAAGGTACAAGCAGAAACGAAGGTGAGCAGAGAAAGGCAGGTAGGCAAGAAGAGAGAGGAGGAAGAAACATTTGTTTATTTTTATTTAGATATTCATCTTGGTTTTTCCCACCTCACCTCATCCCCCCAGCCCCAGCCCCAGCCCCTAGTCTCGAACCTGGGTCCTTGGGATGCACGTGGACTAATTGGATGACCTTACCCACTAGGCCATGAGGACGCTCTCAAAGCCAATCATTCTAAGTCCATTTCCCCATCTGTCCTAATAAAAACTAAACTATAATTGAGAGCAGCACACAAAGCTTGATGTCCTCGACCAAGGAAGGAGAGGAGAGTCCGTGCTCTCACAGCTGCCTGGAGGGAAGAGGGGTGCCCAGGGATTCTTGCCCTCTAGCCAGTGAGGGCAGCAGGCAGGCAGCGGGGTGGGTGTGGAGGAGAACTGACCGCAGAGGGTCAGCAGGCGAGGACTTCGGAGAAGTGTGCTTGACTCCCTGCCCCCTTAGATGGTTTTACTCCGGCTGTCACAAGGGAGGGGGTGTGACGTTTGCTCTTCACTCTGCTCATGATGACATGTATGTCAAGGACACACCAGAGAAGGGAACTGCATGCTCAGCTCTGGGGAAAGTCCCTTGTGGTTGATGTTGTCTTGTGGTTAAGTTATCGAGTAACCTCGGTTTCCATAGGCTGTTCAGACGGCTGTCAAGTGTGGCTTCTGCATCTGGAGGCGGACACCAGGGAAAACAGCTGTTTATCAGAGGAGAGGGCTGCTGTGATTGAAAGGGGGGACAGGCTGTCACACTCGGCTGAGGAAAGGGGGGCTGTCTCTTCTCTTGGATGACGCTCGTAACCCAGGTCCGCGCTGTCTGTTTTTAGCAGATGTGGGCGCTGAATGAAACCTGCAGGCCGAACAGCGCCTTTCTGTCCCTCACAGGTGCTGGCTGGGCTGGGCTGGACTTGCGGCCTGTGGGCGGCTGTGGGCTGCGTCCTGCTGGCCTGCCAGGGCGGCCGTGGAGGCAGGACACCAGGAAGGGCTGCTCCGGGCCGACGCACTGCCCTTCAAGGCCCCCCGCGTGCAGACCCATGAGCCAGAGGCACTAGCACTTGCCGGAGTGGCTGACGAAGCCCCGACGTTGGCCCCTCAATACCAGGGTATGCATGATCCTTGAGGGAAAGCCCCCTTCCTGTGTGAGGGTTTGACACTGGTTTGCGTGCCCAGTGGGTTCTGACAGAAACATCTGCAGCACCCTCCCTGGGCCCCAGTGTCCTCCACCAAGGGGAGACTGAAGAGGCGCCGTGATGACAGGGAAATTGCTTCTGCTGAGTTCACCTTTCACCGTGTGGGGAATTCAGCCGACAAAGGGCTTATTGGAAAGGAAGAACTCCTCTGCCGATGAGAAGTAGCTGTCCAACCACCGACTTCTCTTCCCTTTTTTCTGTTGGGCACGAAGTAGGAACTGTGTGTGTCTGAGGTGCCAGCACATGACAGCGCTGAGGTCGGCAGGAAGTATCCAGAAAAAATTTCTTCCTGCACGCTTAGAAGTCCTGCAGTCAGGTGGAGAGTCAAATATAAATGGATTTAAGGAAAGGTGCAGCAGGAGTGAAGGTGAGAGAAGAGGAAGAAACATTTGTTTTACTTAGTTGGTCATCTTGTTTGTTCCCCTGGTCTGGGGTCTCCAACCCCAACCCAGGTCCTTGGGGCATATGTGGACCATGACCAGTGGCCTTACCCTCTAGGCCACCGGGGCACGCGTGGGAGAGTCTACTTGAAACCAAACTTAAACTTGCCCTGCGAACCCAAACCAGTTCGCCCCCACAAAGGAGGCTGCAGATTGTGGTTCAGGGAGAAAAATGAAACGGTGCTCATTCCAGTGCTGCGTGGAGGACAAACTGGTGCCAGGCCTGCTGGGGAACTTGGCTCCCACGAGCCCAGGTGACACCCAGCACATGTCCACAGGCAGAACTGTGCTTCAGTGGGAGGAAGCAACCTGTGAACACCGTGCACGGGCTGGCCCGTGTCTGAAGCCCACGGTCCACGTTCTCATTTCAAGTGTGGAATTACTCAGATTGTTCTTGAATTTTATAAGCAGGCAATGAAGAAGAATTTGTTCTCTGATATTTTAATTACAAAAGTTTTCCACTACATGGGCCAACTCTGCAGGAAATGGGTCCCCTTCTCCCTGATGTATTTGCATTATGGACTGGGGGTTGGATCCCACGACCACAGGCTAATACCACTCTCTCCCATGACCATGACCCTGAGCTGCTGACAGAGTCACTTTTTGGGCTGCCACAGGCCACCTACGATGTGGTACAAACATGACAGTATTTGTATCTAAACGAAAACTCTTCTGGATCAAGAAAAACTCATGTACGTATTAGAGAGGAGTGACTTTGTTGGAAGATGTAGTGTGTGTACAGCAGAGCTCGCAGATGCGGCTGATCCTGAGTGTAGATGATATCTCTGTTCATCCCGGGGATAAACAAGCCCTTTGATTCATCTGTGAGCAACTGATCCCTCAAAGTTGTGCCATCATTAACCAGTCACGTCACAGTGGTAGGTGTGACTGACGTCCAAGGTTCATATCTCCAACATCATCTGTAGGTTAGTAGGTTAATACAGCCTGTGGTGGTTAGACAGATTTTTAGCAAATGTGTCTGCCTGATGTGCTTTAGAAAAGTTAGACACAGGAACTTTTGAAGAACAAGAAGTATTTTTGAGACTACTCAGGACCAGAAAGGATCCTGATGGTTCCAATCACCTCCCCGTCTTTTCCCTCAGAGCCAGTGCAGATCACGCTGTCTTGTTCTGTTCAAAGCTGTATTCTCTTGCGTTCAAATCAGCTTCTGACTATGTGACTCCAGACCTGCACAGTAGACACAAATACTTGCAGAGGTGTCCTGTCGCCTAGAGCAGTGGTCCTCAGACTTTAAAATTATATGGACCAGGCATGCCCAGATCAGGCAATTGAAATACTCTGTAGTCCAAGGACCTGGGTTTGTGACCCGGGGCCAGGAAGCAAAATCAAAATCAAATGAACAGATAAGGGTGCATCTTCATTCTCTCCCTCTCTTCCTTAAAATGCCTCTTCCTCTCTTCCTTCCTTCCTTCCTTCCTCCCTCCCTCTCTCCCTCCCTCCCTTCTTCCTTCCTTCCTTGCCCTTAAACCATTTTATGGACCTGTTCTAAAAGAACAAGAAATCTTTTGGATCCTTAGCATTGGCCTCAATCATTTTAGTTCTAATTTTATCCAAAATGAAGAAACACAAACCTAGATACAAATTTGTATGTTTATAGCACTATGTTTATAAGGCTAAAACAAATGCATGAAGTCACCACGGCACTACAGAGCCAGTCAACCAGAGTCAACATTAACTTAGTGCGATTAGCAGCTGCTGGCACCAGCCGTAGCTCATGGCACAGACACGACACTGTGTGCTGCAGGGCACGCAGTTTTCTGCTGGCTTATCTGTATGACTTGGGCTCTTTGCTGATTATTTTCCTACACCTATTTTGTTTGTTCTGCAGTAATGTCTTAGTTCATCTTATTGTTTGACATTAGTTTGGGGGAAAATATAGCTTTTGTCTATGAGTCCTGTTTAGTTGCTCAATTACATAAAATATTTACCGAATGCTTGCTCTATGCCATGCACTGTTCTAGATGCTGAGAATACAGTACTAGACAAGAAAAGAAATCCTCTCACAGGAGATTATAATGGGGTAGGGGAAAGGGAGAGACCAGGAGATTATAGTAGGCTGAATTAGTTTATAGTAGGCTGAATGTAGTTGGTCCCAAAAGATATCAGGTTTTAATCCCAGGACCTTGCAGCAGTGATTAAACCAATGTTTTTAAAATAGAGATATCATTTTGAATGATCTGAGTGCTAAATGCAATTTCATATCTCCTTATAAGATGGGGCTCAAGAGAGATTTGAAGATGCTACTCTTGATTGGTGTGATGTGGCCACAAGCCAACGGACATTGGGAGAGGCAAGACCTGGATTCTCTTCCAGAGCCTTGAGAGGGACAGTGACCCAGCTGACACCTGCATGTTATTAGACTGGGATCCTGATTTTGGACTTCTGGTTTCCAGATGGCAGAATACATTTCTCACTGAAGTTACCGTGTTTGTGAAAGCTGTTACAGTCGCTATAGGAAGTGAATCCAGAGCCATATTAAATAAAGACATTTAGAATATAATTTCAGAGGCAGAGAAATGCAGTGGACAAAATAAAGGGATCAGAGGCACCTATAGTAGAAGTTTATAGATATATGGTACAAAAGACTTGCTTGCAGAGGTCTCCAGTCTGGAGTGTGGTGGGTGGGACGAATGGCAAGTGGACCCAAGGATAGCGGGTCAGAGATCAAGGGAGGAGAGAGCCAGGGGTGAGGACAGAAAGGGAGATAGCAGCCAGATCATGGGGAAGAATTGGGATTTTTTTCTAAATGTCATGTGATATGATCGGATTTTTCATTTTCAAAGATTACTCTGGATGTGGCATGGAAACTGCAGGGTGACAGGAATGACAGCAGAGAGACCAGTGACCAAGAGGAAGCCACCATGGGGTCCATGGAGGAGGAAATGGAGGATTTGATGAGGGTGTTAGCCGAGGAGGTGGGGAGAAATGGTCTGATTTGGGATTTTCTTTTTTTTCAGGCAGAGTGCCAGCTCTCTGTGGGGCGTGAGAAAAAGAAAGGAGTCTGTTCGTCCTGAGCACAAGCATGTACAGTGACACAGTGTTTACAGATGTCTTCGAGATAAGGAATTGCAGAGATCACCCTGGATTAGGATGGGCCCTAAATCCAAAGGTGGGTGTCCTTAAAAGAGACAGAAAAGGAGACACAGACACAGAGGAGAGACGTGGGGAGAAGTCATGTAAAGACAGAGACTGAGATTGGAGAGATGCACCCACAGATCAGGCACACCAAGGCCCCCACCACTACTGACTAGGACAGAGGATGCAAAATTCCCCTTCGAGCCTCCAGAAGGCTCCCCTCTCCTAGTTAGCATCCCAGTCAGACCCGAGCACCATGCAAGCTTGCGGTAAGATGTGTCCACTGTCCCTTCTTGCCCTTCAGTTCTGTCTTTTCTCTGGACACTGTCTGCTGACCTTCATTGCTGGACTGGCTCTGACGCTCTTCATTGAGAAACCATGTCGGCAACTGAAGCAGAGCCTGCTGGGGTCAGTGTCTCCGGGGTCATGAATGTCCCCAAGAGTGGAGGGTGGCCCTTGTGGGGGTCGCACAAGAAGGTGGCCTTGTCCATGTAACCAGTGCTTGTGTTCAGGGAATAGGCTGTGAATCTGATTTTGTGGATATTTATGATGAACCAGTTCTCTCGGTTTAATAATAAAGAGCTCTATGTGCCTTATGACATAGTTCTATGATCATCCTTTTAGTAACTGCCTTATACTATTGCCTTTCAGTACACTCATGGCACGCAGTTTTCTACATCATCATCTTAGTGTTATCAGTGATGGTTTTGCAGGCTCTCGGGATGGTGTGACCCACTAGCTCGCACATCTCAAGGGTTTGTGGATACAAGTCTTCCGCAGTCTCTATAACACGGTCTCTGTTGTGGGCTGAATTTTGTCTCCTGGGATAGATATGTTGAAGCCCTCCCTTCCTCTGCTAATACTTTCTAATGTGACCTTAGCTGGAGACGGCAGCAAGGGAAGGAGGGAGGGAGGAGAGAAGGAAGGAAGAAAGGAAAGAAGGAAGGAAGAGAGGGAGAGAGGAAGAGAGGGAGGGAGGGAGGAAAAGGGGGAGAGGAGGAAGGAACAAAGGAAGGAAGGAAGACAGGGAGAAAGGGAAGAAAAGAGGGAGAGAGGGAGGAAGAGAGGGAGGGCAGGATGAAGGGAGTCAGGAGCTTTAAGGGTCACCAGCAAAACTCAGGGAGCTGGAAGAGGCAAGGGAGGACTGTCCCCTAGAAAGCTCAGAGAGCCCTTCCCACGCTTTGATTTAGGACTCCAGCCTCCAGAACAGTGAGATGAGCCCCCTTCTGCTGTTCTGCTACAGCAGCGCTCCCGTCTAATACAGCCCGTCAACAGCACAGAGAAGGGAGACACCCTCGAGACTGGCTTTGCTCCGGAGCCACTCGCTTTTCAGCCAGGAAACCTAGCGGTGGGGAGACTTGGAAGCCAAGAGGAGACTCAGGATGCCCCCAGGTTGTTCTGCTGCCGTCCTTCCCGGGTGTGTCATTTTACATCCCGCTTACATACGCCTAACGTGGCTCCTAAGAACTCTCTCGTGGTACCATCAAAGCCGTACTGACAGCCACGAGGCGACAGGAGCTTATTAGCACGAGTGCCCTCCATCTGTGCCTGTAAGTGGATCTGCAAGGAAGACTTCTGGGGGAGGACTGCAAGCCTGAAATCCTTCCACAGGGTAAGGACAGCTCAAGTACTTTGCAGCCAGCCCTGGGGAGCGAGACGTATCTCCCTGGAATCGGTCTTTTCTGCCCACAGAATCTGACCTGAGCGAGGAGACCAGCTCCATCCGTGCACCTGCCGCCTCTGCTGGAAGCGCCTGGAACTGGCTTTCCGCGAGCACTGCCGTCCATCGAGTGCCTCGGGCGCCCCCTGGTGGCTCACTCGGCACCTGCAGCCTCCGACTTCATTAGGCCTCAGAGGTGTTCATTCGGTGGAAGCCTGATGGGCGATGAGTGCCTGTTTCCCAACCAGCAGTGAAGTTGCTAAACGCTTCTAGTTATGAGGCTAGAAACTTGGGGCCCTGGGAAATAGCTTCCCACTTACTAACACAGCCTTTGAAAGTTGCTTTAGAAGGGAAAAAAAAATGCCTTCCCCACGATGGCAATTTCAGAAAACAAGGCAGGTTTAGAGAAATCCCATTCTGCGCTGGCTTTTGCTCCAATTCAGAATTTCCTAGAAACTCAAGATTTATTGAAGGTATGGACTGCATTTGGATCTTGAAACAAACTGCAAAAGAAGCCTCTGATGTTTACGAGACGGTTGTATCTTTGAACATTGCCTGTATTTATCCATTTTTAATGAGATTATGGTGTTGTGGTGATTGCTTTTAGAAAAAGCCTTTATCTTCTAGCTGCATCCTGAAATATTTATGGGCAAAATGATCTAAAATCTGGTATTTACCTCAAAATAGTATCAGGGGGATGTGGGACAGAGGACACGAGATGGGTCACGTAGTGGAAGTTTTTGAAACTGGGTGACAGGCACACGGGCTTCATTTTACTGTCCGCTCTCTTTTTGTATGTGTTGAAAGTCAAACAAGGAGACAGAGGAAACGGATGAGAGTGTAGCTTGTGTCAACTGCTGGGTGACCCCTGTCATTCTTCCAAATTCTGAAACCCCATCGGTCACATCAGCAGCGTGGAACCCCCCAGTGCAGGGGAAAGAACTTACATTCCTCTGACTGGCTTTGGGAGAACGCTTGGTTCTTCTCTGTGAACAGCGGGTCCTCTTTCCTTATTTTCTTTTAAAGGAAAGGTTCAGGCAGAAAAGAAGGTGAGCAGAAAGAAGCAGGCAGCAAAGAGAGACGGAAGAAAGCCTCTATTCACATTATGCAGCTGTTCATGTTGGTTGGTGCTTCCAGCCCCAGGAGAGGGTCCCTGGGATGATGTGGACTGCCCCGAGCCTCTACTCCGCCAGGGTCGCCAACAGTCTACCTTTTTCTGGACCTGGATCCCCACCATACACACGCACACACGCACGCACGCACACTGCTGAGCGGCTGGAGGACCGTGCCTCTTACACCCGACAGCCCCTCATTCTCCAAGGTGACTTCTCTGGGCAGGGTGTAGAGAAGTGGGCTTGGCGCTGGGGTTCCTGTGTCCATTTGGAGCACACCTGTCACAGCAGACAAGTGCCCTCTGAATCCCCTTGTGCCATCTGCTTTCTCATTTGGGCTTTGACCAGTGCTGCCTGCCGTGTTTCTAGAAAACTCTGCTGACTTTTCCTCATTCTAATGCAGGGTATTAGGAGTCTATGGGTGATGGGAAGCTGGGGACCTGGGTGGCAAATGCATCCTCTGTCCCTTTGTCCTCTTCATCACTCTGTCCCCAGTCCTCACCCCCACGACTGGCACACAGCGAGTGGAAAATGAAACAGCAGTTGACACACTGATGGAATCAACTTCTTCTGCCTTAGAGTGGTTTTTTTCCAGGAGGCTCCTCAGCAGGACCTGCTCAGCCAGACTCAGAGGGTCAACCGTGCAGGAGTCTTTTTCCCCAAAGGCCTCCCAGGCCCCCTTCAGAAGCTCAAAGTTGCGGGTCTGAGGGTGCTGACTGAGGTGAGCACCTGTAGAACTTTAGTTCCTCGACCCCAAGGGGATTTAAATCAATGCTGTGCCAGCATCTGCTAAGGGAGGCCACTTTCGGTGGCCTGACCACATCTGTGTCCCCTCCTCTTCTGCTCCACAAATGCTGTTGTGTCTAGTAGCCATATGTTCAGAGTTCGGAAGCCAGTTTATTGATGATAGCCAGGCAGGCATTAATGAATTCCGAGTAAGAATCCTATTTTACATAGTGTTTCTTTTTTGTGAGTTAAGAGGTTCATAAAATAATTGTCTAATTCTTCACCCTTGGTTGCCACCTTCATAAGATTATTACTTTTCTAAAATTAAGGTATATTTACTTACAATAAAATTTTGTAAATGTACACTTTAAAATTTTTTTGGTTTTATTTCGTTGTTGACACTGGTTGTTTCTCCCCAGACCCAGGATTCAAAGCCAGGTGTGTGTGGCCTGCCCTCCTTCAAAGGCGACTGACCCAACCTCTGCTCCTCCGGGGTGCGCCAAAACGTACACTTCTGAGAAATGCATAGAGTTGTGTAAGCAACACCATAAACAAGACGTGGAAGAATTCATTACTGCTCAAAATCCTGGGGGCCCTTTAACCTGAACCTCTGACCACACCCCAGTCCTTAGCAGCTGCCTTTCCATCCCTGTGGTCTTGTTTCCAGGTTATTTATTTTTCAAATGCTAATTTTTTATATAAGCTATTTCGACTATTCCAGTCTGAAAAACTAAATAACTGATATCTCACATAACTGTCACCCCTATTAAACACAAGTTAATAACATTTTGCTATGTTTCTTTGGAAATGTTTCTTTAAAAAACATAAAACACTGCAAACACAATTGTAGACTTTCTTGCATCCATTTTCTTCCTTCTTATTCCAGTTTCATATGTGTTTTTATACTTTTAGGAACAACCTAACGTAGCAGGTTGGAAGGACAGTGCCGAAAAGGATCAGGGTAGATGTCCTAGGCCGAGGGAGAAGCGACGGGCGCGGCGGGTGGCCATCCCCAGCAGTGCCGGCCTCAGGGCTGCAGAGAGCCGGCCTCAGGGCTGCAGAGAGCCGGAGGGCAGGCCGAGACGCCCCTTCGCTGCAGATCACTGCAGACAGCGCTTCCCCTTCCCAGCTGGGAGGCCACGTCCACCTCGGCCCTGCTCAGTGGGGCGCGGCCGGCTCGCCCCTGCGCCCCGCTCCGCCCTCTGTCAAGGAGATGGCTTCTGGGTGGAGAAGGGGGCGCCGTCAGGGTACAACCCACTCTGTCCCTGGACGGGGACACGTCGCAGAGACACACCGAGGCTCCGCTACTCCGCTAACCTGGCATATGCTTCTCCTGACACGCGAGGTCCACACTGCAAGGAGGGGCCGCGGCCCTGAGAGGTCATTCTGGGGCCACTACTCGGGAAGAGGACGTCTGGAGACTGGGCAAGTGGGGGGCCCACACAGAGAGATGGGAGGGAGAGCCCGCAAGCCCTTCTTGCTCGTTCAGCACCGCAGGGTCACAAAGCTGAGCGCGGGTGCGAACTCCCCGGGGATCCCGACAAAACCGGTTTCCTGGTTCCTGCAGAGGAGCAAGCAGATGCAGGCGACTCTGAGGACCACGCTTTCAGACGCGTCGATATTGACAATAAGGGCCTGACTGTCCGCAGAGATGCTCCCGGGGGCCTGCAGGGGTGAGGAGGGGGGAGCTCCAGGCTCGCAGGCCGCCACGCAGGCACCGCCCTCCCCAGCTGGTTACCACGGCAACGGGAGCGCCCTGAGCGCTCGCTGGTCTTGCTTCCTCCTCCTGCAGCCCCTCGGCGCTTCCTCATCCGCAGGGCAGGGCGGGCGGTCGACCAGGTGGCCTGCTGGCTGCAGGGAGAAGCTGGCTGGCGTCCAAAGAGCGCGCCATCTTGCTCACCTATTACGAGCCTCACCGCCCTGATGGTCTGTGGTGAGAGCCACGTGGGGTACAATGAATGTCACACATGCGGCTATTGTAGGAGGATCTTAGCTAGAACTCTGCCCCAGACTGTGTCCGTCAGGCCTCTAGTCTTGCTCCTTTGAAGCTTCTGATCATCCAGTCAGGTGGTTAGTTGCTGCCCTGGAGTGAGTGGCGGTCCGGCTATCTGATCCTGTCCTTTCAGGAACGCAAGGTTCTGCGCACTGCAAGGATTTCCCTGTCCTGCAGGACTGCCCCTGAGGGGGGCGCTGTAATACAGTCTTCTGCCTGGTGTCGCATTATTGTGTGGAATCAGATGCAATATTTTCTTGTCGGTTTGTTCTCGGGACCCACTTCTGAGGTCACGGCTGAGGGCTGAGTCCAGGGTGGCAGGAGGTGGGGCACCGGGATTGTACTGCGCGTGCTCCAGAAGCGTAATTGCAGGGCAGAGCCACCCACATACTCGTTTTCCACTTGATAGAGCACCTCTGCCTGCGGCGGTTTTAGGATTTGCTGGATTAGATGATAGATTCATCAGGGACAGCTGACGTCACGTGGTCACTGCTGTTCTGTGGTTAGAGTCTGTCTTTACCGCCTAACAAGTTCTGTTTCAGAAGAATATTAATGGCCAAAGACGGCTTGGCTGTCTGCTGTCACCTAGCAGGGCTTGTTGTAGGCTCTGTAGAGCGTCTTGAGGTGCCACAGACACGTGGAAAGCCAACAGATCATCTGGGTGAGAGGGGCCAATATTTAGGAAGCCCTTTCTTGCTCAGAACTTTCAGGAACAATTCTTAAAGCCATGCCTCAGTACCATGGGAGCTAGTGAGTCTTTTACAACCAGGAGCCACCTGTCAGTGTGGGAAGTCAGCCTTGCAGATGCCCCACAGCCATGCTTCTGCCGCCATGTTTTGGTTGCCAGCATAATCAGGAATTGACCACGATCAGGAAGCCAGTACGACCAGAAGCAGCCACAGACAACCAGACACATTCAAGATGCTTCCTGGCAGAAACTACAGACGTAGTCAAGGCCTTGTGTTTATCTCACATCTATCTTCCAAATCCCACACATGCCTGTTTGACAAAACCTAACTCATAGTCATTCCCCGTGTTAGTTTGCTCAGACTGTTACAACAAAACACCACAGAGCTCTAGAAATAGATAAGATTTTTCTCAGTGTTCTGAAGGCTGGAAATTCAAGTTTAAGTTTCTGGCAGGGTTGGTTCTGCTGGGGCCTCTCTCCTTGGCTTGAGGATGGTCACTTTCCCGCTGTGTCTTTACGTGGTCTTTTCTCTGTGCCTGCTCATGTCTGATCCGACTGACTTGGGGTCCATCCTTATGATCTCGTTTTAGCTTAATGACCTCTTGCAAGGCTCTATCTACATAGTCACACTGGGGGTAGGGCTTCAACACGGATTTTTTTAAAAGGAAAGGTACAGGTAGAAATGAAGGCGAGTAGGCAGGCAGAAAGAGAGAGGAGGAAGAAACATTTTTATTTAGTTGTTCATTGTGCTGTTTCCCTGGCCCCGGGACATGAACCCAGGTTCCTTGGGATGTTTGTGGACTGCACTCGGGGTCGTAGGCTGGGGGACCTAGTAGCTACTCCACCAGGGTGTGCCAACACATGAATTTTCAGGAATGTAAGACAATCCCTTACAGTCACTAGGTGCTGCATATGAGTCTACCAAAGAGGATTGGGGTAGTGAAGACCAACGCCTCCGGGCTGAGCAGAAACTTCCCTTTACAGAAGGACAGGGAACAACACACAAGTTCTAGGGGAGCACGAAACAAAGGAAAGAACAAAGGAGACCATCAAAGTGCCCTTGACAAAGATTCAAAAAGAAAACAAAGCTTTTACTACGTAATACTGAAAACCCTAGTGGGTGCGAAAAGAGGGTCAAAGGGGCAGCAGGAGTCTTTGGTTAGAAAGTGTGGGCAGAGGGACCAGAAGGCAGGCAGACAGAGGGGTGGTGATCTTCCACCCAGGGCACGTGGGCTATGTCCAGAGAGGGACTGCCCTTCCCCAGTGTTTTCTGTAGAACCGGAACCTGGAATGGGAAGGGACTTCAGGGAGTGTCGATTCAATCACTCATTCATTTTGCGGTGAAGCATCTATAATCTGAAATTCACAGAACCATGATCAGACGGTTCTTCATCCTGATGACCGGACAGAGGAGCTGAAACACGACCCTCTTCCTCTGTCTCCTCCTCTCCTCACATATGTACTATAAACACAGCTCCACAGGTTTATCAATTCCCCCTCTAGGTTGTATATAAATGCATGTCCACCTGATGTGTCTGTGTCTGTCTATACCTACACACACATGAACCTGCTTTCTTTCAACTTCCAGAGTTTCTCTTAAAATCTAGAAAAAAAAATGATGATGACCAGCCCTGAAGATTTTTCTTACCCCATCTGCACACAGAAACTTGGTGAAGGCTTGGTGAAGGCATAGTGAAGCCACAGTGATGGTAGCTGTGGATACGGCTTGTTGTGACCGCTGGTTCGGCTCCCTTTTCTTTGAAGAAAGAAAGGTGCTGAATTCAGAAGCAAGCTTTAGCTGTATGTGTCCCAGTGCCCAGCAGAGGGCAGCACCGGGAGCCCAGCGCCGCCGCCCGCCGCCCGCCGCCCCGCCGCTTGCTGAAGTCTCCAGTGATTCCCTGGAAAACTGCAGACTTGTTGGACAGCGAATTAGAAGAATCAGAGTGCTAGACATGATTTCCTCTTAAACGGTCATCTTACTAGGAAGCCTAGAATGTTCTGAGGACCAGGATAAGCCTTCCATCCCTTCTCTTCCTTTTCTTCTTTCTCTCCCTTCCTCTCTTAAAAAACAGATGATGACTGCCTGTCAGACCAGACCTCAGAGTCCCAGGGTCTGTAACACCCAGTGACTCAGACAGATGACAAGATGAGCCCTCCTCTGCTCTGCCCCCAGGATAAGGGACACTCCTGGCTCATTGGTGACAGACGGCCTTTTGGAGGTGGCTGTGTTCCTGAGCTGCTCAGCTCCAGGCTGATCCTGAAGTCCCAGCATCTCTGATCAAAGCAATGGTGGGGGTTGGCCCAGAGATGTCACAAGATGTCCCTGGTGGGAAAGGAAGGATCAGGTCTTCTGGGACTGCCCTGTGGCTCCAGAATCACTGCCAGGCCACTGGGAAATCTTCCTCAGTGCAGCTTGGGTTTTGAATAGAGCGCAGCATCACAGACAGGGAAGCTCTGCCAGGAGCCACTGTGACATGGACGTGCAGTGACCGGGTGGCACAGGCCATGGAGAGCCCAGGACAGGCTCCGGGGAGGCTTCTGTCTGGTGTGGTCCTGGGCCCGCAGCAGAGGCACACTGGGAGCTTGTGAGACGTGCCAATTCCCAGTTCCACCCCAGACCTCTTCCACTGACACTCTGGGGTTGCAGCCAGAAATCAGAGTCTTTCAAAAGTACCCCCATAATTCTGTTGTTCACACAGGCTCAAGACCCAGCAAAGCAGCACCGAAGGGGAAATATGCATGACTGCAGAGACAGGAGAGGAATTGAGAGTGAGAATACGGAAGAATAAAAATAGAGAAGAAAAAATGTGCAAACAGGTGTGGAGGGAGTTTCTGCTCTCAGTGGCTCCAGACCCGGGTGCTCAGAAATGAGAGCTTCTCCTGCCCCAGGGCCTTATCAGCAACTTCGCATCTTCTAGAGCTTATTTGGCTAACAACTCTTGAGGCCGTGACCTTCTATTCAGTGAATAGCACTCCCCTCCCTGCCTTCAAAGCCCACAGAGAAACTAGGAGGGCTGAGGAAAATCCTTTAAGTCTACTGAACACTGAAGCTGCCCCGAACACTGTGTGCTTTTCAGAAAGTTGCTTTTTATTGGCATTTCAGGTTATGGAAAGGTTATCTGTCTCCTGTGTCTGGAGACATGAAAAGGAAATAAAAGCCAGGAGAACACACTGTCATGTGAGCTGTGTGATTTCCGCCCTCAACTGGCCATGCTTGACCCAGGCAGTCGGGGCAGCCAGTGGGAAGACTCTCCAGTCCTTCTAGAAACTGCTGCCGTGTGTGCAGGAGGCCGGAGCTGATGCTGGCGTGAAGTAATGTCTTCAGGTTTCTGCAGCTCTGGCTGCTGGAGGCGCCTGTGACTTCCTCCTGCCTCAGTTTCCTTTTCTGATCCTGGGGATGTCAGGGCCGTGGTAACTGTGACAGCCTCTCTAGTCCACCTCACTTCTTTTCTCTCTTTACTCTCGAGGCTCTTATCCATGTTACAATTATCTCCACTTCTTGGATTTCCTTAGCCGACCCACCGTTGTGTGTGGAAATCAATTTTCATCTCATTCAGCTAACTCATCTGCCTGCTTGTCTGAACAAAATCTATATCTGAGGTAGCACAGAACTAGAAGTTAGGTCGGATTGACATCTTTACACAAACCACCTGAAGAGAGCCTCAGTTTCTCCATCTGAGAAGTGCCAGATGGAATTATCTCACTTAATCCTCACAACAGGCCTTGGGAATAGGCACTAAGAAAATTTTGAGTAGTTACTATCAATATTCACACCTTACTGTTAAGGGAAATGAGGATCAGAGAAGTTGCGTGAGTGCCTCAAAATCACACAGGGCTGGGACTTGTCAGAGGCTGTGCCTCACCTTGTGAGTCACAGCTTCTCTTCCTGTCTTTACAGTTTTGTTAGGAGAAAGAGAACCTTCCAGAAAAAGTTAAACCACCACAAAAAGAAGGAAATGCTGTTCTATTTTTCCAAACTAGCAGGAGACCCTACTTTCCATCATCCCAGTCTGGTTACTGTTATCTCTTGAGGTTTCTGGCCAAATTGTTGGAACAAAGTGATCAAGTGAGAGGGAGCTAAAGGAAGACCATTTAAAAAGCTGGGAGCTGCAGGTCCCAGGAGCTGCAGATGACCTTCCAGGGCAGGCTGCCCTCCTGCCCCAACCCAAGAACAGCAGAGGGGCTTGGGAATCGAAGCCCAGGGCTTTCCCTCAGTGAATGGAGTTTTTCTTTCACCTCTAATCTCTCTTCTTCTCCACTCTCATTTCTCACTCTCTAACTCCCTTCTTTATTTTCTCTCCCTTTACCCTCTTTGTGAGACTATTTGTCCAGCCACATCCATTTTCCTCCTTCATAATAGCAAAGATGTAATAACCAGGCACATGGTCGCTGCTGGATGCCATTTCCAAGGCTGCCTTGCAAGTATAGTCATGTGGCCAAGCTTCCACCGACGGAGGACTTTTAGAGATAAGCAGTGGTTACCGACGGCTCTTTGGCGCTCTCCAAACCCTGTGCCAAAGCCACCTCTCTGCTGGCGGGAGTCATGAGGTGCGGGGTCGGGACAGCCAGCAGCACACCTGCTGGTGTTTACCAGAGGAGTTGAAACCTATTTATGACAGCAGCTTTGTTCGTCTTTGTCAGAAACTGGAAGCAACCAAGATGGCCGCCAGAAGGGGAGCAGCTGAATAAACTGTGTTGATCTAGAGAATTGAATTGTGTTCACTGCAAAAGGAAATGTGTTTTCAGACCAGGAAAAGATATGGAGGAAAGCTAAATGCTTATTCCTAAGTGAAAGAAGACAATCCGAAAAGTCTACATGCTGTATGGCAGCAACCACATGAGATTCTGGAACAGCCAAAACTGGGATCGGGAGGGTGCTAGTGGGTGAACAGGAGGAGCACAGAGAAAGTTTGAGCAGTGGGGCCACCCCGTTTGATGTCATAGTAGTGATGTGTCATTACACGTTTGTCTAAACCCACAGTGGTAGAGCTGCAAGAGGGAACTGTGATGTAAACTGTGGACTGAGTTGGTCTTGATGAGCTGGCGTAGACTCACCCGTCAGCTGTGCCCGTCCGGCAGGGGACCTGACAGCGGGGGAGGCGGTGCCTGTGTGGGGCAGGGAAGATAGGAGCTCTGTCCCTTTCCATATTACAGTCAGTCTAAAACTTCTCTCAAAAAGGTTTTAAAACAAGCAACTCCTATTCTCAACCGAGAAAACTTAGAGGACACTCATGGAAATGAAGGAGAAAAAAAAGGAACCAAAGAAAATAAAATCACTCATGATTCTACTACACAAATCGGGGAAAAGATGACTCCTAACATTTCAATGTGTATACTTGGAGAATTTTTTCTAGGTTCCCAGTCACTACCCACCTACACACACACTAAACAAATTTAAATGTCTGTTTAAATTGGCTTCCTTCCCGTTGCTGGTGAAATCTCAGCAAAACATCAGGGCTGAAGACTGCCCGAGACCAGAGCCAGCTGGGGCTGCCATGGAAGAGTGAAACCAAGGGCCGACTCAGAAGAAATGGGCTGGGTGCCATGGGCCGAAGTGGGTAGAGTCCAGGGTTTGGGTGGTATTGGAACCTGGTTTCTGATCAGCCTGGCTGATCACTTGTGTGGCCTGGCCTCTAATTCTGGACCATTCCATCGGCTCTTGAAGACGGGATCTGCCGTGGTTCCCTCTCCCTAAGGCTCTCATGGTCCCACCTCACAGGCCCACCTCGGTGACCCGTGAAAATGGCATCGGCGTATATAACTGGTCGCCCTTGTTCGTGCAAAATAATTTAGTGAAATTGTGTTAGAACAGGATTCTTTTCCCTGGAGGGTCTTCGGAGCTACATGGATGGATTGGGCGGGAAAAGCTTGGAATCAATGGGGCCCAGAAATCTCAGAACCCACACTGAGCAACCGCCTCCCATGGGCTTGGGTTGGGGACCCTGACTTCTCTGGACACTGTCCACCCTCGTCCACTCAGCTCCCACTTTCCTGACACAGTGGAATTGAACAACAGCCTCGAACTCTGTTTAGTTTATGGGTGTGGGACCCACTGCAGACAGCCGATGGTCTCTGACCATCTGTACTGATTTTGTGGTGGGGCGAGGCAGTCACCAAGGAGCTAGGCCTGGCCGGTCTGCCCTCCCTGTAAAGCTGCACAAAGCAAGGGAGGCCAGGGGCTCTGGGATCACAGGACACAGAGGTGACAAGTGGAAGAGGGCGACTTGGCAGTGGCCCCAGTCCCTCTCGGATTGTTGACCCCAGAGTGTGGCCCGATGGCACGCTGGGTGCTTGGGCACAGCACACGTTTCATTTTGTGCAGAAATGACTTGCTCGCTCTTCCACCAGCAGACAGCACCGCAGAGTTGCCCATTTTCGCCTTCGAGCCCTGGACGTCCTGGCCGCAGGCTGGCTGGGACCTGGCCCGGAGAGGTCACACCCTGCCCTGCGACCAGAGCGAGGACTCTTCACAGCCGAAGGTGCTGCCTCTGTATATCCATGTGCTTCATTTTGGTTTTCAAAAGCAGCAGAACTTTGTCTCCAAATGGAAGCGAACCCAGCAAACGGAACCACAAAAGACTGCATAAGGGACTTGGAGCCCTGCGCTGTCTGAAGATCTCTGTCTGCTGTTGTTCACAGCCCAGGTGCTGCGCTCAAGGGTCAGACTCACCCTCACGGGTGCCCCTGGGCGGGGCATGAGCACCTCGTTTTAGAGACGACCAGCCGAGGGGCCAAGTGGGGACACGTGTCCAGCTCACTCACCCCATGTTTTGCGCTGACCTGCCTCTCATCTCATCAACATCTGGATGTCGGGGTCCTCAGAATGTGCTCTTATTTGGAAACAGGGTTCTTGCAAAGGCAATCCGTTAGGAGGAGGTCAGACTGGAGTCAGTGGGCCCCTAACCACTAAGACCGGTGGATTATAAAACGGGAGATTTGGGTGCCCCGGTGGTTAAGCAGTCACGCTGCCGCCTTCAGCTGGCACAGCCACCTGCATTCCCAAGGCCCCCAGCTCAGTTCTGGGCACAGGGGAATATTCAAAACATAAAAGAAATGCTTCTGATGTGCAAACATTGTAGCTTAAAATCTAGAGGGCAGTATGCAGACCCATGAGTAGAAAACTAACCGGCAAACCTGAGACTTCTAAGAGCAAGGAGCCCATCTTAGCAACTTGGGTCTAGAGAGTCACATCTTTTTACTCCTGGTAACCTGGACACACCCACCAAGGAAGAAACCCCCATTGCATATATATCTATTCAGAATCCACCTTGCCTGAGTGAGAGGCAGATAGCACATATGGTACACACACGTGTGGCTTCCCGGCCCACAGGGAGCTTCAACTCGCTCTTCTTGCTTTTAATAAACTTTCTGTGTTCCTGACCAAACGACTCTCTCCATGAATTCTTTCTGGATAGACTGGCGTCTCATCGGGGTGTCTCAGCCCACCCTCCCCCACATCACTTCCTCCTCTCTCCCTGCCTTCCTACCTGCTTACCTTCATTCCTGCCTGTGTGTGTGTGTGTGTGTGTGTGTGTGTGTGTGTGTGTGTGTGTGTGTGTGTGTGTGTGTTGGGGGCTGTACTTGGACACAGACACACACACAAGGCCAAAGGAATGTGAAGATGAAGGCAGACATTGGGTGTTGAGAGAATGACAAAATCTGCCATCACCTTCCAGGAGCTGGAGGAGAGGCCCAGAGCAGAGTCACCCGCACAGCCCCAGTCGGAAGCACCTCGATCTCGAATGTTCTAGACACAAAGCCACTGCTGAAGCCCTGGAATGGGGTAGCCTGAGCAGACTAGCCCACCTGCGGAGGGGCCCACCTCCAGCGCTCCTGCATCTGACCCCAAGGCCCAGGTGTGCGACAGCCTGCTGGGAAGACGGAGGCCAGAACAACACGGTCAGAAAGAGACTGCTCAGTTGCCGAAAGCCGATCCATCCTTGCTGGATGACACAGTCACAGCTTGGGAAAGACATTTGCACAGCATATGTTTTGGGGACCATATCTGGGCATTTCCACTCATATTGTTAACAATAATGAGTCTGTGCACCGTGTGCATGGGCTTGAGGCCACCTATGACTTCAATAACAGTTCAGAAGTGTCCCGCTGAATGCCACTGCTGACCCAATTGCACCCCTGACAATTCTGCCCACTGAAACTCCATGTCCTTCTAGAAATAAATCGTTACAACAGCTCAGAAAACAGGACTTAAGGGGCCCCTTTAAAAATAAACTCAACTATTTACACAAGCCTTGAGCCATTGTCCTATATGGTATTTATGATGAAAATGGTAACAGAATAATTAACTACAAAGGGAGACTACACACATAAGAATGTTGCCTTTCTTGGTGAGGCAGGCAGATTAGACCCACCCTGGTGCCTAATGGCCGAACAGGCAAAACAGGCCGTTAGGAAACAATTGGCCAAATATTACACAAAAACAGGCTGTCTTCATTGCCTGGAATCTTGGGACCCATGGAGGAAATAAGTAAATGATTATAAGATGTAACCTTTAGATTTGACTATGAAAATATTTTCTAGGTAAGGCTTGCTTTTTGCAGATGATGCTTTTTCTATTCATGTAAATTTTTCCTTTATGTAACCCTTTCCAAGTAGAAATGTTGATGGTTATAAAAGATTGCTTCATATATAGCAAAAGATAGTAGATATAGGAATAAACTGGCTTTTGTATGTATGTAAAAGAATGTAGTTCATGTTAAAACAAGTGACCTTTGAAAAAGGCATCTATTATGCAATGTGGCTGTAACCAAGAAATGTCACTCAGATGTTATCTGGAAAAAGTTACCAATCAAGGTAGAAAAAAAGGAAAAGAAAAAACTGAACAAAAACAATGAGATAATGTTTGCTTGCAAAATTGCCAAATGTATGTATTCAAAAAAACTATAAAATAAAGCGCTCACTGGCTGTCCAGCAGAGATGCCAGAGATGCCTGCCAGATGGACTAAAGAACTCGGCTCTCTCATTCCCTTCCCCTCCCCTTCATCTTCACTGACGCCGTCCATCCTCTGGGGTCCCTGGACCTGCTGGAGCTGGACTCCGGCACTCAGTGTTTTAGAAGAAACACGGGGAATGAGGCTTAGTATGCTGGGCTCATGGACCCTTAAGGCTGTGTCTTCTGCACCTGCTGTTCCCTGGCACAGGTGGTGAGAAGAAGTTGGGGAAAGGCAAACAGAAGCTGCCAAGGTTGATACGAGATGCCAAGAAATCCCTCAAACCTGTGCGAAGCATCTTTTATGCGGAGGGCTCCCAGCCAACTCCACACCATCTCTGGCCAAGCGGGTCTTGCAAGGTAGCTCTGTCCCTGCTTTTCACCAGTGGTGCATGCTTGCACTTTGTGATGGCTGGTCCCGAGTAACCTCCCTGCTTCAATTTGGGCACATACTCCCGGTGACAGCACTTCAGCAGGTTTCACAGAGACCAGCGGGTGGAGAGTATTGCTGCCTTGTTTGCAGATACGTAGCTGGAAGGCTGTACTAGTACAAAGGCCTCTAACCTATGACACAAACAGAGCGAAGGGAAATATATTATCTTGCAAAGTAAAATAAAGCTCAATTGCTTAGAGGTCCCTGGGAAGGTCTGCTCCTCAGGTACAAAGAGCACGTGTGATTTTCCATCCATGCTTCGAGTAAAGAGCTCGAGGAAGACCCCTCAAGACAAGCAAAAGAGGCAGGGAAGAGTGTAAGAGCAAGGGTGCCATGTAGGATAGAGGAAAAGTATTTCTAGTGACATCCATCTCGTCCCTTGTCAGTGGTCAATGGCAGACTGCAGATGTGTTGAGAGTGCTGTGTTTGAGAATCAGTCTCCTTTCATATGACATAATACATCCCATTGTCATTTTAGGGCATTGTCCCAGGAACTTCTTAAATGTCACCTGACTCTCTGGATAGGTGAATGCAACTGTGTTCATTTTACTGCTTTCTATTGATCAGGCTTCAGGAAGCTTATCCTCTAGAAAGTTAGTTTGCAGAAAAGAATTGCTGATGAACTACAAATGACTTTTGTTATTAAAAAAGATAATTCTAAAACTTAGAAAAAATTTTTGCTCTGTAGGACATTAACCCATTTAAAAATATAATTCAGAAACCATAATCCAACATTCTCTCTAGCTAATTAATTATCCATATAACCACATTAATTTCTTCTATCATCCCTAAACGCCTTTGTCTTCCTGTTGATTCTTTCATTAATGAGTGACATACAGCTTTGACATGTTATCACTCTGTATTTGAATAAGATTGAGTTTTGTAAACACTTTGTAAATTCAACTTGGATATTCCTGTGCCCTAGGCATGTGTCCTAGGAATGTGTCACATTCTTGTGACAGACATGTGTGTTAAAATCCAGACTGTAGCTCCTCAGGGATCCCAGAATGCCAGCAATAGTATCGCTTGCCCTCTGAGTTCAAGCTTTATTGTCATTTCTGCTCTCCAAGGAATTTCTTTACTTTCCTGACAGTTCAACTGTGCAAAAAAAAAAAAAAGAAAAAAAAAGTTCGATGCGCTGGATCAGAAGAAAGCTCTCTGAATATCTAGTCCACCGTATTGATCAAAATGGAAGTCCTTCTGACTGACTGCTTGACTGCTGGATGTGCATCACAGTTTGTTAACCAGGGTTTTTCTGGACAAGGCATAACCTTAGCGGATTTCCCATTGCCTGCTTTCCTATTTATCTCAGGGCCTGGGAGAATGGGAGTAAGGCTGGGGTAGGGTAGAGAAGGGGGCTCATTCTGAGCCTGGGGCTGGGAGGGAGGGAGAGCTGAGCAGCCCAAGGCAGCAGGGAGGCTCTGGGGGGTAAGGGAGAGACAGGGAAGGAGGGCAGGATTTCCCACCTGCACCCTAGGCCTCCCTCAGTGAAAGTGTCACGGCAGAGCGACAGACCAGTGAAGGGAAAGAGGCTCATCAGTAGAACAGCATCCATACCACAACACTGCCCTGAGCTGTCAGCTCAGCCTGGACCCTGCTGACGCTGACAGAGGGCACAGCCCCAGCTGCCTTCTCCCTCAAAGCTGGTTTGCGGGCCACTGATGCACTCTCCCTCAGATCCTTGGGATCTGGGGCACTGACCCGAACACCAAGCTGAGAGTAGGTGACAGGGACAAGATTGCACTGCTATGGACCTCTGAGGGTGAGTTTGTCCCTTGCATGCCAGCAGAGACTCTAGCACAGAGAAGATGAGAGATTAAGGACAGGTCATAATACACTACCTGGCTGTGAACTCCCGTGTGCTTGAGCACAGGGACATATATGATTTTTAAGGGAAAATGACAGATTTTCCAAGGCAGTTTTGGTCACAAATATTCTTCAGACAAGTTGCCAGAACGCTCTCCTTTTCTTGCACTGGAAACTATGTAATTGCGGCAGAAGATGGCGGTTGTCTCTAGTCTGGAGTCTGCTCTTTCCTGGTTAAATAGCACAGACGAGTCACCCAGCCTCGAAATCTGCCTCTTCACATGGAAATGCAGAGACTCCTCCCATGTGGATGCGCTCCTGGTCCTGCCTGGAACACCCTTTGTCTTGTGGGAACAATACTTATTTGGAGGAGCAACCCCTCTCCCACCGTAGCCCCCAACATGAGGTTCTAGAAGGGCCTCCAGTCATGGCTTCTGTTACCCCTCACCACAGGCCGGGGGGCATATATCCCAAGCCAGTTGGAATCCTCCCTAATTTACCTCTGGGATTAAGTCACCCCTTTCCTTTCTACCAGTGAAGCTGGGAACGCAGTGGCCTCCTGAGTCACACGTGGGAGAGGCGTGTGGCCCAGTTGCTCCCCTGTCATTGATGGTGAGGCTGAGAGAAGGGAGGCAGCACCGTCACGGAGAAACCAGTATTAAGATCAGATAAAATGTGCCACAGCCTCCAGGGGCACTGAGATGCAGGGCGGTGTGGCTTTGGCGGGGCTTGTTGAGAAGCCACCGCTGCGGCCCACCAGCTCAGGGTGGGGAGCCGGGGCCTAAGGGGACCCTCAGCTCTGTGGGGTCCTCTGGGCTCCCTCCCTGCTGTGGGGAAGGGGGGACCTTTTCAATGTTCACAAGCACACCACCCTGACGTGCTGGCGCTTCTGGCAAAAACAGATTTTGGCAAATGCAAAATTACTAATGAAATGAAATAACAATCTGAGTAGCATCTGTTCTATGATCAGTTTACCGGCTTCTGAGAACACTGGCTTGTGAGCTCATCCTCAGGCAGCTGCCGGGAAGCTCCTTAGCTGGTCCCACGCCACCGCAGAAGTGGAGGGATGAGCCGCCTCACTCTATTGACAGCCTGCCACGGACCCCAACGAGGACTATATTATAAAGATTCCCGGGTCTGATGGAACGCGGGACAGGAATGAGGCGGAGTCCTCAACCTCCAGACCATAGAATCCACGCTGGTCGCTCTCCACCTCTTACCACATCCGTTAGGGGTCTCTCTGCTCTTCTTTGGGTCATGGAGGAAAGGGATCTGCAGGTGGTCCCTGTCCCAGAGGGAAACACCCAGATCCCAAATGCTGGGGTAAGGCATCCACGCCCCGCAACCTGCAGGGCTGTTTCCTTAAGGCTACGATGAGATAGGCATTGTAGCTAGCCCTGGGGCGGACATCTGAGCCAGGTCCGGTGGCTGGGCCAGGACCAGAGGAACCCAGGGGCTGTGCCCGAAAGTGGCTGGCCAACGTTCACGATCCCCAAGATCCGTACCCCAAGGTCTTGGCGGTGTCTCCTGCGCCACAGCGGTGCAGGGTGATAGCGGTGTGGGAGGGTTTTAAGACCAAACGATAGCGAGGGGTGGCAGCAAAAGGCTCTTGGAGACAGAAACTTTTAGAAAGCTGCAAGAAATGGACAGGAGAGAGAGGACAGGTAGGCCCAACAAAGCCTGGGGCCGGAGTGCAGACCAGCAGAGACGCAGGTGGATGTGGGGCCCTGGGGCTGGACGAGATCGCTGCCACCTCGATGCGGGCAGTGAGGACAGAAGCGATGGCTATGGAGTGCAGAGGTCACATCTGAGGAGCAGAGGAGACAAGCTACGTCTGCAAGAGTGGGCGCAGGGGTGAGACAGATGACCAGGCAGAAGCAGACAGTGAGCTGACAGGGCCCTGGGGACCAGCTCCCTAACTCTTCTGTGCTGTGGGGAAGGGGCTGGTTGACGAGAATTTTAAATCACCCCAATTGGCTCAGCTTTAAAACCGACATTGACTATATTAACCTGATGCAAACCAGGTGTTAGGGGACTTTAAGATAACTTTCCTCAGTTACCACAAAATAGAGGTCATGATTGTGACATTTAAATCCCTCAAGGAACATTAGAGGCTACAACTTTGTTTCTGCAGATGAGGAAACCGAGGCCCGAGGCGTTAAGATGGGGGTTCCAGGAGACACCTTGTGGGGGCACAGCCAGGTGGACGGGGTGGCCCTCCTCTATCTGTCAAACTCCTGCAGAAAGGACAGAGCTTGGCCGATGTCATTTAGTAAGGACATGTCTCCATAGCTTTAATTTTTTTTTTTTTAAATAAAGAATTAAACTTAGAAGCCCAATTCAAAAGTTCTTGACTGTCTCCTTCCTTCCTGGCCAAGAGCAGACAATTCCTCGTGGCTGCTTGTAACGACCCTTAAGGCCAAGCACGGGAGCCACCCAAGGCCCTGGAGACAGCAGGGAGACAGTTATTTTGAACAAGCACTTAGGCTGCAGTGTGGGGTAGACTGAGGTGGGAGTGGAAGCCCACTGCAACCCTCCACTACTGATGTCCCTGGCTAGGAGGACTGTTCTTAGGCAAATCCTTCCACAGATGCCAGAACTGGAGACGCAGAGAGATACAGAAAGCAAGTGTCTGCACCACAAGTCTGCTGCCGCTGACTCAGACCCTAGATGATGAGTTTCCCCGTCCCCCAGCCAGCCAGAGCAGTGTTCCTGGGAGGGCAGACGACTTCCACGTGGTGCATTGGATGTCTTCCTGTCTGTGTTTCATCGAAGAGCCTGTCTACCGAGCAGGAAGACCAGGAACCTGAAGATTCTGCAGCGGGTGTGACTCGGGGCTACTACTGGTTTCCACACCGTCACTCCATAGGCAGTGATTTGAAATTGGAAACCAACCATTGAAACTAGGGGACTTCAAACAAAGGTGCTGGTGTCAGGACCCCCACAAGAGCCAGGGACCAAATTCAGATGGCAGGGCAGTGAACTGTCCCTGGCGCCACCAGGCTGAGCAAAGGAATGCCATCATCTGGATTGATGAGGAAAGCTGTGGACAAGTCTGACAGGTGGGATGTGTCCCACGTGGTAAAGGAACAAAGGAATGGCAGGAGTTGAAAAAGCCCACCGATAACTTCAAAGGACAATGTCACCTTGTCCAATCAGGAACTGAAACCTGGCCTGACCACCCTCTCTCCATCCCCCTTCCTCACCCTGTGGGTTTTTCCATTAAAAAGCCAGGCTGCCTGAACCTCCCTTGCTCAGCTCCATTCCTTTATCCTCTCATTAAATCTCTGCTTGCTCACTTGCCTGACATTGTCGTGGATTCTTTGAGCAACCTGAACCCCACAGCGGGCAGGGACAGAGGCTTGGCCATGTGGTACAGCAAATGGGAGTGCCAGCGTGGATTTGGCAGACTGGATTCATGTTCTGGCTCCATCATCTCTTAACACTGAAACGTTGGGCAGGTCACTTATTATCTGTGAGACTTACTTTCTATTTTCTGTAAAACGGATTTTTTTGTATGAATGAAATTGATATTTAAAGAACACTTCACTAATACAAGACAAACATGTGAAAAATGCTAGTTGGTATTGCCTCGACAGCAAATCTTCACCCTGCTCCTAAGGCCTACCTTAGTGGGTAAGAGGATTCTAAGTAGAGCGCACACCTAGTTCATGTTTCATCATATGCTAATCATGTCTGCACATTTACAGCCTCAGCTGGATGTAAGACCTGTGTGTATTCACCTCTGGATTCCGAGTGCTCAGTGAAGCACATGAATCAGTACTGTGTGAGAGATTTCTTCAAGTTCTCTTTCTGATGATCTCACTGAGGGGAGTGAGAGTGTCTGGGAAGGAGAAAGCCTGCATTTAGAGGATATTAATTTAAGGAACATTCATGTGTTTCTTTCTCATGGATAAAGGAGAAATAAAACAATACCATGTTTTGGTCTAAGATATGCAATAGATCAAAGGAAACTCTAAACCGATCGAAACCTAGGCAGAGGAATGCTTGATCTCTGACAGGCGTTAAACTAGATCTCTCTAGATGTCGGCAGCAGAGATGACAGCAGTTAAACTCGACAGTTTTCCTGGGTCTGTGGAGGCCAATAGGAGCAGAGGCTGCATTTGATTTCACAGCATGCTGGAGATGGAGAAATGATTTGCTGTAGATACAAGGATGGGCCGCCTTTAAGAGGGAGGAGGATCCAGCATGTGATGGTCCTTTGAGCCTGACATGACTTTGATGATTTCCTTTGTAAGAACAGATCAGACAAAACTGGGGCTTGGCGCATCAAGAAGTAATTGGTCTACGAGGAATCTCCGAGATGACATCTGTCACAGCAGACGTGGAGTGACTGTGCGGTGAATCTGAAAGGAGAGCAGTCGGTGGCCACGCTGCGAGGTTGGCAGGCTGACTGGTGGGGTCTCGGAGCTCCTGTTTTCTCTCCATCATCAAATGGCCTCTTTCTTTGGTTCTCAGGGCCTAACGTTAAAGAACAGCAATTGAGCAGCATTGGGCATTGTTCTGGGTAAGCAGTTGTCCCCTGCTCTATGTTTGCTAGAGAACTTAGGAGCTGTTCAGTAATGCTTTCAGGAAAACTTTTATGATTGTCTAGCTTTTCAGAGATGCCGGCTGTGAAATTTGAACTAGATGGATTCTGGATTGCCTTGAACTCTTAAATGCTTTGACTCTAAATGGAGCAACTGACCAACAGCTGGGTGATTCAGGCTCCAAAATCACCCGTGGCTGAAAGACACAGATGATCTTGCTTGAAATGCAGGACTCCTGCAAGAGTATTAAAGCAAGAATTTCCTCTCTCCACTCCACTTTGGGTTGACAGCCATATGTTGTCTGTGATTGTTATAAAAACATGTCAGATAGCACCAATACAGTTAACATTAAAAAACAGGATACCTTTTTAGAATAGTTTTAGGTTCACAGGAAAAAACAGTAGAAAGTAGAGCTTTCCCATATATCCATAGTCCCCAGACAAGCACAGTCTTCCTATTTTCAACATCTCCCACCAGAGTGACACATTTGTTACAAATGATAAACCTGTATTGATAGATCATTGTCGCCCAAAGGCCACAGTTTACATTAATTCTTGACCAATGTATCTTTTACAGGTTTAGACACATATATGACAACATAGATCCACCATTATAGCAACATACAGACTAGTTTCATTGCCCTAAAAGTCCTTCTTGGCTCTACCTATTCATCTCTTTCCCCCAACCCCTAGCAACCACTGGTCTTTCCAGTGTCTACAGTTTTTCCTTTTCTAGAATGTATAATTTCTAGTATGTAGAATTTCCAGATTGACTGTTTTCACTTAATAATATGCATTTAAGATTCCTCTATGTCTTCTCACATAGTGATAGCTCATTTGTTTTTAGTTCTAAAATTTGTTTCCATTATCTATACATACCCCAGTTTATCCATTCACCTACAGAAGGACATCTTCGTTGCTTCCAAGTCTTGGCAATCATGAATAAAGCTGCTATAAACACATCAACATGCAGGCTTTTGTGTTTATATACATTTTCAATTCTTGTGAAAATACCAAGGATCCTAATTGCTGGATCGTGTAGTAAGAAGAGTATGTTTAGCTTTGACAGAGATAGCCAAATTGTCTTCCAAACATAGTTTTTAGTTTCTGGATGAGGAAAAGACTTCACAGGAGTTAACTGACTAGTCCAAGATTGGACAGAACTTGAGGATTTTCATTTGATGTCTTTCTGCATTGCTCTTTACTCGGTCCCCCACAAGACTGTGGAGGCAGAGCCCAGAGGAAGTGACCCAGGGACAGGGGACAGGTAGTAGCTGGGTGCCAGGTTTGTTGGTCATGTCCATGTGAAGTCTTACTCTTCTCCCACAAATCTGCTCTATCCACAGCTTTGTCTCAGTTGAGGACAACTCTAACTTCCTTTTTCCTCAGGTTAAAAACCCTGGAGTAAGCCTTAATTTTATTCTTCTCTCACAGCCCACATCCATTCTTTCGAAATATCCTGAGGACTATATCTTCAATACTTCTGAACTTTTGCTGTTGCTAACTACTTCCAGCAACATGTGGTGCTAGTTTTAACTCTCATTGTATCTTCCTGGTGGAGGTCAGGAACTCTGTCTTCTACTACAGTTTCATACATCTGCTCTTTGAAAGAATTCCACACAGACTAGCTTCTGGGCCCATATATCTCAAACTTGTTTTCCCTCTATTACTTACAAGGCCAGGTGCTGAAGCCACCCTTTTCTCAGAAAACTATCTCTAGTGCAACTTCCCACCATGATGTCAGGTGGGTTGACCAGAAGACAACAATATTCTTAGAAGCCACATTACACCAGGCTGGTAGGAAATAACCACAGACCACATAAATATACCCACTAAACCCAAACAAAATGTATCTCCAACTCAGCTTCTTACCTGGATTTTCAAAATGTGCCCTGTCACCAACATGAGAGGCAGTATGGTAAAAGAGAACTTAGAATGCAAAGAAACAGGACTCTTAACCAATAGCAATAACTGCTTCTTTTTGCTAGAGCACCTCATCCCTCTCATCTGCTTTTCTTATTTCCATAGCACCACCACCCTTTAGGTACTGCGTTACCTCCTGCTCTCTAGAATGTAAGCTTCACGAAGGCAAGGATCTTTTGCTTGCTTAGCTCACTGATGTTAATCCAGCACCTAGAACAGGTCCAGGTGCATGGTAACTGCTCTAAAAAGATTTGTGAACAAGTGAACGAAATAAAAATTGCATAAAAGAGTGAATGGATGAATTAAAGACAAGTTAGGATCAGGACTACCGTAATCCAGGTTTTGTACATTTTTGGCTCTGCCACTTAATGCTGCTATGTCATTTAACTGCCTGTTTCCCCATGGATAAAATTGACTGATAATTTATTCATTCAATTAGTCTCCATTGCGACACAACGATGGTGAAGAGAATACAAACACGCTTCCTTGCATTCAAATTCCACTCGTCTAGCTGAGAGGGGAACTTTGCGTTTTCAAAAGTCCCGCAACTTCCCAGCCCCGCCCACCTGCCGTGTCCACCTTCAGGCTCCTCCCGGATTCAGTACCGCCCAGGACAACGTGAAGCCCCGCCCACCCTCGTTGCAGTCATCCAATGGCTAGGACACACGGCTGGCAGACTGCAAAAGAGCTTTAGGTGTCCTCTTGGCGCCTGACCAGAGTCTTGGGAAATTCAGTTCCTGTTGAATAGTGACTTTCCAGGGTGTCCCCAGAGATATGTAGGACTATCCGCTTCCCAGGGTCCCTTGGAAGGGTTTGACAATGCTCCTGAGCAACCCTCTCTAGGAGCCCTGGGTCTTCACTGGACCAAGTGCTCACCGCGTAGCATTCTGGGAGTGGTAGTTTTGTTCCTCCAGGTCTCTCCGGGTAGACTGGCGGCCCAGGGTCACAAGACTACGATTCCCAGAAGCCCGAGCGAGGCTCCCGTCACGTGGCCGGCCGGTTACGCGGGGTTGGTGGGCGGGGGCCGGGCTGGTGCTCAGCTTCTGTCAGTGACATCTGGTCCTGGGCCGCCTCGGCCCCTCGAGACCCCGCCATGGTCCGCGCGAGCGCCGTGGGGACGCACCTTCCCGCGTCCGGCTGGGACATCTTCGGGGACCTGAGGAAGATGAACAAGCGGCAGGTAACGGAGGCCGCATGGGGGGCGCGCCCGAGGGCCGGGGACCGGGGCCGGCGGCGTCCCGAGGCTCCCGCCCTGCGCTCTCAGGAGCCCTGGGTTCAAGTCCGCTCCCACCCTCGTGTGGGCACGAGTGTGCGCAGTTTGCGGAAGGTGGGCAGGAAGGGGAAGAGCCTGGGATCCGGTCCTGGGCGCGTGGGAGGTGGCGGGGAGCCGGGAGAGACGCCTCGGTCTTGAGCGACAGCCGTCTGCGCCTATTTGAAGAGTCACCCGGTGGAAGAGGGAACGGATTTTTCTGGGGCCCCTGAGGCCTGACGCCCAGAAGGAGGCTGGAAGGGGCAGGAAGGCGGGCGGAAGAGCCTTCTGACGACGGGAAGTGTCCAGAAATGGCTCCCATGGCAGTTTGTCCGCATGTGGAGACTTTCCCCGTCTTGCGTGGGCATTGAATGCAGCGCCTGGTGCCTACAGAACTCACCGGGGTGCTCGATCATTGTGGACCGAATCAGTGTTCCAAAAGCCACTCCAGAAGTCTTCTCCAGCTTCCTTCCCAGACGTGGTCGTGTGGCTGCGCCTGGACTCCAGCGAGCCGTTAGTCTGGGGTCTTCGGCTGGGACTCACTTCTGAGGCCTCGCCTCGAGGGGACCCCAGGAACACTCCTGTCCTGTCTGCCTCCTTAGCCAGCGCTTGCCACCGTCATTGTCTTTGGAGCCTCTTCAGTATAACGCGGAGCGAGTAGGGGCTGGCAAGAAACCCCTTTCCACCAGGGAAAACATGACTGCTTAAGCTTCTAGGTAGAGAATTTGGGGGACCTGTAGGGCCCAAATATATAATGGACGCTAATGGATCCAAATACTGCTATTAATACTACTAATACATATGCTGTGAAAAATGGAGCCCTCCTAGTGAGAAGTTTGATTATCTTTGATAACGGTATTCATTCCCCTGTTTTGAGGGCATCCGGTTCCATTTGTCCCACTGCATGAGGAGCCAGTTCATGCCCATGGCAGGACACAACTTATTCCTTTGGGCATATGATTTTGTTTTGGTTTGTTTTTTCCAAATAGAATTTTAGACTTGGGTTCATGTGGGAAATCTTTGTGACTTGAATTTCATGAACTATGGTTCGAATCTTGTAGTTTCTGGGTATGATGGCTGATGAGCTCTTGGAAGAGTCTGTGGTTAAGAAGAGTTGTGGCAAGAGATTATCACTAGTTTGAAAAATCAACAGCCAATGCCCTGAGCATTGCTGCTATTCACACAAAAATCCTCCAGAATGTAGAGCTTTCTTTGAAAATCTAGACTTATTGGCTAGATATTTAAAAATGTCTAAGTTGGTACTGATTACTGACAGTTATAATTGCAGACTATCAGAGAAAGCCCTCTGGTGAATTTACCAGTCCATAAACCTGTTTGCCTTTTGAATGCCTATGTTTTGCTAGTCTTCTAATCAAAATTCAAAAGTTCAAATATGCTCTTTAAAAAAAAAAAAAAGCTCTGTCCTTATGCTTGTTTCTTTTTTTTTCCTTCCAAGATAACATCCTATGACACCATGTCAAACATGCATGCTCCACCAATCTTGGAATCAGGACCTGCTTTCTCTGCTCTCCCTGCTTACTGTTAATTAAGAGCCTATGCAAATACAAGGACTCTTTGTTTCTGCAGTGAGAGAGAGGAAGAAATACAGCTTCTGGCATTTATTCTGCTTTGTCAGCCAAAACATCTGGTCTGAAATGTTGATCTGAACCTCTTAGGCATGATTGTTTCCTCTTGGGTTCACAAGACTGAGTGTGAACTTGCTTCTGAACTCTGCTGGGGTTATTAGGTGCCAAGCATGGGAAGGTGGTGGACAAAGTCCCCGTGAAATGAGCTGGTGCATCCTTTAGATGCCTCAGTTTGTCAGCAGTTTGATCAAAATTGTATTTCTAGATTCCAGGATTTCCATTCCAGACTCAGAAAATTCAGTCTTGTAAAGGTAGGGTCATCTGTGGTTTTGCAGGTAGGGTTTGTGTCATAGCCATTTCTTTAGCAAGTATAGACATCTTGCTCAAAAGACACTTTTTTTTTTTTTTAAAAGGAATTGATTTTGCTTTCTCTCCATGATTTTTTTCAAACTTAAAAAATCAAAACATAAAATATATTCTTAGTACTGGTTTTTTCCTAGATAAGTGGTAAGATTTTATAGTTTGCTGTTATAAGGGTAGAATGTGTTTGGAAATCTGTCTAAAAATGGCAATCTCTGTTTAAAAGCATGAAAAACCAAGGATGGGGGCTCTCTTGATCATATTTATAATTCATAATGAAACAACATTTATTTATCAAACCCTCTAAGTCAAAGGAAAAGTTGAATTTTTTGAATGAGGACTCTAGTGGACAACTTTTGCTCTAGATTGTGTGGCCTGCAAGACTGACTGCACTTTAAAAACAGTTTAACTTATTATTATAGCCAAGCACCTTAGCACTTCAGCCTCTCTGTCTCTCTCTGTCTTTCTGTCTCTCTCTCTCTCTCTCTGTTTCTTTCTCTCCCCCGCCCTTCCCCACCCCTACCCCGCTCCTGGGAATTGTATTTTGCTATTGGCACAGAAGTGGGAGTTAAAAAAATGTGTAACTTTAATTTTGAATTGCATTTATTCTTCTGTTTTCATGTATTACATCATAATAACTTCACTGTTCATTTGATTTGCTTTTCATGTCCCTACTTTCAGTTGTATCCTTCATAATTGCCTCAGATTTTACAATTCGCATTGGTGTAATAGCTAGAGACAGTTTTGACCTCTGCTTTTCCTACCTATCACATCAGAATATGTTTTCTTACTCCTCAAAATTATTTTGATGACCATATACTATCTTGTCAAATTGCCGTTCTTTTAAACACTTCCCCCAGAAGTTGGAATTAATCCAGGCACATAGGAATTTTAAAGCAAAGAGAGTAATTTAAAGAAGAAAATTCCATCCGTCATGATTCCACCATACTGAACTGCCTTCTGTTCACATCTTGGACATCTCTTTAGTTTGCTTTATAAATTGTCTTAGAGTTCGTGGACAGCCTACCGCAGCCTGCATTTTTCACTCAGCATGTCTGAAATGCTTGGTCATGTCATTACATTTGCTTATGCATGATTGAATTTATTTTATTCATGTTTCTTTAGTTTACAATCCTGGATACGTTTCTGGAGAGTAGATTTTCTGCTCAGTTGAGGCGTGTATCACAGCACACTGACCAATGTTCTAGTGCCGGTCACACTGTCATTTGTACCCCTTTGACTCTAGGTCCCCTCCCCGCTTGATGTATTATTTTAAATAGTGCAGGAAGGTGCAGTTATTTACCGTTATTTCCCTCTTATTGCTCATTTATTTCTTTTCACCCCACTATTAGAAAAAATGTTGTGATCAATATCTGGGGACCATGATTCCTGCTATTTTAGACTGAATTCCTAGAAGGAGGGTTGCTGGGCCTAGTGACCTTCCTGATAAGAACGGAAGTTGCTTTCAGAATGGTTCTGCCGACTTACCTCCCCACCACCGTGCACCCTTGCCAAGCTCTGAGTATTAGTGTCGGGGTTGGGGAGGCAGTTTTAGTGTGAATATCCTAAATGTTTGTTTACCACCTATGTTTTTCTTCTTGGGAAAATTAATTATTTTAAGCTTTTACCTCTTTTTTTTGTTGGAATTTTAGTGCTTTTTTTGAACTAGTAAGTTGTACCTACTCTGTATTAAAGATGTTTGTTCTCACAATTTATTCAACAAACTGAGTACTTGATTTTTGCCAGACCTGTGTGGAGCCCTGGGGATATAGCTGTGAGCAAGGCCAAAATGATCCTGGCTTTAGTGGAACTTAGAGTCTGATGTGAGACAAGGGAATGATATGCATAGTTATGGCGGTGATGGATGGATAATCATGGAAGTACAGGATGCAGCAGGAGGACCTAGGCTGGTCTGCAGCTGAGGTGTGTAAATGCCAGCCCATGCCTACTTTGTTATAAAGTTTTATCGGAACAGAGCCGTGTTCATTCTTTACATGTGGTCTATAGCTACAGTGAAAAAGTTGAGTCATTTCAATTCAGAGTATATGACCCTTAAAACAAAAGTGTTTATTATTTGACCTTTTATAGAAAAAGTTTGCTAACTCCTTTTGTCTAGTGAGTCTGGCTTAGGAACTGATGTTCAAAGTAGGATTTAAAGATGAGTGAGCTTTAGGTCTGCAGAGGGATCTAGGAAGGGAGCCTTGCAGGCAGAAGAAATAGTTGAATGAAGGTCCTGGGGTAGAGGAGCTGGGGTGGGGTGTGGGGGTTTGGGTCAGAAAGGGCCTTAGAGACCCCGTTCATCCTCAGGGAACTGGGATGCTGTCAAAGAGCTTTTGGTAGAGCATGGAGATGAGCAGGTAACCAGCAGTGCATTGACGGTGAGGGCTGAGCGCAGAGTGGCGAGTGCATTGGAGGAGGTCTTATGACATCACAAGACCGGTTAGGAGGCTCTGGCCTCGGGGGCTGTATTGATGATTCGATGAGCCTGGTGGCAGTGGTAATAGAGGGAACTGAACAGAATCCAACAATGTTTAGTAGATAGGATAGATGGCATGAAGGGGCGCAGCGGACTGCACATAGCTGGCTGAATGCGAATGGGAATGCTGCAAGCTCTTTGGAGAAGGTAAGTTCACTTTGACATGTTAAGTTCGAGGTACATTTAAAAAAATCCAGGTGGAAGAGTTACTATGTAGTTGGAAATCTCTTATTGGGAGTGGTTTGCATGATGATACCATGCTAGCCTTTGAACATTCAAGAGGAGCTGGCAGGAAGACTGAAGGGAAGTTGTCAGAGAGGGGACAGTGTGCCATCTGGGAGCCATGGCCAGTTTATCAAAGTGATCCTCCGTGTTGAAACAACTGACAGGTCAGCAGGGTGCGGACGGCAGCTGTTCATGGATGTAGTGAGCGTGGTGATGGATTGTGTAGGCTGAGGAGTCAGTGTAGATGGCACTGAAGGGAGGAAACCCAGGGTAGACACTCGTGAGCAGTTTGGCTGTGAAGGAGGAGAAACGGTGTGTAGAAGTTGGAGGGAGGATGTGAGGTGGAAGGAGGGTTTAAAGTGGGAGAGACTTTGCTGATGAGAAGGGGAAGGTGTAGAGGGTGGCCCAACCTCAGTGTCAGGAGTTGTTTATGAAACATGGATGCCAACACACACACATACGTGCGTGTACACGCATGCATGCATGTGCCAGGTAACTAGTTTCAGAGGCTTCCCCAGGTAGTTCTGTTGTGCAGCCAAGGCCGGGAAGCAGGGGTAGAGCGCATTGGTCTCTCAAGCTACAGTTCAAAGACCAGCCTCTAGCACCACCTGCGAACTTGTTTGAAATGCTATTCCCAGACCTCCACCTACTGTGCCCCAACACTTGAGAACCAGTGAAGCCCAGCCTCCCGCTCAGAAGTCAGTCCCTGTAAAACCGCCTGGCTCGTCCACACTGGAACATCCTGAGTGTTTCCATCCCATTTCCCTTTGTGCATTTTTGAACTGTATTTTAAACTATATCTAAACTGTGTTTAAAACTGCATTTTAAACTATATGCAGTCTTCAAAAAGAGCCCTGCATTCTGTCTCAGTTAGAATTAATATGGATAATTGAGGAAAACAGTGTTGTCCAGAGCCTTGTGACCTGGGTCCTAATTTTAAAAGGATGTTCTAGAAAACCAATAGGATAAGCTGCTAGGTCAAGAAGAGATCTAAAATCTAACCTGTGCTCACCCGCTCTAAACACCGGGGACACTTGTAAAGGGATTGCAAAAAGCTGTCAGTTACTGCAAGACAGGAAGCCAGGAAAGGGACAAGATCAGTCCAACACTGGAAGCTAGAAAACAGACGGAAGCGTGACAGCTGCCATCGCAGGAGCCTGCAGTAGGGAAACTGAGAAATAAGTCATCTCTGTGCTGCTAAATCCACAGACGGAGCTGACAGCAGTGCTCTCCAGGTCTGGGGTCAGAGGAGTGGGGCTCCGCATGCTGAGATGGCGTGAACAGGCTGGAAACAGCGCCCTGGCTGTCCTCCCCTCTCCTCTCAGAGGCCCTCCCTCCCCGGGGGGAGGGCTGGAAGTTCATTCTGGAGGGGCGAACGAAGGTTCTGGAGGAAGCGCTGTGCAGTGGGAGGGCGAGACAAGGCGGGAGGCCTGAGTCCACTAGGTGATGGCACATCAGTGCACGCAGAGGCTTGGCGGCGCAGCGGAGCGATGGCTCGGTGGACTGGAAGGTCACACGGTCCGTGGAGACGAGGACGTCCAGGGAGGAGAGGCCGCGTTGGGTGGAGCGGCGCGTGGTCTTCAAGTCACCCAGCCCGCCCCAGGTCCTGGCGAGGGCACTGTGGTGGCGCCAGTCAGGAGCTGGCCTGGGGGACAGTCAGGGCCGTACCTGGAGGGTGTACACTGCCAGCAGGACTCAGCACAGTGGCTCTTGTCCCTGTAGCCTCTGGGAGGACGGGCGACATCTTGGCCTTCAGTTCAGAGGTGCTGTGACTTAGTGCCCTGGGCCAGGCAGCTGTCCGAATGAGTCCCTGTCTCATGAGGCAGCGGGTGCAGGAGGGACGAGGACAAGCCTGCGGTCTCAGCTCAGTGGTCTAAGGGGATGAAATACTGACTGGTGTGCCCTTCCCGCCTGTGTTCACAACCAAATGTTTGCTGTTCACCTGGCAAAACAAATCTAAACACACCAGTGTTTCAAGCGTTCACTTGCAGCGGGTGATTTCCCGGGCAGGGCAGCCTCACTGCGAAGCCCCGTCCCACGGGTCTTCTTGAGTGTCGGGGTGAGCCGTGCCCGTGCCCGTGCGCCAGGGCCGGGTCCCCTGTGCTCCCACACGCGAGTGCGGCGCCCGCGGGAGAACTGGAGCGGGGGCGGGGGTGCTCCCGGGCGGAAGGCGCGGGGAATCCGGACGGGTAAGTAAGTGGGGTCTCCTCCACGCAGCCTCCTGGATTGCTCTGGCCGTCTTCCCCCTTTTCCCTGATGGAAGGAGCAACCATAGAAGGAAGGCGCATTCCATGGACAAACGTTAACAGGGCACCTCATCTTGTACTTTGTGTGAATTCAGGTCCTGTCCCCAAGTCGTGGTTGTGAGCTTTCACAAGCAAAGGCCAGCTCAGGGTCCGCAAATATTCTGCCGTTGGTTTCACTTTGGGTGTGGCCTTTCTCGTTCCAGCTCTATTACCAGGTTTTAAACTTCGCCATGATTGTGTCTTCTGCGCTCATGATCTGGAAAGGCCTGATCGTCCTCACCGGCAGCGAGAGCCCCATCGTGGTGGTGCTGAGGTGGGTCCCGCAGGCACCACTGCCGCGCGCGCCTGGAGGCTGTGTGGCAGCGTTTTAAGTAGCGTGTCATCTCAAAGAGCGCTGTCGGGCACGTTGCAGACCTCGTCCTTTTCAGTAGACGTTTCAAGCTTTAGTCGCGTGGAGGTGGTGCTCCGAGTTTACTTCCCTACTGCGCGCAATGTTTTAATCAGCGTAAAAAGGCAATTTAACATATGGCGTTAAACACTTACTTGAGGATAAATTGATTATTGGCGTAGTTTACTGCTAGTGCCCGGTTTTCTCTGTGCCAGGAGCGCTCAGGCCGGGCGCGCAGTCCCTGCTGCCTGGCACCGTGTCCCACGCCTGACAAGCTTCAGCGGACCTGTCGTAGGCAGCTGCTCCCTTCTCCGGACTGTCACTCCTAAAGCACAGCGCGTTCATTTCCGAAAAGTGAATGTCTTGGCTAACTCTGGCTAACCAGAGCCATTCGAGGTGAAAAGCCTCGCCATTTTTGAAATTAAATAATCACGTTTGGGAGCCTCGAGGTGCTTCGAAATGCTCTGTCCGGTGCGTCTCAGCCCATGGAGCCTGACCGGGTGGGCTGGAGCAGCAACTCGAGCAGGTCCCGGGTGGCCAGGGCCGGAGCCACAGTCCCCTTCCCCTCTGCTGGGACCCAGTGCCGTGTCATCAGGTGATTGCATGACCCGGGCTTTCCCAGGCTGCCCTCGTGTGATGGCTCAGGGCCGCTCCAGATACGGACACTTAGCGGCCTTAGGATAGCTCTGCTCCCACACAGCTGAGGGGCCCTCTGATTCTCTGTGACCACGCTGCTCCAGGAGGGCCTGGGTCCAGGCCAGGAGGTGGGGGCTGGGGCAGCATGGGAGGGAGAAGGGGCCAAGCGCATGAATTCTAGACCCCTGACTGCTTCACTAGTGACGGCTCCATTTTTATGTGTCGCACGTGATTGTAATTCCTGCTAAGATTTCATTTGAAGGAAGAATTTTCAGGCTTTCTTTAAAAAAGAAGGAATGAAAGCCCTTAAATTTCAATGGCCCCTCTCACTCAGCAGACGGGGAACCTGAGGCCCAGCAAGGCCAAGACACTTGCACCCACAGTTACTTCCGGCAGAGCCCACCTGCATGTGAGGTGTCCCGCGGCTTCAATCCCGGCACTGGCCCACAGGCGCTGCTGAGAAAGGGAATTGTGTAGGGGCCTTTTTTAAAGATCCTCCACAACGCTACAGCAGTTTGACTTGTCAGCGTACGTCGTCATCATGAGGTCTGTGTGGCCGCGGAGAACCCGGGGCAGTGCCTGGCTCACGAGGACAGCGAGTGTGTGATGCTAGTGAAACATTTCAAAGGACTGCTTTCTTTATAGGACACGGTCATGGCCTCATGGACACTCCTGTGCCCCCTTCCTTCCTGAGACTGGTCCAGGCTGATTTTCTAACTGCCATCCTGAATTGTTACTGCAGACCTATGTGGTTTCCTAGAAATATCTTCCCATTGTTTTTCATCAGGAGTAAACATGAAGCAATGGATAAAGACATTATCTTAAGCATTTTTGGCATTGTTCTTTCTTTTTTTCAGGAAAGGTACAGCCAGAAATGACAGCGAGTCGGCAGGCAGGCAGAGAAAGGAGGAGGAATTTTATTTTATTTTTATTTAATTGCTCACGCTAGTTGTTTTGGGCCCCACTCCCCCAAACCCAGGAGTGTGTGGCCTGCGCTCCTTCAGAGGTGACTAACCTAACCACTGCTCCACCAGGGTGCGCCTAGGCATTGTTCTTAAAAGAAAACAGAATTCTGAAGCAATTATGTTTTATTTTTGAAAGAAGACAAAACTTCATGTTGGGGACAAAAAGAACCCCCCAATTTGTTTTACATGTTTCCTCTTTCCTTCTTAGGCGTTTATATTTCTAACCCTCCCTCCCCACACACACTGGTCTCTTTTATTCCAGTTCCCTATTTTTGGACCCTGGCTCTACTGTCATACTTTATAGAGAGGTACTTGGTGACAGGCCGGTCTCTGCCGCATTTCTCCTGGCTGCTCTGGTGTCTGCTGCCACGTATGAGCTGGGTCTGGGAGGGACTGAACGGCCGGTTTCTCGAGCCACTCTCTTTGTGAACCCACGTTTTCCTTTGAAACTCCTCATTTCTTCCCTAGTCTAGTTCTTCTCCCCTCCCTTCCCTCAACAAATTCACTCATCATGGTTGCATGGCCCCTGTGTAACCATTTTCTCTGTCTTACCTTCTCATGCAGTAAAGCAAAGCATGAGTATTTGTAACGTGACTCTGTCAGCTTCATTAGATTACAGTTTACTCTGAATCCGTGAAGAGTTTAGGCTTGGGGTTAAATTTGCATCCTGTGGGGCTGGTGCTGGCCTCCACCTCAAAGATGGTCAGCACCTTTAGAATTGGGCTTTCCGTGGAGTCTGATCGAAGGATGCTACCAGAGTTGAAACTCTTAGGCTTACATGTTGGCTCTGGAGTAGATATCCTCCCTAGTGTGCTCACATGCTTCATTCCCGGAACAAGTCCATCTGTGTCCCTGGTATTGGGGACACCCCTGAAAACATGAGACTTGCCCTTGAGTATTAACCACCTTAGAGAGTTCACAGTTCTGAATGGAAATAGTGATGTAGTTGTAGATATGGGACTTTTTCTGAAACTAAAATGTGACAAGTTTGTTTTTTATTTCTTTTTCAGAATCCACATTATTCTTGGTCCTTTTTCTACCTAATACAAATGGAGAGGGCCTTCTCCTACCCTTTTCGTACTGGAATCTAAGGAGAAACTGTTTCCTTTCTCCATACTGCTATCACCTCCAGTGCTCAGAAGAAAACCACTGGGGCCTGTTTTATATAGTTCATGAAACTTGCTGGTCTACTAATATAAGTTGAAACTCTGACTGATACATTTAATATATATATTCTTTATGAGCTGAACGACTCACCTTTGAACCCAGGGTAATTCACATGTGACTGTGTTTTTTTCCAGTGGCAGTATGGAGCCAGCCTTTCACAGGGGAGACCTTCTGTTCCTGACAAATTTCCAAGAAGACCCTATTAGAGCTGGTGAAATCGTTGTTTTTAAAGTTGAAGGACGAGACATTCCAATAGTCCACAGAGTAATCAAAGTTCATGAAAAGTAAAGAGGCTTTATTTCTTGGGGCTGTTGTTTTGTATGTTCTTGGTAGACAAGTTCAGTGGTTAATTAGAAAGCAGTGAAAGCACTGGATAATGCCATTTACTGACTGGGGGACTTTGAACCTGCTGTGTAAGGCCACCTGGAAGATGATGATAATGCTTTGCCCACAGTAACTCACAGGCTGATTATGAGAATTAACTGATTAATGTTTACCTAAAGCACTTGAAAAACTTCAGTTGCTACACAAAGTAAGGTAGAATTTATTACAGCATAATATTAGTTACTTGAAGAAAATCAAATAACTCAAAGAAAATCAAACCCCATTGTCATTGAAGATTATTCTGATATGAGAATTATTTCCTGAAATGCAAGAATGCTACTCATTTCTCGATGTCATTTTACACCAAGTGCCATTCTCAACCCTGGTTGGATTGAAAATTCCTCTCCCCGACTCGTCCCATGGTTTGGTCATTGCCTTGCATATCCTGCACTGATACTTCCCCTACAGAACGCCTCCCACTTCTCTTTTTGCCAGCGAGGTCTTCTTATGGCGCTTTCCAGGAATCAGTCACTTTGGATTGTTACTTCTAAATCACTTCTAGCTCAAGTGCACTAAGTTCTCATGAGAATATATCATGATTAGTAAAAATGTTAGATTCTGTCCTTGCTTAGTCATTTTCCTTTCTGCAGTCTAGTGCAGCGTTTTTGCCTGCGTGAGTTATGGAATGAAATTCAGACATGCGTATTTGTGGGCTTTAAATAACGGAGCATTTCCCATCTCTGTGTGCTTGTGTCCGTTTATAATTATTTGTACATTTCCAGTATTATGTCCCTATTCCATTCACTGCTTCCAGGTGCTCCCCAAAGATGTAGAAACGTAAAATATTCCAAACACCAGAATGCTCCCTTTGCAGTTAATGTTAATATGCTGGTACTAAAGTAGCCTTATTCGATGTCTAGCTACTTGTTAACTTACAACAAAATGGGCTCAGTCATAATGTGCTGTACTCTCACCGGATTTAGAAGCGAGTGCTACAGGTTAGAAATTGTTCACACTTAAGGAAATAATGATGATTTGCTATAATTTGCATGAATTGTGAGAGACTGCTCAGATTTTTATCCTCTTGAGTTCCTTCATAACCATGGCTACAAATTGGCTTGCTCCTTTTGACGTGGTTTCCAATCTTTGTGGACTTTTAATATTTTATCCAATTACAGTAGTGCATTTTTTCATGTGTTTTATTGAAAGAAGACCTTCTTTATAGCTCTATAATGCTGCAATATTGTGTTTCTCATGTCAAGGGTATCAAAGCACCCGTTGAGAATGTTTAAAATTAACCCCACATGTCTCTTTAACTCACTGGTTTTTGCCAATCATAATTCCTGCTTCTTTGTAAACTGGATTTTACACCACTGCTTAGTGGCAAAGGAGGTAACGCAATAAAACGTTCTACATTTGAAAAGGAAAAGTCGACTTGAGGCGTGATAAGAACACTTGGATGTGAATTTCCTTATGTTCAAATCTGTGTCATCTGGGACCAAGTTCATGTCTAGAGCAAAGAAGAATTTGATTCATGCTGATGAGGTGGTCCATGCGAACAAAGAGAGAGTGAAAACAGTTAATGGAAGCTAATCATTGCCTCATTACCCCTGTGCTTTGCCATGCTCTTGGTTGTGGGCTTCACTTGAATGTTTTAGAATTTAAGTCTCAAAATTTTCCGTAGGTTTGTGTGTTAGTTGACTTGTTATTTGTAAGCAATCATTTTAAACCACAGAGGATCAAAATATCTTTGATCATTTTTCTAAATGCCCTTATCTGAATTTAAAGTGTTGGGTAAACTCATGTTTTTCTAATGTTATACTGAAATGATTTTTGAAAGAACAGTGTTTTGCTTTCCAGGGATAATGGAGACATCAAATTTCTGACTAAAGGCGACAACAATGAAGTTGACGACAGAGGCTTGTACAAGGAAGGCCAGAACTGGCTGGAAAAGAAGGACGTGGTGGGAAGAGCCAGAGGGTGAGGATTCACTTTGAAGTTATTTGGAAGGGTCAGAAACTAGAAACGTTTTAGGAACAAAGAAACAGAATATATAGGATAATAGAACCAATCATTTATTATAAATATTATGCCAGGAGAGCTGTACACAGTTTTAACTTGCACTGAAGACTAAATAAAACTCAGAATTTCCTAAGTAGCTAAAATCTAAAATTAAATGCAGGTGTAGTTTCTATATCATGGGTTTAATTCTATTTTTGAAATTAATCCTCACCTATAGGATTAGTTATTTGTGAATTTAAAATAACAATTACAAGGAATCCTCTCAGAGATAAGCACTTTATTAACACTTTGGTCAGTATTCCAGGTATTCCCTGTACCTATGCAGACGTGTGTATCCGTATATAATATACACTTTCACATAGAAGAATTTGATTGTTTTAACCAAACAAGAAGTTGGAAATAGGTCTCTGCATTAAATCTGTATCTTTTTAAAATGACTACCTGTGATTCCCTGAGAAGTATAATTTATCAGTCCTCTTGGTGAACATTTAGATGACTTTCTGTGATAAAACTTTTCATGTTCATTTTTGCATAATTTTTCCAGCAATGAGTTCTGTTTCTTATTGACCTAGCAGAGACTGCCTCCTCATTAAACAAACACACAAACAAACAAATAGGGTGAGTCTTCCCCAGTCTTAGTAAATGCTTTTGTCTAACTCTTGTTAGAAAAGCCTTCTTTTAGCTAAATTCCACTGGCTGTGTAAGGCTGGAAAACAACCAGTTTCCATTATCTAAGATTAGTTTTATTCATCAGATTGGCGTAAGGCCTCTTTCTTATCCCTCTTCTCCCTCTATTTGCTCTCTGTGTCACCGTTTTACTCACCTGCATTTCCACTTGAATGTCTTCTGGAAATGAGAGTCCTCTGCTGGTCCTCTTGTGTTTCCAATCCCTCCGGTGACAGGCTTTCTCTAAATGACAGGTTGAAGCTGTGGGTTTAGATGAGACTGGAGGAACAAAGGATGTGCTACTTTGTGTCCTACTAGTGTGATGTTCGAGACGTGGGTCAGGCTGATTTGTAGTGACTTAATTTTGTCAGCATAATCGTTGGCTGGCTTGGGCTCCAAACCTCTTTCCAGGATCTTTATGTTTGGACGCCTGTCAGCAGATTTACATTTGTGGTCATTAACCAGTAAACGTGTTATTTCTGAAAGACACCGTAAAATGAAGATGATGATGATTCTTTCCATTACAAACTAACTATCCAATGACTGTTAAAGCTTCTTGACCATCATCTTTTATATGGGACATCAGAACCTTCTCTACCAAATTAAAAACTAGATTTATGAAATTTTCCCAGTCCTTTTGCAGAAGCGGTTCAACTAATTACTTGAAATTTAAATCAGTTAATTATTGGATTCAGTAAGTGAAGACAAGGAGCATCTGTAGCTCAGATCATTGCCTGCTTTAAAATACTGCCCTGTTCTGATGCTTTTTACTAATAAAATAAAGCCTTTTGAGAGAGGAATGAATATTTTTCTTATCACTGCAATCAGTGATATTTCCAAGGAATGGGATCATAAGGCTGGTTTATAGAGTGTTTTCCTCAGAAGGATAATTTGTAGTGTTTTTAAATGTTGCTATCATAATGTTACGAACAATTTTAATATTTCTGACTCTTTATCCCACAATTTAGGTTTTTACCATATGTTGGTATGGTCACCATCATAATGAATGACTATCCAAAATTCAAGGTAGGAATTTATGTTGTCTTCACTGAAAAAAACAAAAACAGAAACAATTGGAGCTTTTTCAGCTGTACAATGTACAGCTGTAAAGATGCATTCTGTTTTGCTCGTTAATTTTTCTGTGGAGTATTTCTAGCTAACTTCAAATTAACATGATCCTTGAAGTTGTCAGCATTTGAATTAATGATTTAAAATAACTAATTTACCTTTTATGTTATTCGTGTGTTCTAAAATGACACCTGTGCATTTGTTGCTTTTTATTATGGAAGTCTTCAAGCAAAAAGATAATATAATAAACCTAGTACTGTGTCTCTCCCGACTTCAACAAAAAAATGATAGCTTTATTTTTCAAAACTCACTTGAAAAACAATAGGAAGCCTACGCAGGAATGAGCAGTGCATTAGCTGTGTTTGTTGGGTGTTTGGTCCTTAGTTCAATATATTTTGGGCTTTTTAATCATAATCTGGCATTGAACAGCTAATTTAGAGAACAAAGCAGGGAGTAGGAGGGCATCTTTTGATTCTGTCCTCTGCAGTATTGAACAGGCTTCATCTGAATACATTTATAAACCAGATTCATCTGTAGACCTCACAGTAATTTTCCACTGTGTTTTCTTTACAGTATGCTCTTTTGGCTGTAATGGGTGCATATGTGTTACTAAAACGTGAATCCTAAAATGAGAAGCCTTTCCTGGAACCAGATTGAAATGAATTCTGTTGAAAAAGAAGAAAAGTAATATATTTGAAATGTTCCACTTTCTGTATAAAAGGAAACAATGTGGGGACGTTTTTGTCTTGTCCAAATAAATGATTCATCAGTGAAGATGGTTTTCTTTGTGGACTCTGGTTTGAATCTGTTCACTCTGTCTCCGCTCGTGGTAGTTGTTCTAAAGCAAGGACGCAGGTCTGGGTCGCTTCAGCAAGGAAGGAGGCCATGGCTGGGCCCGGCCTGCTCGTGGGGGCAGCATGGAGTCCACCTGACAGAGTCGTACTGTCTGAGTTTCAAAAATAAAATTCTTCATATAACATAGCAGCATGTCTGAGGGAAGCAAATAGGCCCTCTGAAGGAGGTGGCTTCTTATTTATTAAAGTGTCGTCTGATAAATCAATATAGTCTAAAACCTTAGAGGGAAAGATGTGATCTGCTTCGTTTCTCTGTGTGTTGTATCTTGACGTGGTTGGATACAACAGTTGAAAAGTGTTTAATAAATTACAAAAACAGTGCATAGTCTTTTGAAAACTGTAAATGGTGCGGAAGGTTAAAAGGTGTCCCTTCTCCCTTTCGCCCTTTCCATTTCCCAGGGGTCCCCGCTATTTCAGTTCAGTTGTGTTCACACCTCATATAGTTCTCAAGTAAAATAGTCCTTCATTAACACAGGCCTCAAGCGCTGAGATCGTCGCCCCTGCCTTAGGCGCTGGGAAGATGGGAAGGTGGCGTCCTGCCCAGGGAGTCAGCGGTGAGGCAGGAGGACGAGAGTAGAGACTGAGTTCAGGGCCAGTGGCTGTGCGGGAGAAGATACTGCTGTTCACCTGTGGGCAGGGAAGACCCCCTGAGGGGTGGCATGAAGCAGAATGAGGGGAAGTGGGAGGGAGTGAGGCACACATTAGTCTTGGAGAAGAGCTTTCCAGCCGGCACACAGCCCCGGAAGGTCGTGTTCTCACGCTGCGCTGGCCTTCACGGCCCCTGGCTGTGCTGCGGGCGTGATTCTGACCCGGAGGCAGTGAGCCTGGGACTCTGCATTCCTCACTCCGCAGCCGGGGGTCGAGGAATGGAAGGAGGCCACTGGGGTTTTCAAATACTCCCCAGTTTTACAGAAACGTTCTCCTTCATTGAACAATCTAACCTTGACCTCCTTTTGGTCAGAATACATATCTGCTTCATTCCTTTAGGTTTGGTCGCACTTCCAGTTCGGATCTAGGAACTTAGGATTCTTGGAAGTCACTTTACCGCCTTTGGACCTTAAACAAGTCACTTAACTTCCCTCAGCTTCAATGAGTGTAAGACTCCCGTCCTTGAGTAGCGAGTAGATAATTCATGGAAGGCTCTGTGCTTGACATGGGTGTCCAGGGCTCCATAAACCCGCCCGGGTTAAGTCTCCTTCCCTTCCTGAGCGTCCCTGCCAATGTGGTAGGGCCAGCAGGAGTGATCCGGTGGGGTGGGGGCAGCTTGCCCTTCAGTCCTTAATCTCTACGAAAATAGGCTTTGACAATAATAATGGGCCTTATCCTGCTGAAGTCAGCCAAGTGAGAGAAGAAACATTTACAGGGCACCTTCTAAAAACATTGCATTGAGCCCTTCAATAAACTCTTAAGAAAAATGGATTTTGCTTCTCAACGAAAAATGGGATCTTAAAATACTGGGTCAAAACTTTATTATTTTATCACCTTCCCTGGGATTCTGCAGCTGGTTAGGATAAAACTTTTAAGCGCTTCACAGGGCTTTTCGGTAATTCTTTGACTATACCTAATGATCTGAAACACATCTTACAGAGATGCCTGGGGATCCCCACATGGCTCAGCCAGAGCTGTTTACCAGGCGACTGAGGAAGCGAGGGCTCGTCTGGTCTCCCAGCTGCTCCTGGTCCTGCTGCGGTGGGAGAGGCGGCTCGTGCCGGAGGGAGGTGCTGTCGTCCGGGCCTCAGTGTCTGGGACACGAAGCCAGCTCTCGAACCTCCGAGTGGCTTGTAGTCTTTGAGCAGGTGGCGCTCACATGACACGTCTCTCACATGAGGGACAGCTGCTTTCCCCTCCCAGCAGCCGAGCAGCTCCGGAGCGGAAGGCGTGTGGGGATGCTCAGTACTACCTGCGGAGAAGGGAGAAGACCAGGTGTAAAAACGGGTGCGAAGACCTCAAGACCCCCTGGGCACGGGGACAGACAGCGGCGTTTCCACTCAGAGGACTCGCCTGTGGGAAGCGTCGCTCCTGAGGGAGTTAAATGGGGTTTGCTATGCTGTGTTTAAGACTGGTTTTGGTTTCCATTGAAAATGGAAAAGTTTCTACTAGGGGGATAAGCTTTAGGTTTTGTTTTTGTTTTTGAGGTACATCCCAAGGTCCCGAGTTCCAGACCTGGGGCCGGGGGAACAACCAATGTGAACAACCGAATAAAAATAAATAAAGTGCTCCTTAAAAATAACCCAACTACATCTGTTTCTATATATCTATACCTCTCTCTCTCACACACACATATATGTATATGTATATATATGTATATATATGTATATGTATATATGTATATATATATATATATATATATATATATATAAATCCCAAAATCCCAAAGTTAGTGGTAGAACCTGATTTCCCAAACCACAGGCCTTAGCCCTGTCTTCCACCCTTTCCCCTTTCACAGTGAATGTATCAGTCCGTGTAAGGGTGAAGCAAACACGGCTTCAGGTATGTGTGTGAGTACATGTGTGTGTGTGCTATTGTGTACATACACACACACACACACACACCACAGCAACAACCAGACCATCAGCTCTAAACTGCTCCTCCAGACAAATGCTGGACTTGCCACTGTCCCCAGAAAGGCTGGACAAATGACACGGAGGAAGTCTGACCTCTGCAGGCAGGGAATGGGAATCTTGACATTTGGGGACAGCAAGTCCGGGCATCTCTGCTATTTCAACTCCCTAAGTGACTCATGGACAACCGGGGCCACGGGCCGTGGAGAAACATCTGCACAAATTGGTTGGAAATAAATGTGATTAGGAGGCTTGATTGTTCCTATCTGCCTTTCAGCTTTATGAAGCCATTGGCGGATTGCATGATAGGAAACCCAGCAGCTCACCATCTATGTGCCCCGTCCAGTCCACTTAACTGCCATTCCCCACAGCAGCCCGAAGCTCAGGTCTCTGCGAATGGTCTTGGGCTTCTGCGTGAGCACCTCACTTTCCCGGGAGCCTTTGGCCTTGGGTGCTTGGCAGTCAGTTTAGTCTCCGTCTGAAACTGGGCAGACATGCAGCCATCCCCACTGGTCCAGCCAGTTCCCTCAGTTTCCAGTGAGACGCGTGTGGACGGGTGGGAGGCAGTGGGAAGGATTAAGCCCTGCCTCCACCTCCCAGACAGGTAGCCTGTAATAACTCAGACTCACTTTCCTTAGCTCGCAATTAGTGTCAAGGTAAGTTGAGAGTTTACTTAGATGTATGATTTAGTCAAATGGAGCTTTGTTCTTTTTTTCTCAAGATTGAGCTAGAATACTGAGAATCTGTTTTCTTAAGACTCTTACTCCTCTTGAACTCCCTATAATTCTTGGCCATTAAAATCTGTATGTCCCCGGCCTTGGTAAGCAGCTTCCCTGCATTGTTGCAGGATCGACATACGTATGTGGGTCGCTTTCTGGGTTCTCAATTCAATCGCATCAATCCATTTGTCTGTTTTTCCACCAATACCACGTGTCTTGAGGATTGTGGCTTCTTGAGGACTGTGACTTCATCGTAAGTTTTGGAGTCGAGTAGCGTCCAGCTCTAACTTACTTCTGCAATATTGAGTAGGAAATTTGGGGGCACCTCACATAAACTTCAGAAGCGGTTCATCGATATCCACACCGCGAGATTGTTAGTAAGCGTTTATAGTTAGAAAAAGGAACCTCCATTGCCACCTTCTTTTTTAAAATTTCATTCCTGAAGTCCATCTATGAGGAAGAAGTCCTGTCTTCTTTAAAATCTCAGGTTGATTGTTTTCTATGGTCCCTGAGTTCTGCTGGGGTGTAGAAACCCTTGAGCGTGTCCCACCGCTGAGACTCACTGGAGTGACCTCTGTCATCTTTCTGTTTCACGGTGACATGACTCATTTCGGTTTATCTGTGGGGGCTGGGTAGGCGCCTCCCCCGGGTTCTCAATTTCAGGAGCTCTTGATTAGATCAGTGGATTTAAAGGCAGATAGATTGACTCTGACTTCTCACTAAGGGAAAAATGGATGATAACAGAATCAGACTGCCTGTTAGAGCTCCTTCCTGGTCGCACAAGGAACAGTTGATTGGGGCGCAATAGTGGATTAAAGACCCAAAGGGAGCCTGATGATTCACTCCTAAATTTAACAAATTATCCTTCAGATGGGATGTGTTAATCCCAGTGAGGGCAAAGCTATGCTTCGTGGTCCGGCATCATGCATTGTACCCAGACCGATGCCTTTTCAAGTCAGCAGAGGAAACAGAAATGAAAAACAGCATGAAAAGATCAGGTTCCACATTTTTGTACCTGAAATGTTATGTTTTTTTTTTTACTTTATAGTGTTTAATGACTATGTGATTGAACTGCTGTGACACGTTTTTAAACCGAGCCAAGGCCCATTCAAGAGCTTCCATACAAGTTTCAGTCTTCAGCGGGCTTGCTCCTCACCTGCCCGCTGGCCATCAGGAGCGAGCTCAGCTCCTGGGTGAGACACAGGTCATCCTGAGTCATCTCGGCTGTTAAGAAACCAAGTGGAGTAAGTTGGTTTTCATGGAACAAGAGTTTTCCTCTGTGGTTTTGAATTTTATTTGCAAATGTGCTCTTGAATCTATCACTTTACAGAGGACCTGTCTGCCCATAGTCTTCTCATGAGAAGCCATTTCTTAGACGTTTCTAGACTGCTTCCCAGACTGAGACCCTAGATGTGGAAACTTTCGTCAAGAGGGTCCCTATACGGTTCAGAAAAGTGGTGGAACTTACCGGGATTTGTGGCTGCCTGATGTTCGCTATTAGGCTCTCTCACTTTCCAAGCTAAGGGACACTGTACAGCTGCCCACAGAACGTCCTGAGCGCCTCTCACACTCTGACTCGAGATTGAGCTTGGGATCTTTGCCAGAAGAGCAGAGGACAGAACTGTGGGGCGAATCACCATTAAAAGGGTGAGCAGAGGACACGTCCACGTGGACCATGACAAGTGGTCACGACCGAAGTGACTGGAGCCCAAGAGGGAGAGGTCTGTGGTCATTGCCCCGGGGGTGCCAGTTGCCAAGTGGCCAGTAGGAGGTGCTGCCCAGGTTTTCTCTGCTGGAAACGACTCTGGTGTCTGACTGTGGATGAAGAAGTTGGGGAGGGTGGTCCTCAGCTTGCCACCCATGCACATGCCCTGCCTCAGTGCTTCTCAAAAGCTGTCTGCACAGGAGCCACTGGGGTCTTGTAAGAAGCAGAGCCGCGTGCAGGAGACCTGGGGTGGCCCCGACACCCTGCGTGTCTGACCCGCTCCCCGTGCAGCTGACGAAGCCGTCTGTGGGCCGAAAAGAGATCAGCAGGTCAGGAGCTAATGGGAGCTCCTCCCGTGCCTTGGTGTTTTGGAATCTTAAATTTGGGCCATCTCGGTTGGGTGGCTTTCTAGGTAAGGGACCCTGGAATGAGGCGACTGGGATCCTTGCTTGGGGTAGGATGTGATTATAGCGATTTGGCTCTGAACAGGCTGTAGGGTGGACACTCCACGAAGACTTGAGCCCAGTGAGAAGGTGTGGCCCCTCCTGGCCAGGTAACAGGGCAATGAGGCTCATTCACAGAAAACCAGCCACAACCCCAAGGCGACGTGGAAGGGTAGTTCCTCGCCTGTCCACACCCTCTGTGACTGTCTCCTTAAGGCTCCATCTGTGTTCACTTGTCACCTGCCATCACCCATCCTTCCACCACGAGCCAGTTCAGGGTCCAGAGACACCTTAGAAAGCGATGTGTGTAACAGAGAGGGTGCTTCGGAAACATCTGTTAGGTGAATGTGAGTAAAAGAATTGGCTTGAGTGTTCCACTCAATATTTCCAGAGCACCAGCATGAGAGCGCAGCAGCGCCATTTAACAGGAAGTATTAAGCAGAGGTTGGGTGTCGCAAACAGCTCCGTGATAGCTACCGCCAAGAGAGCTCTTCGATTTTACTTCTCCAAACACTGATTTCTGAGCAACCGAATCTGCAGTCTCTTCGTTGAGCCTGTTCCCGGGCAGAGGAGCTAGGTGGGACCTTGTTGATGGGAGCCATTTGAATTTCTAGTCACAAGGAAATGACTACTGACAGTCCCAAGTAAAGCAGAAATATTAAGAACGATGGGAGAAAAATAGAACATGAATACCGAGTATTAGCAGCCAGAGCACAGCAATAAATCATAGATTACAAAAGCATATTTAAAACTCGCAAGATTGGTTGCCTTTGTCCCTTGGAGTGGGCAAACATGCGCTGGCTTTCATGGGCTGGTTCAGAATTCTCTGACCATGATATGTCAGCATGTTTCATGTCCAGTTTCTCTATATTGTTGTCCATATGTACTGTCCATCTCCATTTGAAAATTCAGAAAAACAAGCAAGGAGCCAGCAAATTTAATTGATCGCTCAGCCTGTAAATGGCTCAAACATTAGAATTTTCCTGCTGCCTACTTGTGGTTGATGTCTGCACCAGAAGAAAAATGAAGGGAGATGAAAGTCAAATAAATATGCTTTAGCTTTATTTATTAAAAGGTCTGGTGGAAGGAACGTAGATGGTGAAGAATCTCACTCGCTGAGGCCCCCAGGGTCTTATGATGAATGTCAGCTTCCTCCTGTTTCCACTGTTGGGTGACATCTGTGATATGCATATTAATGTTAACCTATTCTAGCTAAAGAATGAGCACAAGTACAGTGAGTATTATTATTTCAAATTAAAAAAAGGCAAACCCATCCATCCATTCTTATTTTTATCAAATACAAATGGCCTTTAGATGGTTTTAGTGTGACCTTTGATTAAGGGTCTTCACTTAATATGAGCAGATCCTGACCCTGAAATACATGAAAGTGAAACTTCAGCATGAAATTTAAAGACATTTTCACTTGCTGAAGGGGTAGCAATGCCTTTAATAAACATATTCATTTGTCTCTTCCTGAGACAAATACCCTCGCCAGAATCTAAGTAAGACATTCATCAATGAATCTAATCTTTTAATGTCCTAGTCTTAGAGCTAATGTCATTAGCCAGGACATATTTAAGTAACTGAAACTAAATGCATAAATACAAATTTCAGACATCAGATAAATACATGAAATAAAACAGCAACTCAGGTATCTGTAGAGTACTACAATGAAGGTTCTCTGTCTCGTTGGTCTTAGCGTTGGTTCTTACGAGCATTGCCTCCATCTTGGAATCCAGAGTCAACTGCAAACACACAAAATTACCTTTGTGCAGACTCCTTCCCAGAGTTGCAGCTTTTCTCAGGTGCAGTGTGGGTAGAATTGGGGAAGAGTGGTTAACTTTTGCACAGAGATGTTGGGGTCCTGAAGAATGGCATGTAAGAAGGGTGACAGTGGGGAGGGAAGGGCTGGTATGAAGTGATCGTTGGAGAAGTGATGCCCTCTGAATGTCTGGGAGAGTCTGCCAATTGGAGAGGTGCTAGACTTTGGACTTAGAGTTCTCAATTTGCTCCTCATCCCCAGCGCCAAAATAAGCAGGAGGTCCTGGTCTGCTGAGCTCTTGACCAGAAGTAGGTAGCGATGGGCTGGGGTCCATTTCTTGGGGACCTGCAGGGCTGAGAGTGCTATCTGGTAGGAAATAGAACCAGGGCCTCTGCCTAGAAGCAGTGCTGGGGTGAGCCTTCCTGTGTGGGAAAAGTAAAAGGTGGGGAAAAGCTGTAGTTGACTAGGTTTCCTATTCTTCAGGAAGGGGAGAAAGAAGAGAGGCATCTTTCTAGCAGGAGCGGAGCTGCACTCTGATTCTGAGACAGGATCTGCAATCGCCTTGAGATTTACGTAAGGAAGGCCTGCTTCTGCATTGTTCATGGTGGGAATGTGGAGGGTGAGGCTGGTGGAGACAGCAGCAAAACCACCAAAAGAAGAGCATAAAAAACGAAATTCAGAATTTGAACAGCAGGCAAGAAAATCAATACCGGAAGGATCAGTTTAGTTCATTCACTTCTTTTGAAATTAAAATAATATAATATAATGAAAGGGATTTCCAACTAATCATGTTTAAGATCTTTAAAGGGCAATGGAGACCCATAGAAATTAACAAAGTGTGATTAAACAATAACAAGGTATAAATGACAATTTCATGTGTGCGAAAGTTAAGCCATTGGAAATCTCAGATAAATAATATAGTAATTATGGTGAAAAACTCAATAGAGAAGATACGTTCTAGAGTAGATACAGGCAGAGACAAGGAAATTGAAGGCAATACTATGTCATGCACTTGAATGAAGTTCAGAAAAACAGAGACTAAGAGAGACAGAAAGAGAGAGAGAGAGAGAGAGAGAGAGAGAGAGAGAGAGAGAGAGAGAGAGAGAGAGGAAAGCTAGATGGAGAGACCTTAAGAGTCACCAAGATTCAAGAAAATATGAAAGAGGGACTTACAGAGAAGCTATTTTTTAGAAACTTTATAGGCAAGAATATTCCAGAATTGGAGAAAGCCATGAGCCCTCATGTCAAAGATATTCTCTCTATAGTGAAAAAAATCAACAAAATTCAATCCAATCATAGTCATACCTTTGTGAAACTGAAGAACATTGATTATAGATAATAGGACAATTTGGGGAGTGATCAGAGAGAAATGACCTATTATCTCTAGAGGGACATGTAGATTGAAGGCTTATCATCAGTAACAGTTGCTTCTAGTAACTAACTAATGGAGCAGAGTTGTCAAAGTATTGGAAAAACATCCACTAGCCTGGAACTTTACCAGCTTGTCTGTCATAAAAGAGTGGGGGCAAATGGGTGACCCTGTAGACATACAATGACTAAGGGAGCTCACTATTGTTGATCCTCATTCAAGAGCCTCAAAGCAAGAAGATGATGAATCCAGATGACAAACAATGGAAACAAGAAACAACATCATACACAGAAATAAAAAAGGGAATCAGTAAATTTAGTTAATTAGTGATTACTAAAGGAAAAAAAAAAGTAAATACGCAAAGTGGTGCATTTTATTATTATTTGTGCATTTATTATTTTGTCATTGTGGTTAAAGATAAAGTTTTAGACTGTAACAAAAGAAACAAGCATGATTATGTCAGCTCCCTGCTAGAAGAGACAGGGTTTTCTTGTTCTCTCCCGCCCCTCCAGCCCTTAGCACAGAGTCAGTCTACCGCACTGGAGTTGTGCAGTGTTTGCTGAATGAGTAGATGAAGTGTGGTAGAAGCAGAGATGTATAGACAGGTATCCTCCAGTTTTTTCCATGTCTTGAGGGGATAATCAATGCAGGTAAAAGTATGGTTAATGCTGAAAGAATAGAAATTCCATCTGGAACTTTAGAAACAGGAGCATAAAAGAGAGAATATAGATAACTTCATTAACTCAACAAAAGCAGAGAAGAAAGAGAAGTAAAGAAGAAAGCTGGTAAAGAGAAACCAGATGGTAGAAATCAGTCCAAATGTATTAGCAGTAATCACAATAAATATAAATTGAATCAACCTGCCAATTAAAGGGTGGACATCATCAAATTGGATTAAAATAAATGGACCACAACAATAAACCAAATCTAGAAATTTCCAGAGCAGCAAAAGCATAAAAAGAAAAGTTCGGAAATGATAGTCAAGGCATCTAGTAATCAAATGAAGTTTTTACAATATTAACAACAAATGAAACAGAATTTAAAGTAAAAAAAAAAAAGAGTTATAAAGGGTAAAGAATGATACTGCATCATGCTACAAAACAGTCCATCAAAATATAAGCATAATTTTGTATGCGCTTTACAACCTTATAATACATAAAGCAAAAATGAAAAGAATTAGAAGTTAACTATGGCCAGAGTAGAGGACTTGAATATGCCTAATCAGAAATACTCATTAGACAGTTTACAGAAGATTGTAAAACAGCCTAAAAAAATTTTGACACAGAGATGTAGACCCAGCGTTCTGCTTCTAGTAAAAACAAATGATATGTGCTCCCTCAAAGAATATGCAGGACACGTGTTAGGACACAGCTTTTAAAACAAGTTTTTATGATTAAAAGCAAGCACTCTACAGGCCAGTGAGAATGTGGACATTCTGAGAGTGACAAGCCTATTTATTTCAAATATACATCTAAGAATGAGGGAAATAACCCGAGTGGTTCTGTAGACCCAAGTCCCAGTGTGAGACAGACTTGGGTTAAGACTCACTCATTCACTTGATCTCTATCAGCCCTTGCTTTGATGTGCAGGTCAATCACATTTTGGATCTCTAGGTAATGGGATTATTTAAAGCCAATGTCTTAGCAATTTCTGAAAGGTCTAGACCTTTCCATTGCTTCAGTGTCCCTTTGGGAACACTTAGAGGAAGATTTGCAACATTTGTATAATTACTTATACATTTATAAAATGTGCTTTTGTGGACACTGACACATATGTACTTCCTCGAGGAGACCCAGGTTCCCCACAATTAAAGGTCTCTGAGTCGTGCAATTGGCTGATAAATGGATAGCCAGCAACAGCCATGACTCCAGGACTGCACTCAGATTTTAAGATACCGGACCTTGTTACATAAACCAAGCAATACTTTAGTCAGACATCGATCTCCCGTTTCTAGGAAACCAAGATTAATGCCCCACCATCAAAGATCTTTGAAGTCCACTCATGGTTATTGCTAGCCCGTCCCTGACGCCGTGCAGCAGGTGTGCCCACTTTACTTTGCTGGTTAAATGTAGTCACTTCTCTCTTGCTCCACTGACATTCCATTATTCCGCTTGAAACCACGGTCTCTATCTCAGTGGTGATTTCCACTCGTGTCATACCTATACTAAACAAATGAGGACAAGTACACACTTTTCAAAGATTCAGGTTCTTCCCTCCCTATGTATTTCTCAATCCCTTAGTTGCGGAAGAGTCCTCTGGGCCTTTTGGAAAGTATCTGGCGGTGGAGCCCATGTGATAAATCCAGTCCAGCATTCCTAGCCCACTACAATGAGACAGACACTCATTTCATCAAGAGCTGGGATCTATGTTTCTTCCTGTGAAACTGGGTGGGGACACAGAATTACCCTGGCCAATGGGGTACAATGGAAATGTTATGTGACTTTGAGTTTAACTCGTGCATACATGCACACACACATACATACATGCAATTATCTATACATATATATATATATATATATGATGTGTTTGACTTTCTTGGTATTACATGATATGTGTGTTATATTATTCTGTACTTTACTATATGTTTAAAAAAACAAATTAAAATATTGAGAATGAGAGGGACTGAAAAATACGTTTTCCCAGATCGCAATGTTGCTAGGGTTAAGTATGTTCCTAATTCTTCATGGCAAACTGGTTTTGGCCATTGTTACTTCACTCAGCCTGTCCAGGCCTTCACCTTTCAGCAGAGACTGAAGGCTGCTCTTCTGGCCGCCGACAAGACTGCCCCCAAACTGCTCCACAATCCCCGCATCGGCAGAGCCGAGGGAGTTTATTTTCGCGAGTCACCCGCCAAGGGGCCTGTTCACAGCTCTCCCAGGGGCTGCTTTCATGGCTTCGTCTCAGGTGAAGACATGGAGGAGGCACCACATTAAAGGAACAGAATGTATGGATCATAGAATATTAAGGTGGAAATGGAACTCGTGTTCCCCTCTCTCTCCTGGCAGGGACGCCTTTCACAGTGTCCCCGACAGACAGTGACTCAAGCCCTGCTTTCACCCGTCATGGTGACAGGCGCCCGCTCGGGCACAGGGCGGCGTGTCCTGCGGAACAGAAGTCTGTGTCTCTTACCCGTGGCTTTTAGCTTCGAAAGCAGCATGTTGCAGTGGACTCACTTGCGTATGACCACCCTTCGCATGTTTGAAAGCAGCAGTCTGCTCCCTCTGCAGCCCTCCCTCCCCGGTTACACATCCCCAGCAACTTCCGAAGGGGAGAGTCTCGTCACACTGGGTGACCTGTCACCGACGCCAAGTGCTGCGTAGAAGGGTTCACACACTCTTCACCTCTCTGTGACTGTCCTCATCTCACACCAGAAATCAAGCCTCGGGGAACTTCAGCACCTGAACCTAAGGTCCCCAGACTGATAAGGCAGCAAAATGAGTCAAGTGAGACGCGACCCCCAGGCTTTCTGCTGCTCCTGCCGTTGGTGAGCGGTGGGGTCCTTCTCGGACCTTCTGCTCCCTTGTGCTCAATCTTGCACGTCCTAAGATGTGATGCTGAGAGCTGGAGGTGGCAGAGGGACTTCTAATAGCCCTTGGAGATATTTAGCCAAGCCTGTGACTGTGCAAGAAAGGCCTCAGAACTCACATCCTCCAACCTGGATGACGGATGCCTCAAAGCATCGGACGGCCCGTCCGCGGAAGAACTGGATGCAAATCCACATCTTCCCTCTCAGCAGCGGCCTTTGCTGTTTCGCCGAGATGCCTCTCCAGGCTCCAGAAATCTCCTCAGCTGTAGACCCGGTCCCACCATCGTTAACCTGGATCTGAGTAGAATTGTACAGACCCAGCTTCGCATGGTCTCAGCTCCTTTGACGCTATCACCTGATCTCGAGACTGTCAGTTAGCAGTCTCCCCGCCAAGTCTCTCTCCAGGCCTAGAAGCCCTGCTGACGTCAGAGTGCAACTGAGCTCACCTTCGTCCTCGTCGAGCTCTCTGTCCTCCACCTCAATGGATTCAGTCCCGAGCTGTGTCATCCAGTGCGGCGGCTGCGGTGGTTAGAAACTGCTGTCAACGTTGAGCTGTTGGTGACATTGCTGGGAAGCGCAATGCTGAGGACTGAGCCCAGGGAAGGATCTGGTTTCCTGCGGAAATACAGTGGCAGAAGAAGGCAACCGGTGTGACGCTGGGATCCGCCATGGCACCACGGGTGTGCGGTGGGGCAGCCATGCAGGTACCCGCCTCCCCTTCCCGTGGGGCGTATTTCCTCTACAGTCACGGGAGGTCGATGGGTTTGGGAGGAATGAGACACGCATGGAAACATACTCTATGTCCTCTTGACTTAAAACCCTTCTCCTGCTTCGTTGTAGACGGTGCTCAAAGTCACAGTGAAAGTTATCCAATGCCTTTGCCTTTTCCTACCCTCGCTGAGGGGTGGATTTCAGGTGGCAGGGGAAAGTCCCTTTCCTCTGTCTCCTGTCCCATCCCTTCGGCACTTGCTTTTATCCAGAGCAGACTCTCCTTTCACATACACAGCTTGCTTCTCCCTGATTACTCACTCTCTCCTTTTCCTGTTCTGCTTTCCCCAAGCAGATGGTGTTTATAGACAGGAAAGGAATGAAAGTTATTCGGCTGCAAGGCTGGGAATCAATGCCCAGAAGCCCAGCCTCTGAAGATACCTTCAGAGGGAGGGTCTCACGAGGCAGTCACTCAAATAACTCCAAGGCCAGACCGAAAAGCTGGGTCTGGGCTGCGTCCTGGGACAAGACCACCTATCATGCTGGTAGCAGGTCAGGTGGGGTCAGCACGTGTCCCCTGCGTCCCTTTGGACACCCCGGCTGTGCGTGTGTTTATGTGGCAGGGGCCTGTTTTCCCTGCGCCGCTGGCCGTCACCCACCTGGAGATATCTGTCGTGCTCCTGCTCGAGTTCTCTGCGGCCTTTGGTGGGGACCCCAGAGAACCGCTGCTTCTTCCCTGGATGAGCAGGCTGTGCCGCCAGGGCAGCCGGCCCTCTGAGAGGTGTCCTGGCAGCGGTTGAATGGAGAGGAGGCCAGAGAGGCAGTGCGTGCGTGTGTGTGTGTTAGGGGCCGCCGGTTAGTCATTACATGTGGACACACACATGCACACATGTACACACACATACGCACACACTCACACATGTGTGCAAGCGCATTTGACACCCCTGGAATCTTGAATGCAGATGGAAGGAAAATCTGGGTTTAGGACCGGAGGGACCTGACTTCTGCCAGGCGAGTGCAACAGGGGACCTGTCAGTGGGTAGGGAGTCGGGAGTGGCAAGGGGTCCCAGGTGTGGAGAGAGATGATGGAAAAGGACGTGAGTTCCCTCATAGTCCCAGGACAATGGATGAGCAATCATAGACAGGCTTCTCGGTGGGTCAGGAGCCTGGCTGCAGGAGGGGCTGGCAAGGCCTGGGATTTGGGGGCAGCCCCAGACAATGACAATTTCAGGCACCTCTCTATGTCCCTTCTACCCCCAAAAGATCATTTCTCTTTCGGTCAATGCCTAAAATGTCTGCAGAAAAGAAAGATACTTTTGTAACAGAAAGCACGATAGGGCGCCTGGGAGGGACACAGTCCACCATGGAGCGTAGAAGGCCAGGCTCTGTATATCGGGGGTGCAATTTGCACCTTCCTTACCTGGATCCTTCAGGGGTGTGAGGATCTTATGCTTTTCATGGGCAGACTGTGGCCGCTATGAGGCACTCACACTCACTCACCTACACAGAAATGGCGGGTTCTAGTGACCTAAGAAAACAATCAGAGGACACAGAGGGAGTAAAGGGGGAGAAGGAGAAAGAGGGAAAAAGCAAACAAGGCAGGCACAGGTTCAGGACTCTACCCAGAGAAATCCCTGGGCCCGGGGGGAAAGCCCCAGACCTGCCCACACTCAGTGAGGGGCCACCTGCAGCCAGTCACCGCTGCCCTGACTCAGAGTCCAGTCTTTCTGTGGCTCTGTGGGTACAGGAGCCTCACTCCCGGTCAACTGCTAGTTCAAGTTTTGGTTGAGACTTGGTCTCTGTGCTCAAACCATCTGCCATTTGACTGGGGAGATTAAGAAGGAGCAAAACAATAAGAAGTGGGTGAGAGGTTGAAGTGGGGGGGTATCTTGCACCGTCTGCACCCTGCGTGCCTGTAGGGGTGGGCACCAGAGACCACCGGGAGGAGAGTCTTGAAGAGCAGGTCTGCATGGCCAGGTGCATAGGAAGGGTGCTCCCCTGGGCAGAGGAGGAATGAAATAAATGGGGCCTATGTGGTGTACAGAGATAGCAAGCAAACAAATGAACTAAATTAATCAAAAATAGATTTTTAGCCAAAAAAAAAAGCAAATCAATGGGTGTAGGAAGAGATGAGGGTTGGAGGGTGCAAAAGGGGTCAAGGGGATTAACTGCATAGTGAAGGAAAAAAGGAAACAGTGGTAAATTTACTGAATTATCTACAGATGTCAGTTTACTACCAGGCACACCTTAAGTATTACAATGCAATATTCCTTCAACAAAAGCAATTAAACAATAAAAAATAAGTAAACAGGAAGCAGTGAGGAGACCTGCTTCCTTGGAATTCAATGCTGGTGTCCCAGGCTCTAGGGCCTGGGAGTCCCCGCTGTGACAGGACAGGACAGAACAGGACAGGACAGGACACAGAGCATTCAGGCTCCCAGGGATGCCCCGAGAATTGTTAATTTCCCAAGCGTGGGGCAGGGATCCGCAGCATGAAAGGGCAGGAAGAGCCAAGCAGGGTGTTTAGGCTGAGCAGCCAGCTCAGAAAACAAAGAACAAGCAGGAGACGCTTGATGGAGAGTGGGATAGGGTGAATCTTCTCAGGTGAAAGCTGGCACTTGGGTCGGGAAAGTGAAATTGGGGAAGTGCTGAGTGGAACAGGAGTCCTTGCTCTTTGTGGAAAGTACTAAGGAATCATACTACTAATAAAAGTATAACAATCAGCTCTCAATAAAGATCACACACTTCTGAGAAATCAGACGATAAACACAAAGAAGACTGAACTTGTGTGTTTTTCATTCTAATGTCTAGCAAGTTCCCTCTGCTGCCTTGCACATGCGTAGACAACGATGTCATCGAGAGATTCTAGTAACTCGGATCTTGTCAGTTCTGGTTTCTGATGTCACTGTAGCCTCCATGTTGTCAGTGAAGTGATGACAAACATAGCGGTTTAGTCTTTCACTCTTGTCAGTTCCATCAAGACAAATTTAATGGTAAAGCAACGATTTCATTGGCATTAAATTCATTAATGTCTTCCTGTCCGCGAGCGCGTTTCTGGATCATTCTGCCTGAAATTGAAAACAAATAAACAGTAAAGTATCTTCCTCAAAAGAGGGGGCTATTCCTTGGTTTGCATATTTTTTAAGTCAACTAAAATAGATTGATCTGGTTTCTTTAAAATATTAAAAGACTAAGAGGTCATGGTTTGGGGTTCAAATTACAGAATTTCTTTGTCATCAATGCTATTGTTATCCTGTTAGGCTATTTAAGCCTCAGATAAAGGGCTGGGGAAAGGAATAGAAACTGAATCTGAAGGAAAGAATTAAAGTCTGAGTCGTGGTTAAGTCTACATCTACATTTGTTACGGCTCTCCGGGGACAAACCAAGCAGGCACTCTTTGCAAGTATTTTAGGCAGATTTATTACGCAGGCTCAGCAGGGATCCTGCCCCCACAAAGGCTGAGCACAGACTTCCGGTTAGGGCACACTGAAGTAGTAGAGCAACACAGGAAGAGAGCGATGTAAACTAGGGGAGGGGCTTTGCTAGCTCAGCAGGTTTTTATGGCTGTCTTCATGGCTGCTGGAAGTGGCAAGCAGGCCTTTTTCCCCCCACACATTCAGAAATCATAGAAGGGGACTGGGAGCCCCCTAGCCTCACTGAGCCATGATTATAACCCTTACTACTCATAAGGATTAAGAATTAACTTTAATTCAAAATAAAATACACAGGCATTCCTGAGCATCTTCCTAAGCACACTGGGCCCAGAACACTAACCTGTAGTCAGCAAGGAGCCATTTTATGTGAGAGGACCATATATGGTGACAGACCATATATCTCAGGCCAAAGTGAAGCAAGTGAGGTCCTATTTAATAGGTGTTCTCCGGGAAATTGGGAAATGACCATACATTTGTAAATGTCTATATGTTTAATACAGCAGCTCCATTCTTAAGATTATACCTTACAGAGATATTCACAAATACATACAAAGATAATGCACACGGGTATTTATCATAATAGTAAGAAGAGGGCAATAACTTAAATAACCATCAACCAGGAACATTTAGTACCTTCACACAAAGGGGGGTCATTCCTCCAAAAAGAAAAGGTAGATTTGTATGTAGTGACAGAAAAAGATCCTAGGCATATTCTGAATGGAATGTGACTTCAATAAGGTGAGGTGGGGGTGGGGGGGTAGGAAAGAAAAGCATCAACATAGATCATTGTGGAGAAAAGCTACACTCTGCTGTCAAACTGCCTGAGTTCAAACCCTAGCTCTACTGCTTACCAGCTGTTCATCCTAAGAAGGTCTCAGTTTTCTCATCTGTAAAATGGGAAGAATCAAGAGTACCTGCCTCTTAGTCACATGACAGGGTTTCAGACAAGAGACAAAGTCTGAGACAAACTCTAGAGAGCTGGATTTGGAGGAATGGAGAACTTCCATTTTCACCATATCCGTTTCCAGGCTATTTTTTCAAGACTGTTTAAACAGACTTTAAAAAAATGTGTTCCTTCTGAACTAGAAGCCATCTATTAACAGACGGCAACTCTTGCCACAACCTTGGTTGACTGAGAATAAAGTTTGAGATATTTATCAGTTCAGTCAGGACCATAAGATACTCAGAGACTCTCCTCCCAGGAAGGGAGAAATAGATCAGTCAAAAATAAACCATGACCATGGGAGAGGGAGGCCTCTGTTCACCGGAAAGCCGTGCCCACTGAGTGCTACACAAATCATTCCATTCCAACCTCCCACGTAGGAGACTTGACCAAACTCTTGCATGGTTCCTATCAGCTCAAGATCAGTTCCTAGGATAGCTTCAGCCTCCCCTTAAAATGTCTGTCTAAGAAAGTTTGACATTGCCAAAAGAATGTACTGTTTATTCTAGTTGAAATTTGACTGGCATTCTTTCTCCTAGTGTAGTTACTTTAGAAAACTTGCAGTTGTAAGTCCTTGCTCTGACCCTTTGAGATCTAAATCTTCTTCTACTCAGGAGAGGTCTCCTGCAGGAAATGGGAGGAAATGGGAGGATACGGAATGCATCTCTTTGAAATGCAAACTTCTGGAGAGATAACTCCCTTGTCTCCCAATCTTGGAAGAGGGTAGGAATGTAAATTGGTGGGTGCCTTTCTTCACTTTGTAAAGCTATATCTTCATAAAGATAAGAGAAGTTTGTTTCCTCTCTAGAGAAGCATCAATTAGCAACTACAGATGGTTCAGTCACATTGACCCCATTTTCTTCCTGTGCTTTTCCTTGATTACAGCCCAGTGCTTTAGGAGTCTCTCCTTCAGCGGAGCTGAACTCAGTTCCATGCCGAAGTCTAGTCAGATTAAAATCTGCCTTGTCTCCTCTAACAGTCATTGATCTTTGCTCCTTGTTGTCATTGCTGGGGAAGGAAGACTTAGTCCAGGGGAAAGTCATGGCCATGGGGGTGGGAGACCTTGGCATTTACTCCATGGTATTTATCCAGTCTCTGCCTCCTAGTAAATACCAGAAGAAGAGGGTGGTGATGGCTCACCACACAAAAAACAACTGAAATATGCAAGAGATTTTTCCCCCCACATGAGCAAATAAAATCTCCTTTATTGAGTGTTTTGCAAAGTAGTGGGATATGTGCTAAGCTCTTAATATTCAGCATTTCATTCATTCCTTACAATAACTTTATGAGGTAAGTGTCTTTATTGTCTTGGAATCCAAGCCTCAGAAACATGAAAGACGTTTGTTCAGGGTCATATGGCTCTTAAGTAGCGAACTGGGTGTCACACTCCAGCGTCTCTGTCTCGTAAGCGCATGCACGCAGCTGCAGCGCAGCTTCACTTCACTGTTCATGCTGAAAAGTCTTCTCTCCTGAGAGCAGCCATGTTCTACATGTGTAATTAAAACCAGCCTTACTTCAACAGTATCACCAACACTCATCTCTGTGATAAAATGGCCCTTGATACTGGGCTTCAGGGCACTGAAATGAGTGGTCGTAGTTCAGGTCAGCACCCTGCCTTCTTTTCCTCATCGCACCTGTGGTCTCTGAGGTGTCTTCTTCTGAGTTCTGTCTCACTCCCCAGCTCAAATGTCAGCTCTACGGGTCAGGGTGTCATCTGTTTTCTTAACTCTGTGCAGTGCCTATGGAAGTGTTGACCAATGGCTGTCCATCCCAATACCTATTTGCTAAAGGGAGGGACAGAGAAAAGGAGGGAAAGAAGGGAAATGGCATTTAGAAACTTATTATCTCAATTCAATCCCCTCCCCCACCTAAACCTAAGGATGAGGGGGCTGTGGTCCAAAGAGTTAAGTAAACAGGTGCAGGGAGCAGATCTCTCTACTCCTCAGCCAGGTAAACTAGTCCATTCTCCTCCAAGGTGGTGATGGGGGAGGGGACAGCCTTGAGAACAGCTTAGATTTTGCCAGGTTTCTTCATCTCAGCACGACTGACATTTTGAGTCAGAAAGTTCTTTATCGTAGGGGCAGTCCTGTGCCTTGTAAAAGGAATAATAAAAAATAAATAATAATATTATAAATAGTAATATAAATAAATAATAGATGTCTCTAGGCATTACCAAATTCCCAGGGTAGGGAGTGGGGTAGGTTGTGGGGACCTGCGGGGGAAACAATACTGGCCTAGGTTGAGACCACTGGATGAGAATATAATATAATGACTGACTACTAGCTAGGCAAGATTAATTAAACCCAAGGCTTAAACAGAAGTGGGAGACATTTTAGGCTTTGGGGGCTGGGGGTCGTCAAGCCCCCATTATACATACTACGGAGATAACCCAAATTTTGGGACCTGTAATGGTTCCAAACTCCACAAGTCAGAGGAATATTCATCAACATGATGACTCAGGAAATGAGTGTTCTCATGGCTTGCCAGTCACTCCAGGTAAGAATTTAAGAAATTTAATAAGAAAATTGATCTGTCCACACATGGTAAAAGAGAATCTAATGACAAGCCAAGCCAGGCAGATTCAAAGTCCTCAAATTATTCTCCCTAATATGAGCACAGCCATTTTTGAACACAATTACCAACTTGAAACTCCACAGGAGAATTCAGTGGAAATCATTTAAACATTTATTTGATGTGAAACCTCTGACCCAAGCAATTCATAGAGCAATTAAAAATGTAGGGTCTGGAAGATTTTGATGCTAACGCAGTTTTGGGTTTTGCTGACAAATGACCAGTAAAGTAATAATTAGTGGCATCTGAAATTAGATTTGAATGTGAATGAAAATCAAGAAGAATCCCGAAGGGCCCTGTACAGGAAACTGTATTATCCAATATACAGTGCTCATTAACAACCTGAAGAAGAAAGTAAATTCGACTTAGATTAAATTTTCAGATAATGCAAAATGAGTGAGAAATAGCAAATACAGAAGATAAATGAAAGATTAAAATTAGCAAAGGACATGGATATTTGAGAACCTTGGTCAAAACTAAATAAGGAGGAATTTAATGAGAAAAGGGAAACTATTACATGGTTTGCTTACTCTTAAAGGTCTGAGTAATCAGATTGTGCACTCAAGGGATAGGTTGGGTGATGGTGGAAAAGCATGGCATTCCTCAGACACTTACTAACTAACTTACTGTCTTACTAACTTAGCATTTTGTATTTTAAGGGGATTTTGCAGCAGGGGAAGTGGAAGATATGAAACTGCAATCCTAATTCAAGGGCATAGACTTTTGCTACAAGAAAATGGAATTCTGGTGATGTCAATACATGTATGGCTGCGAAATGATCACTCAGTGCTTTGCAAGCTATCATTCTGTCATCATCACCTTCTTCTTCTTCCTCCTCCTCCTCCTCTTCCTCCTCCTCTTCCTGTTTCTCCTTCTCCTCTTCTTTTTCTACTCCTCCTCCTTTGTATATGTTCATCTTCATTTTCATCTTCTTCATGTCCTTCTATTGATTTTCTACAGATAACACAGACTCTGTGATACAAACTTTATTTAACTGAAATCTCAGAACAATCAGTTATTATCCATATTTAAAAAATGAGGAAATGAAGACAGAGAGATTCAGTATTTTGCCCAAAGTCATGCAGTAGGTGGTAGAGAAGATATTACCCATCTATATTCTTTGGAAGAACAAAAGCAGGAGGGGAGGTTGGGGGAGAACACTTAGGAGATTCCAAGCATATTTGAGAGAAGTGATAAATTCTATTTGTAGGTGAGATTGGCTCTAGTCAAAAACACATTGCATTTGCCTTCAACATGCTCCTACTTTCCATTTCAGCAATTTTCTGTGTTAGGGATTTATTTAATTATAAGAAAAGATTTCTTAACATTTGCTTAAACAGATAGAAGTTTGTCATATGTAACAAGAAGGCAGAAGTATACGGCTAAGAGTATCATTTCCAGTTCTCACCATGATAGGGCTGACATTTCTGTTTCTTCATTTTCCTCATGCGTGCAAGATGACTGGGAGGACTGCTTTCATTCAAGTCAGGAGGAGGATGGAAGAGGAATGCCATCCATATCTGTTCCCTTTATTGGAAAGGCAAAAGCTTTCCAAGAAAATACCACAGTTGACTTCCACTTCAGTCCATTGCCCTAAATAGGTGCCTTATATCCAGGAGAAGACCAAAGTAGGAGATGGGATGATTCTGATTGTGTCAGCACAGCCATGGTCCATTGTATAAAGCAAGACATAGATTCTCTCAGCAAGGAAGAAAGGAGACAATGTTATGGCAAATCCTCCAGAAAGCGAGAAGACTGACAACTGGGCACTTGAAAGGTAGAGAAAACGGCACTTGATTGCAAGCACTGGTGCTGGCCCAGGGGTATTGTTACCCAAAACCGAGTGATGGGGGGTCTAGAGGAGCTCCTTTTATACTCTGAGGTAATGATTCATCTTCTTGGCTATGCGTGGTTTCTACAGGCAATTCTTATCAGTTATGTACAGCTGCAGAGTAGGGAGGCGATGCTTGTTTGTCCTCAGTCAGGATAACAGGACGTAGGTACAGCCTCCATAGTACCGTGGAAAGTTCCTGGCAAACTAACTTTTGCACTGGGGTCAGGGAAAAGGTCTTCTGCCACAATGTGGGTATGAGGCAAGTGCTTAAACGCATCTACACTAGCTTTCTACCTCTTCCTTTCTACCTGATTCCTGCAATTCCTTGACCCGAGTAGTTGACATGTTCTACCTAAAGTGTGAGCCAGCAGGGAGTGAAGCTTTCTGCCTTTTCATACCGTCTGTGCTCAGAGAGTGTCCCAGAGGAGCATGAGACACAAATCAGCAGGAGTGGGTTCTGGAGACCCATCCCTTTGCAGGAGTGAGCACTCATGGAGAATTCTAATGTTCACTGGGTAAGAGTCAGCCAGGCACTTCTGAACAGTGAATAAAGTCAAGTTAAAGGCATCTCGACATGGAGGAATCCCTTGATGGATTGTGTGAACAGAGAGGATCTACTTTTGCATCAGGAAAAGATTCTGGGCCGCTTTAGAGAAAGGCATAATCCCCATATGACCAAGCAATTCTACTCCTAGGTACTTACCCAAGAGAAATAAGCATATCTACACAAAGACATGAGTGTTCATAGAAGTGTTAGTCATTATAGTAAAAAACAAACTCAACGCATAATAAAGCAAGAAAAAAAAAAAAAAAAAAAAAAGGAAAGAAACAATTCAAATATCCATCAGCTAGGGAATAAGTAAACAAATTGAGAGACAGAAGTACCTCTTTGGATCACCTGCCGGGGAGCTGAGCACTGCTCAAGGGACCTGGTGATCAAGGGCACTACTTTCCAGAATTTAAGAGGAAAACACTGAGCTCTAAGCAAGAAGGATTTTGTCTGCACTTGACCTTTGAACTTTACAACTCTGTCCTAGGCCCTCCAGCCTACTGAGCTTCTCCATCAGATTTCAACTTGCTTAAACTCTGTAGTTGCTTGGACCAATCCTTTAAGAATCTCTCGATAAAGATGTGGACACACACATGAGCGCCTGCACGCACGCACACGCTCACACACACCCTGTTAGTTCTTCTCTAGAGACCCTTGACTAATGCAGACAGGCAGTGCTGCGAAATCAGAGGGCAGCGGCAGTCTGGGTCCTCCATGCCCGAATTCAAGGGAGATCTGCAACCTCCCGCCAGGCTTCCAATGCCAGCTGTTTGATCATGGAGAAGTGCTTATGTTGTCTAAGACTGTCTCCCCAAGAAAGGGACAATAAAATCATCTCCTCATCAATAAGCATTAAATGAGCGAGGTGCATGCAAACAATGAGCTCACACCAAGTAGCACCGATTACAGTGTCCCCTGCTTTGTCTTAGGTGACAGCCCACATGGCCACAGGACTTTGATCCTCAGCAGGACCAACGAGGTTCAAATTTGAATTGAAATTCTGATTTGGGTGGGAAGGATTGTCGCACTATTATAATATTAGGTCCGACAATAGGTAGACTTGAGCAGCTTCCAGGTAGCTCATTTGACTGGACCCAACTCTCATGCCTGAGGTCAGCAGGCTGCAAGCAGCTCCACTCCGGTTGCATGATACCGCTCTCCCGACAGGCCCCTCGCCCCCCGCCCCACCGCCCCCCAGCATTCCCAGGAGGCTGTGCTAGGAGGCTGTATATGCTCGCTGGCCCCCCAGATACCTCGTTTCCGCTGTAATATAATATCCGGACTGAACACCAGTGCCACGGTGTTAGGCGCCATCGAGAAGCAGTCAAGAGAGATAGATAGAAGGATCTTGATTTGATAAGTCAAATCAGATTAAACTAATGACATTTCAGATATTTTTCTGAACATTTTTTTCCTTAGGTACTTGCTACTAAACTCCACTGTAACTCTGGCTGAGACCATGGCCAGGAGAAGCCAGCTGGCCGCGGGCAGTGGTGGTTCAGAGATAACGGTGCTTCCCACTCCATTTGGGCAACCCAGTTATTCATGTAATCTCTGAAGTACTTTCACACCTGAGGTCTTTTTAAATGCCTGTCCTTGCATACACCCCCGGAGAAAGGCAGAGGGAGTCACACAGCCTCTGTGGCAAGGTCCTTAGAAGAAAGAACCACATTAGTGTCCGAGCCAACCTTTGTGTCCTCACCTCTGCTCTGGGCCTCTTCCCACCTTAATATCTAGAGGAGAGGATAATGGCTGACTCTCCCCAGACTCCAGGCAGGGTTGACCTGGAACAGGGAGCTGCTTATATGGGGGTTTTTATTTCTCCAGGCCAAGCAACAGAGGCTTAAACCTGTGAAAAGTTCTGGAAAATATGCCCTTGATCACCAGCTCCCTTGAGCAGTGCTCAGCTTCCCTGCGGGTGATCCAAAGAAGTAATTCTTCAGCTCTCTTGTCTCTCACTTCTGTCTTCAGTCACACCGCAGATGTTCAGAACACATCAGCCAAGATGGAGACCAGGGGCAATGCTCCCATGTGGGAAGTGTTGATGGTCATTACAAAATGACCAACAAGTCAGAAGAGGACCGCATGACGGGGCAAGTTAGAGAGACCCACTTAGGCTCACTGTAAGGAAGAGTTTTGAACATGTGTTCAGAGACAAGGGCCAGACACTGGAGTGTCCACTTTAGTACAGGAAGCCGAAACAAGGATGTAGCTAAGGAGAATGAGCAGCTAGGTGAGACCAAAGGTTCTCAATTGGGGATGATTCTCCCACCAAGGGGATATTTTCAGTGTCTGCAGACTCTTAGGTCGCAGTGGAGGGGCGCTTCTCACATCAGCCAAGTAGAGGCCAGGGGTGTTGCTAAACTCTTACAATGCCTGCAGCAGCCCCCACAACAAAGAATGATCTGCTCTAAAATCTGGATAGTGCCAAGGCTGAGAAATCTGGAGAAGATAAACTATAAGGCGGGAGTCTAGGGTAATCGCCCCCTCCCATCTGTCCAGTAATTCAGAAGACTATAGAAAGTCATCAGCGAGATGCTAGGAATAGCCGAGTTTCAAGGAGGATCAGGCAGTGAGATATTCAAGAAGACAAATCTTAGAAATGTATTTGCAGTTCCAGACATGGTGGGCTATGTTTTGGGATTCTGGCCATCCCTGCTGTAGCCAAAACTATAGGCCTGTTATTCTCTCCAAAGTAAATGCGTGCACGCCCACCACTTCCGCCCACGTCCTGCACTAGTTGGAAGGCAGTTGCCGGGGCAGGGAGTCTGGAGGGAGGGTGGGCTGGGGGTGGAGCTCAGCTGAAAGCCAGCAAGCAGCGAGTATGCAGGGAGATTTCACTCCAAGGCCTGAGAAAGGATTCCTGCTTCTGAAATGACTTTTTATGGTTTCTTGGCGATGACATGTATCAGATCCCAGTAAGTCCTGGAACCACACCAAAAATTCATTTTTCCCAGATTTACCAAACTCAGGACAATCAGATGGATCTGAGGTCCATTCTTGTCTCTGTGAACCATGTGGGGACAGGGAGCAGGTAACTGGACCTTTCTGAGCACCAGTTACAAAGTGGGACAAGGAGCATGCACTGCATAGGACAACCGCCTTTAAAGGTGACATGGTGCACATGCACACGTGGTAGATGAAGGATGTTCCCAAGTGACAGTCACAGCTTCTATGATCACTCCTCGGGAGGGGATGGCACGAAGGGTTAGGCACTGAGCAAGGCAATTTTATGCTATCTTGAAGCTCACACTCCAAGACAGAAATCTGCTTGTTCTAATTATAGTTACCCATTATTACTAATTAAAATAAATAAACAGCTGCCAACCAACAGATACATGTGATCTCATTTAGTCCTCACACCCTAGAAGGAGATATTACCACTCGATTTACCGAAGAAGACACTGAGCTGCAGCTGTTATATATGGGACTGACCCCGAGTCGCAGAGTAGATTGGAAGCGGCAGAGGTAGAATTAGTTCCCACGTGGGCACAGGACCCCATGCCTTTCCCCCTTCTCAGTCTGCGAACTCTGCTCTGGGCTGGACCTACGCATCTGGGGAAACTCACGGCTGTAAGACTTGTCCTCAAAGCCTTCACAGTCACCACGGAGTGGAGGACCAGATCAGCCTGCGCACTTTCCCTGGCCGAGCTATTTTCATTGAGTTCACATAGTCCCTTCACCTTAAGAAGACCCTCCCAACTTGCAATTCCCCCATAGGGCAGTGATAGAGATCAGGATCTAGTTTCCATATTAAAAAAAAAAAAAAGAATGGCGCACCCTGGTGGAGTAGTGGTTTGATCAACTGCCTCCAGCCAAAGCATAGTACAAGGACCCAGGTTTGCTTTCTGGGCTGAGAAGAACCAGGATGAACAAAAAAATGAAAATAAAGTGTTTCTTCCTCCTCATTCCTGCCTGCCTGCCTACTTGCCTTCATTCATTCCTGTGGGCACCTTTCAAAAAAAAAATCACATGAAGCCATAAATTTATTGCATGTTTTGATGAAGCTGGAAAGATTAAGATGTAAAGTTTCATTGATTTCAGCTAAAATTGCATTGGCTCTCTGTAGTAATACTGGTAATTTCAACCTGATTAGAAACTCTAGTTGTGCCCTGGTGGTTAAGTCCGCTGCCTCCGACTGAGTGCAGTCCACATATATCCCAAGGGCCAGGGTTCATATTCCAGAGGTCAGGGAGTGGGCCGGGGGGCAAGGGGAGCAACTAGATAAAAAAAAATGAAGATGCTTCCTCCTCCTCTTTCTTGCTGCCTGCCTACTCACCTTCATTCCTGCCTGTACCTTTCCTTTAAAAAAATAAAAACCAAGAAACTGATGAACACTTCCTTATGTTTTTGGTCAATGAAAATGGAAAATCTAAACAATATGGCATGTTTCGCAGTAAAACAGAAAACAAACTGTGAGAGAAAATTAAAAAAATGACTGGTGATAAAAATGTCTTGGAGTCACTAGTTAAAAGGAGACAGCACAAATCATTGCGTGCCAGGCACAGAACGGTGTGTGCCCGGAGATCTGTGGAGCTGGGCCATCGAGCATGAGACAGCTGGGTACCCGCCTGCGCACCTGTTCTTTTCAGGGAACACTGCCCTTCCCAGAACCTGTGGAGTGGACACCACCACATCCACCACCATGTGTTCCTAACTCCTGACAGGAGCTGGTCTGACACTCTGGACTCATCTTGAAAGGGGCTGAGCAATCTCTAAACTGTGTGGCATATTTGAAAGATGAGCTGAGTTGGCGCAGCGTCTCTCCTGGAGAGCAGGACTTGGGAAACGGGCTGGAGGCAGTTTCCAGCAGAGGCAGAAGACAGCACCTTGTGATGAGATATCCCCTTGGAGAGGTGCTAGCAGGCCCCAAAGTGATGTGGGAACAGACAGGCATGGGCAGGCCAGGAATGCGGAGAACAGCACAGCTGTGGGGAGGGAGAAGGCCTGTCCCAGCTTCCGTGAAACCCACATGAGCCACACAGTTCTTGTCTTTGACTTTCCCGAAATTCACATTGTATATTTACAATGAATCTCACTTGGCTTGAGCTAGTTTAGGTGAGACTCCTCCCACCACACACATGGGCCTGATTAGGCCAGACCTTCCAATCCTCTTGGGAAACACTACTGAAATCACATTGCAGAGTCATGCTTGATAGAAGAGAAAAGTCCTAAATCATAAATCTAAAGAAGGCATCTGTCTCATGTCCTATGGAGGAGAGAGCTCACTGCGGAAGTCATGGCATTTCCAGGAAAATACAGCAGGGAATGGAAAGAAGCGCACAGGGGTGTGGCCCCTAGAAGTCCCCCACCAATGCCTGCCTCAAGATGAATGAACACCACCCTGTTGGCCAGATTACTTGGCTGGCTGCTACTCTTTGTCTCTATTTTCCCTCTACTCTCTCTCTCTCTGCACTATGGGAGCCTGAGGAATTGGCCCCAGTGACGGTCACCATGTGACTGAGCTGTTACCACTGAAATAAAAGTAGAAGAGCTAAGTGCTACACTTGGGCTCCTACAGTAAGAGTGAGCATGCCTCATCCCCTTCTCCCTCCTGCCACTGCCATCTGGGCCACGCAGACAGGGACGGTACCCCAGGACCATGCTATTAAGTGTGGTCCATGCATCAGCTTTCTGTTACTTACCCGCAACAGATGAAGAGCTTGACTCAGAATGCAACTCAAATGCATCACTAAACGCATTGTTTAGGTCAGCCGACATGTCTTCTCATAGTAAGATGCTTTCGATGAAGGAAGTCGGGCATGTTTACATACTGGGGCAAGCACCTTAACTTCTAAAGGAATTGCCCTTCGAGGAGGCGCACTGTAGGAAGCAGTGGATGCACAAGAAAGAACATGGAATGAACCCAGGCTCCTAAATATCCGTGTGGAACACAGCCACCAGCTAACCGAGGACACCTGCCCTGGACAATAACCAAAATAGGGAACAAGCATTTCCACCTGGCCTTGAGCTTGGGGGAACACAGGGACTCAGTTCCACCCCTCATGTGTGTGTGCCCACACATTTTTCATGAATGAGCAACTAACCTAAGAAATGCTCCATTCAAAATGCCTTCCACAACACTGGGTCTTGGAGAAGACTCCATCCCTTATCTCTCCAGATTGTTATAAGGAAAAAGTGTCCTTTCTGCTGAGTTTAATCGAAACAAAATTCTTTTAGAATCTTCTAACAAAGCTTTTCCCCCATGAGACCAAGGGAAAACTACTGTGAATACTTGGGTGTGAGAACAGTTCTACAGAAATACAACTCTTTTGTTAACTCAGGCCACCCACTGTTTCTCGTGCCTGTCACAGGCCAGGAGATACCTGGGTCCCTCCATCCACCTCAACTCTTGCTCTAAGCACCCCTGTCCACAGGCTCTCTGCACCCATATTTGAGCTTGGCCATGTGACTTGATTGGTCCCCCTGAAAGGGCAGTGACTGGGTCTGTCTCCACAGCACCTGGCCCAGACACAGAGAAGAGACTCAACAGCTGTGAATGGCTGCACTGCCCTGCAGGGGCAGCAGCCTGAGTCCAGTGCCCTAACCAAAAATTTGGTTTGGATTGTTACCAGTTAGAGAAAGAAACCATTGCAAATTTGAATGAGTCCCAATAGATCCTGGCTGGGTTTCTTCTCTGATCCCTTTAAAAGTCTTCACCTGCCAGGTAAGAAATGGTCAAGTTCAGTGACTGAGCCAGGGGAATGCTAAATGACTGGAAGAAAGAGATCTCACAGTGCAGTGGCACCTTCAGAAGAAATATTTGTTTCCTATTTTGGTTATTGTCCAGGGCACGTGTCCTCGGTTGGCTGGTGGCTGTGTTCCACGCGGATATTTAGGAGCCTGGGTTCATTCCATGTTCTTTCTTGTGCATCCACCGCTCCCCACAGTGTGGCTCCTCAAAGGGCAACTCCTCAAGAAGATAAGGTGTTTGCCCCAGATGGAACATCTGTCTACTGGTGGGTCCTGGTGCCTGATACAGTCTGAGGACCCAGGAGGGATGAGTCCAGGCCAACTGAGAGCATTCTCTCAGATACTATTGCTGTGCTTCCTTGACTAACAGTGATCTTAAAATTTGCCTTTTTTTTTTTTTTTTTTTTACACAAAACTGAGGCACATGCATCAGAGTACTCCTCCAGGCCCCCAAATAGTCATGCTACATGCAGCTTTAAGCATCTAAGAAAGGCACACATATGTAGAATCGCCAGCTATCCAAAGACAGTGATGCCATTTCAATTTCATTAACATTAACACCAGTGTGGGCATGGTCCACCCGGGCCCACCCCAGAGACAATCCCCAGCACTCGGAAAGGCAGAGACCTGCAGAAACACACATACACCCCCAGCTCTGGCAGCTGAAATGTGGGCCACATCATCTTCCCATCTTCCATTTATTGTTGCATTGCTCGGTGTCCATCCCCTGTGTCTCCATGGCACTGAAGGCCCAAAGAGTTGGCGAGTGACCATTCTTCACATCTGAGATCAGAAGGAAGAGAGGAAAGTCAAACCACTCTAGAGAAGGGTGCAAGCAATTCAGGCAGAGTTTGAGCTTTCTGGTAGATGCGACTTAGGGAAATTGGCATAAAAGCAGCTCCTTCATCTATTATATGGAAGCAGTATGCTTGTGAAGGGGTAGGTGTAGATTCAAGCAGTTGTTAGCTGTTCACAGAGCATAGTTAGGTCAGGGTCTCTCTGAAAATCTGGCTGGGGTAAGGTTTTTGTGGATAAGGGGATGGATCTGCAAGGTGGAGATCCAAGGTAGATTGGGCAGTCTCTGGGCTAGTGGTGGGGGACAGGCTGGAGAATCGTAGGTGGACTACCACTCAGCTATGAAAAAGATGGATTTCTGCCCTCTGCATCAACATGGATGAACCAAGAGGGAATCATGCTGAGTGAGATGAGCCAGGAGGAGAAAGACAGACATTGTATGGTATCATTCATCTGTGGTATATAGATAAACCAAACAAAAGCATGAACTAAATCATACAAAAATAGACTTTTAGCCAATAGAATCAAATTAGTCTCTGCAAGAGGGGACGGGGTCAGTTATATGGTAAGGATAGAACTGGGCTGCTGGTGGCAAACTTCGTGCACTCCATGCAATGCGGATTTACGACGATATTCACCTTAAACCTATACAATGTCATGGTGCAATTGTTCCTTTATTTAAAAACAAGTAAGTCCCTTGAGATCCACGTTCCAAACCTTCCAGCGAAATCCAGCCTAAAAGCATCTACCCTGTTTGCTGCCCCGCTGTTCCCACTTGCAGCGCTGGGAGGCACCGAGCGAGGCTGGGGAGCAAGTTCCAGCGAGGGCGTCCAGGCCGGGAAGAATCATCCAACGTGGGCAAGGCGGACGCGACCGCGAGAAGCGGACTCTGGGAGGAGAGGGGGCAGTGTGCCCGGCGCCCTTTCATCAGTGGCGGGAAGAAGGAGGATGCGCGGGGACACTTGTCCCCGAGCCCCGGTTCGCTGCAGGAAGACGTCAGCGCTCCGGACCGCGGTGGAAGAGCCCCAGGATGCCCCCCGCCCCCGCGCGGGCTTCCATATAAAGTCGGGGCTTCGCGGGCGGCTGCAGAGCTTGGCGGCGGCGCCGGTGGAGCTGCTCCGAGGTCCGGTGCCCGCGCCGCTCCCCGCCCGCAGAGCGCGCTCTCCGCCCAGCCCCGCCGCGGCGCGCCGAGAGCTCCCCGCCGGGACCATGTGCGGCCTCCAGCTCCCGCTGGTCCTGCTGGCGCTGGTCCTCTGCCAGGCGGCCCGGGAGGCGGCGGCCCCGGCCCCGGCGCCGGCCAGCGGAGGGACCGCGCTGACCAAGATGTACCCGCGCGGCAACCACTGGGCAGTGGGTGAGTGTCCGGCGCGCGGGCTGAGCACGCAGGTCCGTGCTGGGATCAGCTCCCCGCAGTGGGCCCGTCACCCCACCTCTCAGCGTGTCTGGGGTCCGGCTTTGCTCTGACCTTTCTACCCCAACGACCCGCGCCCCGCTTCCAGCTCAGCCCCCCCGCCTTGGGAAGCCGGGGGGCAGTCCGGCGGGCCTCCTCGGTCTTCTCCGCGCTCTTCTCACGCTTCCCCGGGCAGCCGAGCCAGCTCGCAGCTCCCCAGAAAACCCAGCTCTACCTCCGCACCCCCCCAACGACCCCCTTTATCCGCCGGATCTTAACCCAGTCTGGCGCGCTTGCGTCCGGCAGCAACTTTGGGGACCCGGCTCCCGAGCGCGTTTCGGAGCCCCAGTGCCGCGCCGCGGCCTCGGCGGCAGCGGGGTCACCCCGGCCGCGCCCCAGCGCCCCGCCGAGCCACAGGTGCGGCCTGGAGGCGCCCCGCCGGGCTCCCAGCCCCTCCGCCAGCCCTGCCTGAAGTCCGCCTCGCTCGTGGCTCTGCTGAATCCGAGCGGCCCTCTCATACCTTTGCTTTGCTGCGATTTTCTTTTCTCAGGTCTTAAGCCCAAACGTGACTCTTCGCATCCAGCAGGCTTGACTTCCCAGAGTCTCGCTCCCAACCTCCGCTATTTCTCCGCCTTGCTGGGCCCGCGTCCTCACCTCCTCCCCCAGCTCCTTTCCCTCCCTGTGCCAACCAGTCCTGCGTTCCAGGCGCCGCCTTGAAGATCCCCTTCTCCCGGTCCCCAGAACCTCAGCTTGGCATTGGAGAGGGCGTCCGCCCAAACCCGAGCTGCGGAGAGCGGACCCCCAGTTTCCACCACCCGGGAGGCAGATCCGGGCTCTGAGGCCTCGTGCTCACCCAACCTTCCGGGGCACGCACCCCGCACGGTCTTTGGGGAATGCAAACATCCAACTTCCTTGGAACCCTCCCCCTGTAGCCAACTACACCCTCGACATTTTCCAGGAAGCAAGTCAATCTCTGAAGACAGTTAAGGGGTGTGTGTGTATGTGTGTGTGTGACTGTTTCCACAGGTATCTGCTTAGAAGCCGGGAATGTGTGTGGGAAAGATACCAATTCAAGTATCAAGGATTCACAGATTCTCAGTGGGAAGACAAGGAAGAATTTAGGGGCAGGGGAGACACAGGAACTGCCAGCTCCTCAGGTCTTGTGTGCGGTGTGTGCTTCTATCAGAGGAATGGAGAGCTAGGGGATGCAGTAGTTTTCATTGCTATAAAAAAGAAAACATCATTGACGGAGTCCAGACATTCCCCAGGGATGGAAGCATTTGTGATGTCCTTCGGAGGAACGCCAGGAAGTCTGGCAGGAGAGGGGAGGTGGTGGGCTGGTTGAAGTTCCAGCCCTGAACTTCAAGAGGGAAGGATACTTACAAGGTCAAAGAAAGCGGACCTGGAATGAATAGTGTGCCACCCACTGTCCTAGCCAGCCGGGAAAGGGAAATGCACTTTCCAGGTGTCCAGTCTTTTTGTTCAACCACTTTTTGCTAAAAGTTATACTAGGACCCATTGCAAGCCAAAAGGAGGACCCCAAATCAGCCGGAAAGCCAGAATCAGGCTTTCCTGCTTGTCTGAATGAATGCAGTCTCAGAACACATCTGTGCACCGGTAGTTAGGACTTCAGGTATTTAATCACCCCGCAGTGGTGCTTTGACTTTCCTGACCCCAAATCCAAGTCAGTGGCAACCCCGCCTGTGTGTACTCTCTCGTTTACTCCCGAACACACTCCTCTTTGTGTTTTTCCCGTGGCTGACTGTGCTGAGCTGAAGAACAAGGGATAGAAGGAGGTGAGGCAGGAACATACCTGGGTCCAGAATGAAGTGACTGAGAAAAAGTTTGCTTTGGGTGGACGTGCCCTCTGTCGGAAGGAGAGTGATCACAACACAGCTATGCGCTGTGGTTTTAAATTGGACTTTCCATTACACTAAGTAAATGCCTGTCTTCCTCTATCCCCGAAGACAGTCTCCCTTCAATGACATCAAACTAAAGCTACAAACTGCTGTCTCCGAGGGAACTGTCAGGGCTCATTTGCAGGTTTGTTAAATGAATTGTTTCTCCCCCCTGAGAGAAGTCTCATGTGGCAAAGGAAAACTAGTGAACAGATTGAAAATTTAACAAACTCATCTCTGACTTGGTGTCCGTGGGAATGTTTTGTTTGGTCTGTGAAAAGAATTCCACCCCCTGTGCTCCCTGAAGATGCTCTGGCTGCGGCTCTGACCTTGGTCTAGAGCTTGTGCTGGAGTGTGGAGACAAAAGCACCAGCCCTCAGCTAAGATGACTTTTCAGGGTGAAGTAAGTCCCCCCCCCGCCCCCACCCCCCAGAAACCGTAATACCATTTAATATCGCTCTAGAAAAGCGAGTTCTTCGAAGTACACAGCACTTCATACCCTAATGGATATGTCCTTAGGAAGGGTCATCTTCCACGTTTGGAGTTTAAGAAGATTCATTTATGGCTCATGTCTGTCTTTTTAGTGGTAATATTAGGTGATTAAACATAACCAAAGGTTTTTTTTCCCCCTCTGAGCAAGGTTTCATTTTTTTCAAGTGACTGTCTTTTGTCCATGCTGAGATCTCAATGACTGTGACATAGACTCCTAACAAATGATGATGAGACAGGAGGTGAGGGGGACTTAGCACTCCTGCTGTCATGGAGATGATGTGGTTTCAGTATCCTCCCCCCTCCCTCAGGAGCAGACCCAGGGGAGGTGAGCTTCCCTGTGTGTTATCAGTGGACGCTTCCCTTAATAACCAGTCTGTGGACCTAGGGGTGGAGTCTGGACCCCACACCTCCAGCAAATATGCCCACAGTGAAATTGAGTCCACTGTCATAAAGACCTGTGCTAAATCAATCACACGGCTTGGAGGACTTCTTTGTCCTTCCGTGTTTTGAAAAGCTCACAGAATTATTCAGGCATGACAAAAAAGAAGCTATGATTTTTTTTTAAAAACAAAAACTTCGTTGCCCTTTAGACTTCATTGGCAATAAAGTGTTTCCCATTTCCAGCATCCTAACTAGATGAAAGGTAATTAGGGAGGGCAAGAGTGACCGAGGTCATTAGTAGCGCATCAGGTTCTAATCCTACTTCCCCATCATCATGATTCAATTTTCTCCATATAAATAAAGCCAAATGCTTCCCTCCTTCCTGGAAAGTCATGCAACAGAATCCTGCTCCTGGCTAGATGCAGGGTTATCCGGGCACCAGGCTGACCAAGCAGAGAAGTGAGGAGACCATTATTCAGGATTCCAATCCTTGTTTTGGACAATGTCCTCAATAAAGTCATGAAATTGTATGAAGTGGCACGTTTAGGTACTGAACCAGCACTCGCACTGCAATGCAGTAAGATGTCATTTTTAAGGCTCCGTAAATATAACATTCTTTTTTTTGAGTCATGTAATGAGTCATGTTAGACTGATAGAAGATCCCTATTCTTTTAATGCATTAGAAAGCCTTTTGTAGACCTTATTTCCAGACCTCTGAATTATTTCTACCTACCCCATGTTTTCAGGATGTTCAGACACTTCAAAGCAGTGTAATCTAGCAGAGTTGGGACTCTGAGCTGATTTGAATCCTAGAATCTTTGCTTACAAGGGTGTGACCTTTGACAAGTCTTATTTTTTTTCCAAACACATGACCATGTGAATCTACAGCTAAGCATCCTCTATAATTTGCAAATTGTGGCACAGGCCAGCACCATTCAAGGTGAGGGTGTCTTTGTTGGCAGGTACAGCTGCTACGAAGAGGCCTCTTTTCATTTTAAGTGACTGAAGTTCTGTCAAATATTATTCCCCTGATGTTTGCCTTCAATACGTCTAATGCCCATAAAGAGCTCTTTTCCTGCAAGCTTTAAATCAAAAGCACCATACTTTTATTCACTTTAGAAATTTCAAAGTGCCATAAAAACCAGTTACAGAGAGATGGGGGAAAAATGAACGGAAGAAAACAAGATGATGTGAGTCTATTTAAACAAAGAACGAAAGAGCCAAGGAAACAGACCTTGAATTTCAGACCCACTTCTGACCATACAGTTATCCCCACTTGCTGACCATCCCTGAGTTTCTGTGGTTAGTGACGTGGCCTTCTGCCCAGCGCCTGTACTGATGTAGATGGCTGGTGTGTGACCCATGTCCCTGAAGCTAACTATTTCAGATATTCGAGAGCTGCAGTACATAGCTGAGAAGTGTTGGTCAGAATTTGTTTTCAGCTACCTTCTTAACACACTGTAACTTCTAGGTGACATTTCCCAGATTCAATCTCAGCGAAAGTGCTGAGAAAGTTTAAATGAAAAATTCCTTTGCTACATCAGATTGCAGATGAGAGAAAAGCAACATCTCTTTTAATTTTTTTTTTTAACCAAAAAGCATGGAGACTTTGATTTTCAGCAGCAATTCAGAATTGACCGGGGAGGCTGTTTAAAGGCCATCATTCCACTGGGAATAGAATTTGGGTGCACATAGAATTGGTAAGAGAATGTTAGACGGGGAAATTCATAGATGTCATCCAGTCCACCCTGTTCGTTTTAGAGGTGATGAAACTGAAGACGGAGCATGTTAAGTGACTTACAGAGGTCACCTAGTTAGTTAGTTGAGGTGCTGGACCCAAGCAGGCCACCTGAGTTGTTGTGTGAAGCCATCCAGCTCACTGCACTTTTTGAATTGGGAGCAAAATCCTGCCATTGTTTCTAGGCCAACTCCTAAGAATCAAGCGCTCACTTTCTGCAGTTAAGAAAAAGCAGCACAAATGTTAACGTGCGTCTTTTTAAGTTACCATTTAGCCATTGCCCTGGGTTCAGTGTGTGGCATGCTGGTTTTGTTTCTGCTTTGTGTTTCAACAGGGCACTTAATGGGGAAAAAGAGCGCGGGTGAGTCCCCATATATTTTTGAGAGAGGGAGCCTGAAGCAGCACCTGCAGGAAGAAGCCACCAGAAATTTGCTGAGCCTCATAGAAGCAAAGAGGACCAGAGGCCACCAGTCACCTCACCGAGAGGACACTGGGCAGTCCCCAATTCACTTGAGATTCAGAGGATAGCAGCCACCGTAAAGGTGCAGGTTGAAAACTCAAAGGTATGGAGAGCTCCTGCAGGTATAAAGGTGGGGTGGGAGGGGATGTCTGGGGAGGGCTTGGAAGGAGAAGGGGACTCCAGCAGGGAGAATACAATTGTTGATAAGCCCTCACTGCCTTGGGCTAACAGCAACACACATTAAGAAGTGAGTACACAGTGTCCATACTATCTCTTCTCTTCACATGAGATTATTTTCCCTCTTAGCACTCACACTAGTGTTGACTCCAAAGTCCAATTTTGGTCTATTATTAGCCATTGCCCATCGATGGGCCAGGTTCTACCAGAATAGTTTGGATAATGGGACCTAAGATTATTTGAGTAAATCTCTGTGGATCTCCAGATATCTTTAGTTTGATGAGACTAGCGGTGGGACTTATTCACAGCTGTTTTTAGGAGAGAGAATTCTTGTTTGCTTTCTTTTGTGCAAAATAGTACTCCTTAATGTTTGTTCCAAGATGACTGAGTTCAGGTCTTAACATTTCAAAACTCAGTGAACACATTGAAGGTCAACTGCTTCATCCTAGTACAGGATTTTATAGAGGAGAAGGAAAGATAATCATAGCCATTAGCAGGTTAGATACACATAGGAACTAACTATAGAAGAAAGCAGGGCAGCAGAAAATGAAGTGATTCTCAAGAACTGTTAGGAAGTTTCCATGAAATTTAGGAAAAAAGGCTAAGATAATCATAATAATACTAGCTAATCCAGTTGAATATTGATTATAACCCGAGGGCTGGGGGAAGCAGTTAGCCCCTATTTTCTTGGCTAATTCTCATAGCATTCTTGGGAGAAATGTTCTGTTCTCCTCCCCATTTCAGAGGAGTAGAAGCAGACTAGTCATGGGCTGGAGTCCATACTGTCTGCTTGGACAGTCTGTTGTCACACAAGAATCTTCTGGGAAATGAACCTCATTAATCTTAGGTATGAGGAATGCAGAATGCAGTTGTAGGCCTTGATTCTCATTCTCTCTGGCAATAAACAACACTGCTTTCCCCTCACAGAGCTTGGGGAGCTGAGCCCTTCACTCTCATGGTGGTCAACTCTGACAGAGACTCTGGGCTGCCTTGCAAGCCAGCTTCCCTGCCCTTTCCGTCTGTTGTGGATTCTTTGTGCTAAACAAAAACCAGATGCTCACTTGTTGTATATGTATAGATTCTGTACAAGCCCTGGATGACTCTCTTGTCCACACCTGTCTTACAGGTATTGTGTGACCAGCTCTCTTCTTTGCAGGTGGGTCTCATAGCTTTGAGGGTCTCACGCACTGGTGACTGACTTCTCAGCCCCTGACGGGCCAGGCCTTTTGTAGGTCAAGTGATTTGCTGGACTTCTTGACGGCTGTCCGACAGCAGTGCCTCCACTTGGAGAGATCAGTGATGATCATCACCACAAACCCCTCCCAGAGAAGTGTACCGATAGCAAAATGGACTCACCCTCAGAGCACAGCCGTAAAACCCTGCTCACAGTCACGGTCTTCATCTGCAGTTCCTCATTTTTTTAATCACCCAGCCCAGGTCTTGAACCCGAGTCTGGAGCTTTCCATGGCCTGTGCCTTAGCCATCTGAACCGCTGGGCCACAGGGGTGTGCCTGGGCCTCATTTTGTAACCAAACAGCAATATCCATTTTGAGTTGCTTGATTCCTTGAAGCCTGGCTTTGCATAACTTTGGAATGTTTTGAAAAATTCAACTCCTGTCTCCAGGATTGACAGTTTTCCAGTATATTCAGAAGAATATTCTCTAAACATCAAATGCAGTTACCAAGGAATAGCTCTAAAAGGCTAGAACACTGAGTGAACAATCGCTGAGTGACTGCTTCAAGGGTACAAGATTGATCAGTATTCCGCCCGAGCTGACATAAAAAAGTCTTCCTTTTTCATCATCTTTGTAGAATCAGGCCTTGCTTCTATCACATCTCTTTATGTCTTGTTCTTTTTTTACAAGTTTAAGAAAGCCATCCCATTTCATTCCACCTCATGTTGAATAATTAACTATTGTTTGCATTTTTAGCCATTCTTCTGGGTATATTTCCCAGAAATATGAGAAACAAGTTCAGTGTTGAGTCTTTGCAAAGACCTAAACAGCTGATCATCCTTCTTACTTCGGACAGCCTGCCTCCATAAAAATATGTTGTTCTGAACATGGAGAATATGGACCATTATCTTCCTGGAAAAGAGAACACCAAGAGAACACTCTATTGGAAATCCATATCTCTGTCAGTAAGAGAGAGAAGTTTAATAACTTAGCTGAGCACTGGCAGAATGAGCAGAAGGGAATTTCAGAGGCTAAAGGCCTTTTCTTAAAAACTGTCCACATACACTCTCCTCTCCCCTTGTAGTAATAAAACATCAAGTCCCGGAGCCACCCTTCCCAGAGCTGTTGTGAGAAATGCTGAGCTTCCTCCTACATGCTAGTGACAAAAATTTACTGGACTTGGAAAAGACTTGTGTAAATGTGCCCTGAGTTAGCTCTGGAACTTTATTAGTGAATCCGATCAATACTTTTCAAGACCCACCTTAATCTTTTAACAGGACCCTCCTCACAAACAATGAAAGGTCCTCTCACCCTCTGGTTTCTGTGACAGGAAACTGTGTACAGGTCAGCTCCAGGGTCCTGGGTGAGGGTGTCCAATGTTTCAATGGAGGTAGAACCTGGTCTTTAATTCCTTTTTAAGTTTAAACCCTGTCCATTGATTTTTTTTTTTTTCTCTCTTATTTGGTGACCCTGAGGACAGAGACCTGCGGAGTACATTAGAAAGGGTGTTATGGAAAGTTTGCTTTCACTGTTAAGGGACTGTCTCCTCAAATCATTAAGATTTTGTTTCTTAATGTCTGCTCAGGTTTGGGTTTAGGGTCTGGGAAAAGGAAAAAAATAATTGACGAGCTTCAGAGGAAGCTCCAGAGAGAGGAAGAGCAGCAGAGAGCCAAGAGACTGAGTCCTCTGATTGCCCGACAGCTTCTCAGAAGGAAGAGTGAAGTTGCCCCCCCTTTAAAAAGGGCTGCTTCCCACCATCTTGCTTCCCTCTCCTTATCCTCATCCTTTTAGCTAGATTTCCATTCCCTTGAGCCAAATGGCTGAGACTCAGTATTTTGAGCCTCTGAGGGCCACTTCTTAGGGTTTCCCTGCTCTCTCAGTTGGCTCCCTTAAGACCGGTGGTTCAGATTGCCAGATGGGTGGAGGCACCCTTGGACAGGCTGGAGACCGTGAATAGCAAAGCACAGCTTGTTGGTCTGTGTGGGAATTGAACCTGACTCTGACCTCATTAGCACCTGTTCAAAACAATTGAGCGGAGAGCAGGTAATAGCTGGCTTGAGAAGATCCGTAATTCCTTTATTAGAAACAGGTTGCTGATGTGGACATTGGGGAATCCGAATTGCCAGAGATTCTTGGAAAGGGTAATAAGCTCTCGTCAAGATGGAAAGTGATTTCTCATCTCTGCGGGTGAAAGAGGGATATAAAAGGGAATAGAGGAGTATTTTTAAATTATAACTCCTCGTTCTTTCTTTAGTCTTAGTTAATTTGAACAGAAACCACAACACTCAAACCACAAGACCTTTAGAATTGCCAGAATTCCCAATGTGTTCCTCTTCCCAAGTCGCCCACACTCTACTACCACTGAAAGTCCTGGGTTTCTGATGCACAGTTGCATGATTCATGAACCAGCTTGGATTTGTGTAATGAGCCATGGTCAGAGTAAGCAAAGCAAGAAATAGAATTCTACATTCCCCAATCACCGCCCCCCCCACCCCTCCTGGCTGCCACTTGGTAACACATCCCTGGGGATAATACACTTACTTTTCAACACTGATCAGGAAAGACCTGTATGGCCATATCAGGGTGTAAGTTAAGCTAAGATAACAAAAAGACCCCCCCCCAAAAAGAGTGCTTACATAAAGAAAGAGAAAGCTCATGTCTCCCTAGGGTAGAGGTGACATTTGTAATTCTCACACAGGAATATGGAATCTTCTGGAAAAGTAGTGAAAGCAGAGGTCACCAGGCTCCACCACAGAGGTCTGGAGTCAACCTAGGAATTCTCTTTCCTAACAGCTCTTGAGTGATCCCAGTGGTTTGTTGGGAATGCATTTACTTCTAGTAAATCCATATCACTAACTCTTGGTTTAACTCTTTCTAATAATTTTTTAAGTTGGTGGACTATCTGCTCCTGACTCTCAACGTGATGGATGAACTTCCCTGACAATGACGACGGCCTCTCTCAAAGAAGCAAAACACAACCCTTAAGAGACTCTGTTCTACAGGCATCAATTCTACTTGATCATCAACAAGATTTCCTGTGTGCAAAATACTTCACTCTTCTTGTATCTTTCACCCTTGACTAAATTTATGATTTTCAAGCAATGTCTTCTGGTTTGAACTTGTTTGCTGTGAATAATTGTCCAAAAGGAGTCTTCCAATGGATGCTTTTTATATCTAGGCTATTTGTCAGTTAGATTCCAGTCACTAGCCTGTTACCAATCACAATAAAAGCTTAAAGCCATTGTCCAAAGGGTAGGTAGTTCTCTTATTTCAATTCCAAATGACAGGACTGTGTGGCAGAGATTTGCATCTTGATAATGGACTTTGTGTGCTCATTGATGAAGGCCTACAGAATATTTAGCTCTCCCTTCTAGAAGCATTTACAGAATTCTCGTAGTGACTTAGAATCTTTGTACAAGTTACTGCTAGAAACTTCTACTGCCTTAATCATGACCATTGGGTGGGCTAGGTTGAAGATCAAGGCCGGCCTTCTTCATCTTTGAATAATTCCCATTCTTTAGCCCTTACTCTCACCAGCTAGCTTGCCAATGTTGTTGATGTTTTCCTGATAATCATTTTAGCAGTTGAGAAAGATCATTCTCATTTGGTAGATAAGGAAACAGAAGGTCAGAGTGGTCTGGTGATTTGCCCAAGGTCACAGAATAGAGGGAACTGGGATGTAAAACATCTAAAAGGACCAGATTTTCTGTAGCATTTCATGGTTTCTATATGACCCGATTCTATAACCCCTTCCCCCTTTCAGCATATTTGAGTTGAAAAGTAGCACTGTTTCTTCAAAATCTCCTTGCTAGTCTGAAAGAAGTAAAGTCCTTAGCCAGCTTTAGTGAACTTCATGGCAAAGGAATCAATGAATTCGAGATGCCCTTCCATTTTCAGAGACTGTGATCCGATAGTTCATAATACTCAGCAGCTCCACTTTCAGCCTGACATTCACACATGAACAAAATTGCAAACTTCTTGCCATATGTTTAGATTTCCTTCACATTTGAGACGTAAAGAGTTTTATCTTACTCTTGTTTTGGTTGTCAAAGCGCCACATAAGATGGGATGTAGTCTTTCTAATTTCTTTTTAAGCTGTGCTGTTTTTTTTTTTTTTTAACAGAGGCAGACCTAGGGGAAATATGTGAAATGCATTTTCAGCATCCTACTTTCTTCCTCTTCTTGGGACCCTCCTGGACCGCTTTCCCAAGAACTTGCTCCTGAACTGTGTCCACGGAAGTCTTCCAGGCAGCTGATGGAGTAAGCTCTCTTAGAGGAGAGCTCCAAAGGTCACTCACGATGAAAAAGCCCTCAGAATTTGGAAAACTTTCTCTCGGGTGACATTTCAGAGAGAGAAAAAAAGCAATGCTCTGAGCTCGACTATCACTTGCTTGGTTGTCTCATGGGAGTTAGTGTGATCCTGTGTTTTAGATGCAATCATCTTTTCCCCAATCATTCCTAGAGAGAACAGCTTCCTCAGCCAAGTCTCCTGACCCTTGCAGGGCTCCTCTGTATGGAGCTAGATCAAGATAAGAATCCCTCAATTTGAAAATATGCTTAATCTACAAGGAAAGCTGTCCTGAACTCTTGTTTGCAAGTAAGTTCCCTTTACAAATCTGTGTCAAGATTTTAACCTTTGGATGCAGATAACAGGATCCACTTTGAATTGTTTATGTAGAAAAGGAAACTTTCTATGAGAGAATAGGCAGAGAAATGGGTTCGTGGCTGATCTTGCAGGCTCAGTGCTCAAAGGCAGCTTTCTGGTGGGTTGAAGAGACGGCTGCTGCACACACCGATATACTTAAAGCTTTCTGTAGATCCTCCGCTGCTGCCAGTGCCCCACACTTTATGCTCCTGGAACTTCCTTCCATCCTTGGTTCATTTGCAAATCAGAGATTTGAATGTCTATGTCTGATTGGTGGAAGTTAGATCACGTGGCTATACCTGGTTGCAAGGACAGCTGGAATGTAGCTTTCTACCCTCTGGCCTGGAGTTTCCAACTTGGAGCCTTGAACCTTCCATAGGCTGATCATACCTACAGTTTTAAATGGGACAGTACCAAGGTGTTTTTTTTTTTTTTTTTTTCATATTTCTCTACCATCCCATTGTTTTAAAATAAATGTCAATGTTGTCCCGTTTTTAATAAACAGGGCTGTCTTTAATACAGCACAAAAGGGGCAGTTGAATTGCCCTGGGTCCCATCTATTGAGAGGACCCCAAAGCACCTGCCCCTTTTGCCCCATGTTAAAGATGTCCCTTGCCAGTGCTGACTGCAGCAGGCCACAGTCACCACAGCTGTTCCCACCCCGTGAGGAAACAGGAACCACAGGAAGAGGATTCCCCTCCACCCCACGTGCATCTGTTTCTTCAAAGGTTGCAGAACACTGCAGTGTGATCAAACCTCAGATAAGTACTATGCAGGTCATTTCTAGTTCTATGAGGGTTATCTCTGGCACCGTGGGGGTTATCTCTGGCACCTTGGGGTTATCTCTGGCACTGTGGGGTTATCTCTGGCACTGTGGGGGTTATCTCTGGCACTGTGGGGGTTATCTCTGGCACCGTGGGGTTATTTCTGGCACCGTGGGGTTATCTCTGGCGCCGTGGGGTTATCTCTGGCACTGTGGGGGTTATCTCTGGCACCGTGGGGCTATCTCTGGCACTGTGGGGTCATCTCTGGCACCGTGGGGTTATCTCTGGCACTATGAGGGCTATTAGACATTTCTGACACTGGGGTGATTAAAGTAGCATGTGTTTTAGGCAGGACCTTTAGAGCAGGGCTTACAGGTATTCCTAATTTGGTTTTCACCTAATGTGCCAAAATTCCTTGCACCGGCCCTGGTCGTTTGCATGACGCCCACACACTGTTACTAGGCAATAGCCAGTCTGCATCATACAGTACTTACATGTTGCTGGCCTGGCTGCTCTGCTCCTGCTCAGGTTGCTCTGCCTCCTCCCCTCCCGAGTCCACCGCACATAACCCAGTCCTGTTTTTGCCATCCCCATGTCCTGTGTTGATCTCAAGGAAACATGGTCAGCCTACCTTTCCATGGCCTGCACCTTAGCCACCTGAAACACGGGTGCTCCTGGGAAATGCAGTTTTTAAGATTCTATTTTGGGACTATAGGACCCAAATTGTGGAACCCAATTGAAAAGAAGAGAGGGTATTCAGAAGCTGTGGTCACTCACAGATGCAGATGTCCTCTGGGACGTCTGCTCATTTCTGTTCCAGAAGAAAGGTAACACACAGCCAGGAATTCTGGGAAAGGAGGAGCCTGCGGCCATTCTGCACAGCACATAGGTGAGGTGTGTGCATCTCACCAGAAGACAAGACCGCTTTTAAGATGAGACAATATTTAGAAAGCCTTGCAACAAAGCAGAATAATCAGGAAGAGAATCCAAATGGGAAGAAAGCAATAATTGCCCTCAAATTTGTTCAAAACATCTTCCTTTTTCTTTTCGTTTTGAAGTGCTGCCAGGTGGATTGCTCTGGTAATTGGTCTTTGCTTATGCTCAGAAGTTCAGTAACACATTAAATGGGCATTTTGAGCCATGCAGTACAGTTTCTGGCCCCACAAAGCCCGGCTCTCAGGTCCTGCCAGCAGGTATTTGGTCATCACAGCGCGCCTGAACCCAGCTGAGATGAGGAGGGTGCAATCTAAGTAGAATGTGGAACTCAGACTGTTCATTTCCTCAGCTGCAGGCTGCTTTCATTAGACGCTGTGAAACAGCTTTGCAAGAGAAACCCAGAAAGATGAACTCTTTCCCCAAACAAGAGGGCTGTGGTCATCGTGTGCCCTGAAAAGGCTCCTCACTTCCTTTCTTGGGAATTTGTGTCTTCCAAGTAACCTCTCCTTAATTAAACCCAGATAAAACACATTGTTGTCTGGCTTTCCTGCTACTCCGCTTGGCCCACATATGTGATTTAATATCTATTGGGGTAACTTTGATTTACAAAATAATATACATACAGTCAGCTTCCCCATTCCTCAAATATATGACAACACACCCGGCCCACCACCAAATAAGAAAAAGTGCTCATCACTATCCACTGGACCCATCACCCATTACCTCCACCCTTCCACCCCGTTCCCTATTGGTGACTTCAGTTCTATTGTTAATGTCCAAGGGGTGGTTTTTGCTGTGTCTGTATCTTTGCTTTGTTTATTTATATCTCAGATATGAGTAAGATCATCTAGTATTTGTCTTTCTCCTTATGACTTATTTCACTTAGCATAATCCCTTCTAGTTCCATCCAGGTTGTCACCAATGTCAGTATTTCATCTTTTTTAGGGCTGTGTAGTATTCCATTATACATCTAGACCACATCTTCTTTATCCATTCATCTGATGATGGGCATTTAGGTTGTTCCCAATCATTGTCTATCACAAAGAATATATCAAAAACATGGGAGAGCATATTTCTCTGTGGATTAGTGGGGGTTTTTGGTAAATACCTAGAAGTGGGATGATGGGATCATATGGGATTTCCATTCTCAAGTTTTTTGAGGCATCGCCATACTGTTTTCCATAAGGGTTGCACCAATTTACACTCTCACTAACACTGTAGATGAGTTTCCATTTCTCCGCATCACAAATGTCAACATTTATTGTTTCCAATATGTTACCAATTGGGTTGATCCCCTCTGAAGGAGGCAGGTTACATACCCCTGGGTTCAAGTCCCAGATCTGAGGAAAACAACCAGTGTAAACAGCTAAATGGAAATAAAATAAAAACGCTTCTTTCTCCTCTCTTCCTGCCTAGCTGCTTATTCACCTTCATTCTTCCTGCACTTTTCTTTTAAAGAAAAAAAAAAAAGAGAGAGAGGTTTAATTTTCTGCCATATTCTAAGAAGTCGAGGGGTAGCAGTCCAGGCTTAGTGCTGTGACCCACAGGTCCAGAGTCAAGATCTTGGTGATTTTCTTAAATTTCCCTTCCCAGTGAGTTGCAGGGTGTCGCTGCGGTTCTGTCAACACTCAGCTTCAGTCACGAAGAGGACAGACAGACAGAAAAGGGACGGGCTGACCTATATCTCGAAAGCAAAGCTTTCTCAGAAATCCCCACCTTGGTCTTTTGGTTCAAATCATCACACAACCAATTAGTTTTAGGGGCAAAGGAAGTGGAAAATATAATTTTCAGCTGTGAACTTCCCTCCACCTCCTTTCCTCTCATCCCCCTCACGTCCCCCAAACCCCCACATTTCTCTAAAGGGAAAATAAAGCATGAATGCTGATAGACAATGGTAGTGCTTTCATTTCTGCTATTACAAGAATAAATCCTGCCAAAGAACCAACTGGAATTAGTGGGCCTTAAGCCCGACATGACTAGAAGACTCTTAGACAGCAGGTCTCCCTAGTTAACGTGATGCTTCGCTGCCCCACGTCCGTTCGGAAGGCCGAAGGCCAGAGCACCGTGGTTTACAGACAGCGTGCCTTTTTCATGACCTCCTCTTCCTCTCGGAGAACAAGAGATTGCAACAGAGATCCTGGCTTGCTGATTGGATGTCATCTGTAACTTCTCAAAGTAAGCACAAGATGTGACACTTTCCAAAGGTCTATTTGCATGGGAAGAAAATGGGAAGAAACCCTTTGTGCTGGATCGGACTGCTCTCTACGGACAGATGCATGTGTCTGCAAGTATGTATATGTGTGGAGGTATATTTGACTCTTTCAGCCGCATCCTTCAGAAGCAGGGGTCTCAGTAAACGGATATCATCTGATGAGGGCTTAGCCATGAGTTGTGCACAAGGAGGGCAGGAACGTAAACTAAATCAAGACTCTGAGCCGAGGAGAGTTGAAGTGATTGGAAGTGGCCGTCCCACAGCCTCTGCAGTAAAGTGAATGCCATTCCTCATGACCTCGCACTCCCTGGGTTCTTCTAGCAGTAGAGCACTTCAAAAATTAGTCTCTGCCATTAAGGGCCACCACTCTGGTCCTAGTGCCTTCTCAACACGTGTGTAAAGTCCTTGCCACCGTTTCAAGACCACAAATGTGGGTGAGCAGGCAGCGGTCCGCTTCTCCTGCCTGAGCACTGATGCTGCCAGTCCAGCTCCAGGTGCCCCCTCTTTTGTCTGGGGCTCCCTCGCCCTCCACTCCGCTCTCCGGCTTGCAAGACAAGTGACTGTACAGTAACAACATGATTGTCCCTCTGACACTACCACTGAAATCAACAGGAATGAAAAGGAAATAGCTGCAAATTGCGCTCTCCTCTGCCTGCCGTTTCCCAACATGCCTCAGCTAGAGACCATACAAATGGGCCAGCTTGGGCTTGAACTTGAATTGAAAAAAAAAAAAAAAATTAATGCCCAGAACAGACTGTAAGGAGTTCCTTTCTTCCCAATTGTCTCCTGGGCTTGGATGGAGAGAAGAAAAGGGAAAAGCAACTGAACTTGGTCAGGAACAAGGCAGCCAGCGTCTGGCCCCGCACTTTGCCACGGTACCCAACATGCCATGCGCTAGTGCGCCTGGCCCACTCGGGTGCTCACGCTCCCTGCCGGTCCTGCTCCAGGCGCTGAGCGTGCAGCCCCAGCGTGACTGCTGTGTGTGTCGGGGTTAGGAGACCAGCCCTCGGTTTGCTGAATGATGTTGTTCAAACCTGCTCCGTCTGCGATTCTCTAGTTGTGTGTGCAGTACCTTAGAGGACGTCCGCTGCATAGTATTTGCTCTCCTGGCTGGTTGTGGTGATTCATTCCTTCCCTGGTTGCCCGCTGCAGCAGGCAGGAAGCCTGCTAGGGGCAAATTGCCAGGCATTGTCGCTCATTCTGACATTGGGCTGCCATCTGGGCTGGGTTGTCCCTGTTGAGCCATGTTACACACACACACCACACACCACACCCCCACACCCCCACACCAAACACACGCACCACACACACACACACACACACACACACACACACCCCGGTGGTGCTCCGATTGGTCCTGGTTTCAACTCTGACAATTTTGGCGAGTCTTCTGGCAGGCCAGTGGTGAGCAGCTCTTAATGAATGAACAGGGTGGGACTGGAATGGAGATATTCAGTCCTAAAGCCAGGATACTGACACTGATAGTATCCGCTGATTGTATTAACATTTTCCCAGTTACACCTGTATGTCTGCGTGTATGTGCGTGTGCATGTACATGTGTATGCATGTGTCTGTGCATATGTTTACACGTGTGCATGCTTGCATGTGTGTGTGTCACTTGCTACCACAAGACCTTTACTTGGGATCCCATGAGCTGTTTCCAGAGATCCATTTGCTGAGAGCGCTCCCTGCATCTTAGAACAAAACAAAGAGCAGGCCCTCCCTGGAATCTTGCTAAAGACATGTGGTCTACGTGGCATAAACACATTAGATCTCTTTGTTCTGCCTCATTTGATTTTTGTGTTACTTTCTATGCTTGTGAGGTGACAGAAAACTCAGCTGTCATAGCACCAAAAAATGGTTGCTTAGAGATTTTAATACTGTTCTGTGGATGAGACACTGGATTTGCCCAAAGTCTTCAAGATATTCCGTTTGATTCTGGTTAAGTGAAATTGTAAGAGAGAGAGGTGAAGTGCCAACCTCTGTCACGATTAGAAGACACCCATAAATGCCCAGTCTGAGCCTGACCCTGCTGGGCAGCGGCAGGTGGGGATGGGGAAGGCCTTCCCCATCCCTCCTCTTCCCTGCCTGCTTGCTGAGAGGCAGATGCTGGGCTCGTGTGGACTTTGTATCCTGGGCCCCGCACTGTTCTTCCTTTCAGGCTGGCCATGAGGAAAACACGCAGTCCCAACCACCTACCACTTACAGAAGAGGCAATGTGCCACTTGAATAGTAGGGGAGTTATTCCAGGCACACTGGCAGTCAGGTGACAATCAGATTCTGACAATGGCTCTGAGGGGTTATCAGGTAACCTAGGTCCCATTTCCAGCTCTGCTGGGGGAGCCGGCCACTTCCAGGGTATGTGCAGGAGAAGGGGAGCCCTGGCCGTTCCATGTTCCACGCTGCTGGAGTCACCTGAGGAGTTAGTGTCCTGTGCACCGCAGCCAGGACCTTTCTGTCAGTTTATGTTTCCTGTCCAGCCAGAAGGCTGACGCTGAAAATGAGCCCTTCTTTAAAGCAGCTAAGTTCAGTGTGAGTCCAAAATGAACCCCATTACTCTGAATCTCGTCCCTCATAGATGTTGAAGTCATCTCCCTGATGACACGGCCTGAGTGCTGTCTCTGGGTGCGTCCTGTCTGCCTTCCAGCCCATTAGCCGCACACCCTGGGGAGCAATCCAGAGTCCACAGGTCATAAAACTGCTTCACACCTCCCAGGCCTCTCTTCATTCTCAGGCTGAAGGTCAGTCTTTAAAAGGACCCCACTGCCCGGCCTGATGTGGCTGCTGCCTCTACCACCCGGCCTCACTGAACTCTTTCTACCTCACTGGAGTCATCAGACCGTGTGCTCCTCAGGGCCTTTGCACAACCTCTTGCTCCCTCAACCTTCATGTCTGGGCCTAAATGTCACTTCCTCAGAGAACCCTTCTTATTCCTTATCACTCCTCCCAAGTAGGTTAAGGTTTTCCTTTTTTAATTGAAAAATGCGAGCTCATTGTAGATTTACTTGCAGTGACAACAAATAATACAGAGAGATACTTTGCTCACTTTGCCCTATTTGTCCCAGTGGTAGTGTTTGCAAAATTATAGTACAATAGTACAACCAGAATACCCCTATCCCTAAGCCTGATATAATCCACTGGTTTTATTAAAATTTTCCCACTTTCACTTGTACTTGCGTGTGTGTGTGCACACGTGTGTGTTAGGTTCCATTCACTCTTATCCCATGTGGTTTCACATATTCACCAAGACACTCAAATCCTGAGCAGTCCCAGTTGCTACCCCTTTAAAGCCACACTCACCCCACCACCTACTGTGCCCCTTCGCCCTGACAACTGCCAGTCTACCTTCCAATTCTAACATGTCATTTCTGAAATATAGAAATGACATCATCCAGAACATGCGTCTTTTGGAAGCAGCTTGCTTCCCTCAGCGTATTTTGTATCTTTGTAAAAATACCAGTGTTCAGGAGTTTATTTTTCCCATAATACTTCTGTCCAGATTGGGAATATCGATGCAAGCCCACCAGGCTCCAGAGTGATAGTGCACAGGGATCCATGGTGGCTCCTGGGTGCACAATGAGGGTTAGCCTGTTGGAATTCCCCCATTTTTAGAGTGCATGTAACAAGCCAAAGGCCATCGGTCCTCCAGAACCTTCACAGGATGGAGGGTGACGAGAGACTAGGAAAGAACTAGCAGAGGGAAAGACTGCAACAGGCAGATGGGCTGGGGTTTTTTTAAGGGTCATGCAGACAGCCCCTCCATCGTGTGAGCTGGGGGCTGTGTATAGCTGTCTTCCCAGCACAGCTATTCGAATCCCTGACTCTGCCATTTGGTATTCCAGAGTCCCTCAGTCAATCCATCCAAATCCCATATGATCCCGTCATTCCACTTCTGAGCATCTACTCAAAAGATAAAAAAGCGCCCATCCGCAGAGATGCATGCACCCCCATGTTTATTGCAGCCCTAGTCACAATAGCTAAGAACTGGAAACTACCTAAGTGCCCAACTTCAGATGATGGACAAAGAAGATGTGGTCCATACACACAAAGGAACACTACGCAGCCCTCAGAAGAGATGAAACCCTGTCATGTGAATCAACATGGTTGGAACTAGAGGGGATGATGCTCAGTGAAACGAGTCAAAAGAGGAAAGATAGAGACCCGATGACCTCACTTATAGGTGGAATGTGAACAGACAAAACAAAGGGACAGATGAAACATAACCAACCCTGGAACATTTGCAGCAGAACTGACATTACCAGTTGGGAACGGGGCGGGCGGGGACACATGGTGGCGGAGCCCATGGACAGTGGGGAAGGACACTGGGTGATGCGCTGGAGGGCGGGGTGTGCTGACATATACCTGAGGAGTGGGGACCCTGCACATAGGAAGTTATTTTAATGTGTAGAACAATTACTACAATTAAAAAAGTCAAGTTAAAAAATTAATCCATCTGGAGAAAGAGAAGTATTTGTTCTTAATGTGTCAAACGCTATAGACCAGGTGGAGGAGAGCGGCCAGGTAGAGGTTACCAGCCCAGCCTCTTCTCTGAGGGGACCCTTCTCCCCAATTCCCACTGTTCACCACGCCCCCACCCCCCGCTGCCCCCCACAGGACCACCCCAGAGACTTGTCTCCTGGGGCCCCTCCAACTCTGACCGCACACACCTTCCTTGTTTCCACTCCTTCCCCTCCCGGCTCCAGCCTGTCTCCCCCATCAGGAGACTGTGACCTCAGACATTACCTAAAAAAGCCCGCCTTTCTAAGGGTCTCTTCAGAAGAGGGTAGGAAGACGGACCCTCGGTTTTCATATACACAGGAAGCAGATACCACCCGAGTGTGAGCCGAATGTCATGCCTGGAAACTCCACAGATTGTCTTACTCAGTCCTTCCATGCAACCCTAGATGATACCATGCAAATCATCCAGGTAAGTCACTTGAGGTGTCTATTTAAGAACTAGCCCGAGGGAACCTGGCTGAAAAATGAGAAAAATGGGAATAAAATCCCTCTGTTTAATCCAAGGCAAGCTCTGGTTTATTATCTGTCCCGCAGCGGCCGTCTACAGACACCGGCAGCCCCTGCTTTTTGGAAGCTGCTGATGCATGAAAGATTGACATTCGTACCTAGTCTCACAAATGGAAAGAAATCTGAAGTGATTTTCAGGAAAACGCCGTTTAGTGTCTTCTGCAGTTAGTCTCTGCAGCATCGCACACCCTGGGCCGCAAGAATGGTCCTGTCACACCGCTTCCTGGCAGTGACATTGCACAGGCAGGTGTGTGTCACATGGTCCTGCTCTCGCTGTATGTTAGCGCCACTTGCTATGACTTGGTGGGGGCTGGAAGCACCACAGTCTTTCCATATAAATGAATGATAATTGCTTCTTTGCTTTATGCCATTTGGGCTTATGAAGGGTTTCATAGGGACACCCCACTTTCAGATACTGGGGTGCACCTGTGCTCCAGAGTGAAAACAGGGGTCTCCTTCCTGGGCAACTGACAAAACAGATCCTAATCTAGAAAAAACGATTCTTAATATCCTTTCCCGCCTATGGATGTTAACTACGACCAGCATCTTCGTCACTGGTGAGCTCATTGGAGACGGTCATAAAGGTCACTGAGCTTCACAGTAGCTCCTGATCAGATTTCTTACATGTCTAATTTCTGCCATTGAAGTTATTCTTTGGTTTGGTCATTGTACCCTCCAGAAATTGACTCTTAAAATAAAAATATTTCTAGATGGGTGATTTATTAGGACATTTGCATAATTAATATTTGGCTTTAAATACCAGGTATTAGAGACTAGTTTGAGAGGAAATTCCATATAGTACCTAGTGTCCAATGCTAGGACTAACTAAACTTACTACCTATGTGCTGTGATTTGAAGGATACCAGGAATGGAAAGCCATGTATCAAATATGTTTACTGCACAGGCGTCTACAATTCTGTCTTTACTATAATTTTTAAATTACTTAGATTTGAATTAAGAATTGTCCTACTTCAGCGCTCATGTTACATAAAATACTTCCTCATGAAAGGTTTAAGCGGTTAAGTCAAGCATGCTTTGATTCATGTACATAATTTAGAACCAATTCCTTCCCAATTTGAGTTACAGTGCACATGAGACCATTAAAGCAGATTTTTGGTCTCCCGGTTTTGTTTCAGGTGAATTTAATGAACTAAGAATCCTCGTGGCTGGGCCGTGGCTGGACGGGAATATGAGTGTAAAAGGAGGGAATGCATGGAGCTCATGGACTTGAAAAAGACTCAAAAGGAAGGCCAGTATTTGGCTAAGAAAATGTCTTTCTCCTCAGCTGGGATTCTGGGAGGAATGTATTAGATTAGAAAATTTCTAGTGGGTAACCAGCAGGTGAAATTCTTAAGATGCCCATCAGAGGGCACCCTCAGCCAAGTTACAGAAGTAAGTTTAGGCCCTGGATCAGAATTTTGCAGCTGGGAGGTGAGAGGTCCTCTGGTCCAGCCCCTTTATTTTACAGCCCAGAAACTTACAGCAGAGTGAGACCTCCTTGCCTGAAGCCAGTTATCAAGGTCAAGGCAAAACTGGGGCTCCTGTGGCCTATGAATCTGCTTTGAGCAGTAGTTTAGAGAAAGAACTGGGAGACCAAGATACCGTCAAGGTCAGATGCTTGGAGGAGAGAGTTAGAGAAGGCCCATGGGAATGGAGATGGGTGGGTCTTGCTGATGAACCTTGAGGCAGAAAGAGGAATTGAGATTTGCAAATACAGAAGAAGTGCATTGTCATAGTCCTCACTGTGCTTCAGACAGGAGGCCCTCCATACGCGCTAGCTGACTTCACACATCTCTACAGATATTGAAAAGGCTCAACGGGCAGCAGGAAAACTCTGGCAGTGTTTCCAAAACAGCTGCATCCTTCCTCCAGGGGGAAGTAGATATCTTACTGTTTTATCACCAATTTTTAAGTTTTGAGAATAATCGTATTTTTGGTTGCCCATTCCTTCCCTTGTGCAATTCTCCTTCCTCAGCTCCCAACACACCTCTGTCTCCTCTAACATCCCCCGCGAAATGTTGGAATTTCTCAAGACTGGTAGAGATCGCCCCTTCTTCTGCCACACACTCTCTCTAGGCAATCTCGTCTATGCCCATGGCTTCGATTACCGTCTATCCCCTGATGGCAGGGTGCCGAGAGCAGTCTAGATCTTTCCTCGGAGCTGCACACCTGTCCTTGAATCCATCTGCCCAGTAACTCCAGACCAACTCATTGATCCAGACTGAACTCAAGCTCTTCATCCCACCTCCTCACTTACACCTGATCAAGTTCCCCCAACCCCTGCAACAGTCTTTGACCTGGTCTTCTAGTATCCTCTCCTGCCTGCTTCCGAGTTCCTCTCCATCCTACAGACGGGATGATTTACTTGAAACGGCCATGCCACCAACTGCACAGACACTACACTTTTGGCTGCCCAGCATCCAACCATCCTTCCTAGGTCGGAGAGATCCTCTCCTTGTGAGGCTTGGTTGGATGCAGAGTCAGCTTCCTAAAATTACTCTTAGCTCTACACAGACTCTACTTCTCTAAGTTGACCCTTGGCCCCTCCCTGCCAGCCCCCCTCATTTCACAGCCTTGGGGCCTGCTTCCTCCTCCTCTGCATGTGGGCTGACGGCTCCCACCCCTCAGTTCTGTCCTTGCCAATGTCTGTTTGCTCTTCAGGACACAGTCTGAGGGTCGCTTCCTCAGGGAAGCCTTCCCAGACTTTGCAGACGAGGGCAGGTTTCCTTGCCATAAGCTTTTACAGCCAGTGGTGCTTTCTCTGGGAAATCGCACATTGCTTATAGTATCTGTTGCTCATCCATTCCTGGGGGGCGGGGGGGGGGGGTCATTGAGTCAGGCCCTGAACATGGAGAGAAGCAGCAGACGGTTGCCTTTAAGGACCTTGCAGACTCGCTGGAGCCAGACACTCTATGGAGCAGATGCTGGACTGGCTCTCAGTTGAACATCAGCAGTGCTCTGGGGTGGGAGGAGGACAAGGATCTGATGCCCCAGGGATGGGGCCAGCCGCAAGACGACAGTGGCATCTGGGCCAGGTCTTGAAGGAGTTTTCCAGGAGAGGATGGTCTAAGTCCTTCTAGGCAGGAGGAATGGTCATACTTCAAGCCCCAAAGGGAAAATGTAAATGACCGTCCAGTGAAATGCAGAGCAGTTTGGTGTTGCTTAAACAGGGTGAGGTGGGAAATGGATGGGGGTGGGGGTAGGGGATGCCAGAGACAATCCTAGAACATTAACTCTGCCCACAATTGTACGGTTAACAAGCTGAGGCCAGGTGATCAAAACCAGTTCCCAATTAAGGGTTCGGTGATGGCCCAGGTGTCTCCACCAGTAGGCATTTGAAAAGAAAGTACAGCTGCGTCCCTATTGCATAGGCCATGCTTCCTGGGTGTGGAGATAGATGCTCGTTTATACATCATTGCAAGTCCACTGATGAGTCTCTAGCAGGGATAACGAACACAGGAGAATAAAGATGGGCAAAACCTTAAGGGCTATTTTATTTTTTTTAATTACAAGTGGAGAAGACGATAGACCCCAGCTGCTTTTAGCACTGGAAAGAGACTTTCTCAGGTAACTTTGGACATGAAGCCTGTACACACTTCGTTCAGAACGCAGCCACAGAAGACCCATGGATATATCAAGTCCAGAGCCCATGAAAGGTGCTTCTAGAATGAGACGTTGCATTTCAGGCGCCCGTGAAGGACGAGGCGGTCTTGGCGCTCTAGCGTGGCGGGGGTGAGGCGTGTTTAAGGTCACACACCAGAGGGCGTCACAGTCACAGTCGCAGTCGCAGGCGGACCACAGATTTCCCAGCTGCTTTTAACAAGCCCGCCCTCCAGAGGTGAGCGGGAGCCCTGCACGCCCTGCGCGGTCCCGGACTGAGAGCACCGGCCAAGGATCTAGATGATTTAATCCAGTTTTACGAAAGCGGTTTTACAGTGAGCAATTAAGGCACAGTTAAGGAATTAGCCACTAATGAGTCATTAACTCTGCCCACACTTGTACGGTTAACAAGCTGAGGCCAGATGATCAAAACCAGTTCCCAATTAAGGGGTCGGTGCCCGCCACAGAGGGCGCCAGCGGCCTCTGAAGTGCGCGGACCGCCCCCTTCCCAGGCTGGCTGGGACCCTGTCGGAGCTCAGACGGCGGGTGCGGGGCTCGCGCCTCCCGAGCAGAGAGGAGGCCAACTTGTCGATACTATTTTTCCCCGCAAGTCTTTCCCTACCGGTCTCCTGGGGGCTTGGAGTCCGTCGGTGTAGTAAGGTCCTGTTAGCCAGCAGTGGGGCTGCGAACCGGGACGGACGATGGGCGGCCGGCGCCGGGACGCCCGGAGGTCCCCGCAGACCCGCGGTGAACCCGTGGACGTGCGGGACACCCACGAGGGAGGAGCGGCCCCGACTGGCCTGGCGGGCAGCGCGGGGCCCCAGCACCGAGACGAGGGCCCCGCGGGGCTGCTGCCACCTCTGGACCCCTTGGCGCTCGAGACGGAGATGGAGAGAAAGTGGACTCCCAGTCCCCCGTGTCCTCTACAAAGGGAAAAATCGCCGCCAGAAGTCCAGAGTCGTGGAGCGCAGCGCGGACCCGCCACCCTCGCGCGCAGGACCAGAGTCCTCCATGAAGGGAGAACGCGGAAACTGGGACGTCCCGCCGGCGAGCGGGACGCTCAACGCCCCGCCCAGGCTGCGTCTGACTCCGCCCTTCGCTCGCAGCGGCCCAATCCGCGCGTCCTTCTCTGCCCCGCCCCCGCGCCGTAAGCCCCGCCCAGGGCCCCATCCTCCGGGGTTCCCTGAGCAGAAAAGTGGTTGAATTGATTGACCTGCTTCCCTCCGGGGGCCTGCGGGAGCAGACTGAGTCTTCTAGAGAGGAGTTCCCCAAGTCCTTTCTCTTGGACTGACTTGATCCAAGTCCGCGGGATCATTGCCTGCCTCGTCTAGGTCACCGCGCTTGGAACAGCACAGTGTATTTCCTCCTCAACCAGTTGTTCCCCTTCAGGGGACACCGACTGCAGAGCCAGAACCGAGGCTCATGCTGTGGCCATGAATTGCTGCTAGGCATCCTCTAGTTATGGGAGAGGAGGCACAGAGGCTCATGCCCTGTCCAGACCTCCCTAGGAGACCCCAGGGATGAAATAAGGGCCAGCACTCACCGCTGAGATCTTGGTCCCCACTGCTGCCTAATGAGTTGTTCATAGGAATTCAAATAACTGAGCCACACACTTTCCCAGCAGGCACTGTGATCGGAAACTGACCACAACTTACTGTAGCTGCAAAGCTTACAAAGCAGCCTTAAGTGGGGCCATCTGTTTGTGCCTGTTTCACTATAAAATATGGTGACAGGGCGGTCCTCTTTCCCCACTGTGGTACTTATGAGGCATTGAACCACCCAGAAGCTGCTGGCCTGTAAGTAGGCTGTCATAGATATTTGATGCTAGCTATCTTTTCTAAGAACTTGTCTATGAAACCCAAGCAAGGTTCGCTCTGCTGTGGTGGAGAGAGATGGTTGAGAAGAACACCCAATGTCAGACAAAATATAGTAGGAAAGTAGTTTCCACTACTTTGGATGGAAAAATAGAATGAAAACCGGCAGAGAGAGACACAACATGGATGCTTGAGGAAATGCTCTAAGGGAAGGAAAGGAGGTGCTGATGGTGGGATGGCAAGGTCAAGGGGCCCAGGGCTGTGGAAAGGTCAGAGCAGGTATAACACACCCTGCCGGCGAAGCCGACAGTTCCCAGAATACGTCATTCCCAGTAAAAGGATGGTGTTAAATAGTCAAAGAGAAATGGACCAAACAGAAGGTTACTTTCAATCCATCCTTGCCAGGAGCTGACATCACTTGGGCCACTCCATTTCCCCAGAGAGCACCCATGCCAGGGTTCCTGAAACCCACCTGAGAAAAGAATCCCCACTCTGGTGCTGCACTGCAGGGTGCCAGGCCCAGATGAAGGTTAGGGGTGCACAGGCCTGGCAGTGCACTATCTTCTGAGGACCTTCGTAGCCAGGCCTGAATGCTGCCAGGACACCCCTCTACCTGGAGCTTCAGGATAGGGATTCTTTTCTCCTGTGGGGTCCAAGAAGCCAGGCGCTGCGCCGGCACACTGCAGGGTAGGAGAAGCCAACACAATGTGTGCTTCTTCCTGCTGGTCCGTGGAAATTCACACAGAGAAGCATCAGTTAATCTTATCCCATCTTTAGTCCCTCCCGGGGAGGTAGACTTCATTAAGAATGGAAAAGGGGTCTGGGGTGGTTCACTGAGTGCTAAGGGCCGACCCACTTAATTGCTGGTTGATGCCAAGCGTCCTACTGCCGGTTCCCCGGTGCAGGTTGGTGAGGGGGTCAGAGGACCCCAGTGGTGGGAACCTAGATGATTTAGGCATCTAACAGAATCTCAGTTACCGATCGCAGTTGCGGGTCACTCGTCAAACGCGGGTAGTGCAGCCGCTCAAGCTCTCCTTGACCCGGACTTGGCGAGTCCTGGAAGCTTCTGAAGCTGGCGGGGAAGTTTGGATTCTTTCCTGACCTCTTAGCCAGCGGCAAAGAATTGCAAATACAGTCCAGCACACCCCGAGGACGCACCCTCGGAGCCTCAGCCTAGCTCACTCAGCGGTTAACCCGACGTGCGTTAAATGGGATCTCTGGGTTTGGGAGGAGAGAGGGGGAGAGGGAGAGGGAGGGAGAGAGAACCTATTGGGTTCAGTCCTTCAAAGCAGCAGCTCCGCACAGCTATTGGGGTGCCTATGAACTGAGGAGGCGCAGAGTTGAACCCTAGGTCCCAAACAACCCAGAATCTCACACTTCTTGCTGGCGCCCGGCCGCCCGCGCGCGCCTCCTTGCGGCTGGGCACGCGTCTCAGCAGCAACGCGCCCCCCGGAGGATTGGAACCGGTTCGCCGCAACTCCTGGGAGCGCCTCTGCTTTCCCTGACCCACCCATTCCACCCCCGCAGCCTCCGCCGCACCCTAATGCGCCCGCGCGCACACACCCCTGCACGCACTTAATCAGAGTCAAACCAAATCAAGCAAATCTTTAATTTTTCTTCCCAAATACTTTGAAACTACTTATACACAGCTCTTCAAAGTCTCCCTCCACCCGTCTTGTCCAGTTTTCGTTTTCCGGCGTCTCCACGCGCCCGGAGCCCTGGGCCCGGTGAGCCTGGGGGCAGCGCCCGGCGGCGTGGGACGGCGGGGCGGACGCTCCGCCGCTCCCCTTCCAGATGCCCGGCTGCGGTCCGTGAGGGTGCGGGGTGGCCACGGGCTCAGCCAGCTGGAGGGCCAGCCCTCCAGGTGTGTTCGGAGCCGGTGCGCGTCCGCAGCGGCGTCGGCAAAGAGTGACCGAGTGGCGGGAGACCCAGGGAGAGGGGGTGCGCGAGCGCGCCTCGGTGGGCTTCCGCCCTGGTCGTCGACTCGGTCAGGTCCCCGCGACCCTAAAGGGCCTGCCAGGGCTTTCCGATGGCCTGGATGTGCTCCTTGGCCTTCAGGCGCAGCGCCGCGATGCTGCTGTTGCGCGGATCCGCCTCGTCCAGCGGGAACTTGTCCCCGAAGCCAGGCCCGCACGGGTAGGCGGGTGGCGGCGGCCCGAGCTGGTGGAGGCCGGGGCCCAGCGGCGGGGAGTTGAGGAAGGGCGGCGGCGGCGTGTAGCTGGCGGGCAGGCTCTGCGCCGGCGGCCCGAAGCCCGGCAGGCTCTGCAGCTCCAGCGGTAGGGCGCCCCCCGCCGGCCCGCCGCCGCCGCCCGGGCTCACCCCGAGGGGCGCCAGAGCCGCGGAGGGCGGGGAGCGGCTGAACGAGAGGAGGGGCGCGTCCTGCAGCTTCATGGAGGACACTTCCAGCTTCTCCTGCCGACGCCACTTGGCCCGTCGGTTCTGGAACCACACCTGCGGGAGGCAGCACGGGGGCCGTCGGGCTGCGGCCCGCCGGATCCCCCAGGAAACCAAACTGGGGCTCCGCTCGCTCGTCTTTTCCTTTCACCTCTCCGCATTCTCCTTTCTTCTCCGTCTCCTTTTCTCCTTTTTGTCTCTTCCCTCCTCTCCTGCTGCCCCTAAGTCCCTTTGTCCTAGATGACCCTTCCCCGGTTCAGCCTCCCCAGAGCTGTTTGCACTGCCCAGCACAGAGCAGGTGCTCAGAAAGAAGTGAACTCTGGATCGACAGAAGACCGTCGAACCAGGTGTCACCACATTTCTGTGACCTGCTGGTTGGCAGCCCTTTCTGACACTTTGGTTGAGACCTTGCTTCGTCCCTGTCTGGCACGGATCTCAGTTGTTGTGTCTGTCTCAGGCTTTTTGTGTTGTCTCTACCTTTTGTCTCTGGTGCAAACATGTAAACAAATAAGTACTCTAACTGCTGTAACCAGCAAAATGAGATGTTAAAAGCAGCCATTTCTATGAGCACTGGTTCTGACATCTAGTAGAAAGAAAGTTTGTACCCCAAGTATATTTGAATATTTGAATTGCTACTTTAAAAGGGATTTTAATTTTTATTTGAAGTAGTTCTAATACTTCTTATAAATGGCTCCCAATGATTACAACTGTTCAAGTTTATTTCATCTGTTTTTATTTTATGGAGTTAGATGTTAGCTCAGTGAGGTCTAGTTTTTCTTTCTGCTCCCCGTCCCCCCAACCCCGACATGCAGAAAGCCTTTGCCAAGAGTGAAAGTCTGGTTTCTTAATGATGAAACTTCCATGACTGACTTGACAATAAAAAAATATAAAGAGGAGTGTAACTAATATGGTTGGATTATTATTTACCACCAAGTTATGACTCTGGGACACAGAACAGAAAGAACTGGTTTAGTTTAGTGGAGACTGTAGAGAGAACACTGGCCACACTGGTGACATCAGTATTGTATTTATGAAGAAAATTGGGGGAATAGTGTGATTTCAGAAAGGAGAAGGAAGTTTTGAGTCCATAACACAGAGAGAACTCTCCTAGGAGAGAAACAGCCCAGCAGTATCTGAGCAGAACAGCTCAGGTCTGTGCGGGGCTGAGATGGGGCTGGGAGATAGTAGGAGAAACAACATAACTTGTGCTCCCTTCTCACAAAAGACCCAGCCGCCTATGGGATCCCAGATTTTCCCAGACACTTTAGATGTTTCAGCTGGGGCCAGGACACTGATGGCACAACCTCTTACGTCCCCCTGCCTGTCCCAAGCCATCACAGGAAGTACAACTAGAGCCTTTGAATCTGGTATTCAGAGTCAGAGAGCTTAAGACTGGGACAGTCACCTCTTATACCTGCACTCTTAATGCCCTCGACAGAGTGGAAGAGCCTGCCACCCGCTCCGGATTACATCATAAGCCCCTCCTTATGCTGGAGATGGTGCTGCCACAGTTACAGAGATGTCACAGACACTGAAAAGAAGTCACTCCTTCAACAAATAAATAATAAAGAGGCAGGAGGAAGAAGGGACAGAAGGGTACTCAGACATGAAGACAGCCCCTGAGTAGGTTGTGCCTGTATTCTAGAAGGCACTGGAAGGCTTTGTGCCTCCTCTTCATCTTTTGCTTGTATTTTTCCTCTCCCTAACTTGTTCTCTCTTCCTGAAAAGCAGGTGCTAAAATGTCCACCCTCACAATGAACTCATTACAGCTTTCCTGCCCCAATTAGGAGAGAATGATCTGTCATTGCCAAATAATCCTGAATCATATAGGGAACAGTTTATACTTTAAAGCATACCATTTACTCATTGCTTTAACCTCCTAAACTAAGCAACCGAGTCAGAAGGCAAGAGCTGGTTCCCTTTTACTTTTAAGTGAAACCTAAAAGCCCCTAAATATCTGAGTGTCCTCAGTTCCTGGAAATCGAATTCACTAGACACACACACACACAAATCCCATTTTAGTTCCACTGCCTTTTGGATGCAATGAAATTTATCCCCCAAGTCTCCCTTTTGGGCCTCTGTAAAGGTTCTCAATTTGGAAATCCTGCCAGATTTTTCACAGATGACTAGCAAATATTTAAGGCTTTCAGATATTTTAATGATCAGGGATTAAAGATAATTCAGCTTTAATTAAAGCGAAAGCCCCTTTACAATAAAAAGAAAAGGCCTCTGAAGCAGCGGGGTGTCCAACTAGATGTGGCCCCAGAGAAGCAAAAGTCAGTTTCTTAAGCAAATCCACAGAAAGTTACAACTGGCGGGCACCCTCAGCAAGAAGACAAACTTTCCGTTTTCAACAAGAGGAGGTGCAGCGAGGGACTAAGGTGCTGTTTGGGGCCTGCCATGCTTCCTCTCCCTGCCCCTCATTCCCAGTAGTGGCTGCCTCTGGTTAGCTGTCAGCCTTTTTTCTTCACCTTGCCAGTCCCTCCCAATTCCTCTTTTTAGTTTAGAAAGGGAGACCCCCAAATGGAGATCGTGCTACAAACTGCAACTAACTATCGAAGGAGCGGTGTGTGGGGCGCAGCGAGTATCTGTGAGGTTGCTTTGGCGAGCTCGGCTCCGAACCCAGCTGCGAAAGGCCCGACCTCAAGGCACTGAAATAAATGCATGGCCTCCCGGGGGCGTCAAGGGGGCACTGGCTGCAACTTGAGCCTATGGTTCTCCCAGGGGCCCATCTGGGCGCTTTACCTGAACCCGGACCTCGGGTAGGTTGACCTTGCTGGCCAGCTCCTCGCGGCTGTAGACGTCGGGGTAATGGGACTTCTCGAAGGCGCGCTCCAGCTCATGCAGCTGGTACGTAGTGAAGGTCGTGCGGTTCCGCCGGTGCTTCTTCTTGGGCTGCTCCTCCTCCAGCAGTTTCGAGTCGCCGGCGGCCGGCCCTGCGTTGGGCCGCAGCTCTCCGGGGCGCGGGGCTGGGGCAGCAAGGCCCGGGATGGTAAGAGGCACTGCAGACTCCCGGACCCACCCGGCGTTGGCGCGGAACAGCCGGACGCGGACTCCGAGACCGCCCAGAGAGGGGTGGTGGGCAAGAACTTCGAGAGGCCCCTAAGTTTTCTCTGAACCCAAGTTCAAAGTTCGTGTTATGCAAACAAGACCCCAACCCCATGCCCAGATGGCTTAATAAAATAGAAGGCAAGAGCGTTCTCCTCTGGCCGGGCTCCAAAGTGTGGACGCCCTAAGGGGTCTCGCGGCAGCCCGGAGTGCACACTCACCTTCGTATTGGAGAGTGGGCGCCGGGGAGGGCTCGGCGTTGTCCCCAGGCACTTTTGGGCAGGCAGCCCGTGCACCCAGCCTCCGATCCCGCTCCTTCAAGCCACGGGCGCCCCGTTCCTCCGGGAAGGTGCCGAGGGTCCCATCGTCCTTAGTAAATCCCAGGATGGCTTCGATGCTGTGCAACCGAGAGGCGCTCCCGCCCGGGCTGCGGAGCATGTGGCCGGCGAGCGAGAAGCTGCCGTCGGCCATGGCTGGAGCGCAGCCGGGCAGGTGCATCGGGTAGCGCCTGGAAAGGCCAGGCGCGGCTCGCGCTCTCCGCCGTGCAGCCTGTTAGGGAGACGGACAGCGGAGTTTCTGAGTGGGCTCTTCCTCGGTGCGGCTGTCCCACCGCGAAGGGTCCCGACCCAAGGTCAAGCTCGGCGAGAGACGCCTGCCCGGGCTGCACGCACTCCAGGTGCGCCAGCGCTCGGTCCGCTGGAGGCCGCAGTTGCGACTCGGGGTCGTTGGGGACCCGAGCGCTCGAGGCGGCGAGTCTCCGGCTCCCGGCTCCTCCCCTCTCGCGGGGGACCCATCCTCTTCCCTCGGCCCCTCCCTCCCTCCGCAGTGGGGCGGGTCTTTCGCGCCCAGCGGGCCCAGGCACCGCCTGCGCTCCGAGCCTGCCACCTCGGACTCCAACACATCCCGGAGCAGCCGTGGGAGGTTTGAACTGCCTGGGGACCCAAGTCGGGGTCCTCCTCCCTCCGATCCTGCTCAGTGAGGCCGACCCCTTAACCTCACCACCGCCTCTTTGTTTGCCTCTCCCCTTGGGTTTATCTGCCCCACCGTCTCCGCCCTCCCCAGACTCGCCTCTGTCCTCTGGTTCCCTCCAGCAGAGGCCAGGGGCGCACCCGGGGCGACCCTTGGAAAGACCGAGCAGAAGGCTTCCCGGCTCTAAGGCATGGAAAGTTGTCCACGCGTCTGCCTAGCTGGACTTTTCCCTTTTTTCTCTCCCCGAGCCCGCCCTCCTCTCGCGGCCAGTAGTCTGAAGCTCCCGACTCTGGGTTCTTTTCGTTCTGCTGTTTTAACCACTCCTCCCTGTCCCTGCGGACTCGCGCGCCGCCAGGCTCCCTCACCCGGCGCCCGCCCCAGGAGGCGGTGGTGGGGCCATCTGTCCTCGAAGGCCCGGTGACCTCAAGTCCCCGACGGCCCAGCAGGAGTCTGGGAGGCCCCGAGTCGGACGAGCTGACTGGGGAAGGACCTTCGTCTCGGGAGAAGGCCTCGCGCTTTCCATAGGGTTATAAACTAATCCGCTTGCATTTCTTTCCCGTTTGCGGGCCCATAGTGGCTACCGCGGCCCAGAATGACTCAGAGGCCAAGTGCTTTTCCCCTACCCCTGTGCTCACGGGCCACCGCGCTGTGAGCGCTGGAACTTCTCAAACCTGATGCCAGACCCGAGGCTGGCACCGGTGGTCACAGACCTGGTGGCTAGGAACGTGGACCCAGGTGATTTCCTAAAAAGCCTAAGGATCTAGAGAATCAACTTTCTTAAAACATTTGCAGTAGATGCTCGCATCTCTACTCGGGGCCTCTCTCCCGGCCTCTCTCCCGGCCCTCCGGTTCTCCCCTGCCCTCCGGTTCTCCCCTGCCCTCCGGTTCTCCCCTGCCCTCCGGTTCTCCCCTGCCCTCCAGTTACAGTCCACCCAGCTACCAGCGTTGAAGTGGAAGGGAAGGCCCGGCCCTGAGTATCACATCCAGGCTGGAGACAAGACAAAGGATGAAACAAGAAGAAAACAAATCTTCAGATCTTCCATCTCTAATGTTAGGACATTACAATGGCATGTAGTTACCTTAAGGATCATTTAGTAGTTAATTCTCGGTGGTGATACCTGGGGGGGGGGGGGGGGGGGGCGGGGTCACGACACAAATCGCTCTTTTTAATTAAACTCTAAAAAAGATAAAGAAAATACCAACCATGGGAATTTGCAGTAGATAGAAACTAAGCAGCCAATTCAAGCCTGAAATTAGTTTTAATTTTATGAAAAAGTGAAGTTGATAAAAATCAAATACACCATTCTAAGTTTTTGCCTATATGCTATGTAGTTTTCAGAATCCCTTCACATTCTTCCTATCAGTTGAATCTCTCCACCCTGCCAGGTAAGCAGGACACACGTTTTTGTCCCCATTTTACAGGCAAGTGGAAGGGGTTTTCAGTTGGACTCAGGACCTGGACCCTTGTCCATGCTTCCCAGCTGCGGCTTACTTGTAATGATAAAAGCAGGGTGTGATATTCTTGAAAAGAATCAAGCGCATCTTAGCCTGCAGTGGCTCTAATCCTTCCCAGGGACGGAATCTACCTCCAAGCGGTTGAGGGAGAAGCAGCCTAGGTCCCCAAGGAAATGAAGTCAGAGTCCGGAGACAGTGGCCTTTGGGCTCTGGCATCCAGGACAACTGACAGCCCTTGGGAGCTTTCCCAGTGAAGCCTTCCCCCAGGCCACCCTCAGGTGTTCTAGGCCCGCTGTTGATGGCATTGTCCCCATAAACTGCCTTCTGGCACCTGACACGTTCCCGCATATCAGTTCATAGACCAGGTGGCTGGGGGTGCAGATGCCTTGGTGACCAGAGGACAGCCTCAGGGATAATTAGTTGCTATCCGATGATGTTTCCCCTCAGACTGAGAATGCTTTTTATGTAAACTTCCCTAATATTAAATGGATCTTGATAATCACTGCTAAACAAAGATCGGCAACATTTTTCTTAAGCTCCTGCCCACACGCTAAGGGGCTTATGGCCTTGTTTTCCAAAGTTAATTCCCTTTGGAACTGCCCAGCTCTCTCCCTAATAGGCCCAGGTGAGGTTAGCTTTTATTTACTGTTTATTTCAGAGTCTCAGGAGAAAGCAGAAAAGACTTCAACAGCCGCTGGTGAGGGACGGCGGGGTAACAGGGGCAAAGCAGGACAAGGGGAGGTTGGGGCTTCCTTTGTGCCGACATAAAGAGCTAGTCAATACCATTGTGGGCACCGTGGAGGGTACTCCAAGCAATCAGCCGGGGGTCATTGTTAGGGGCTAATCTACATGTGTATTTCCCAAGAACTCGATTAGGGAAGATGAATGGTCTGGGCCATGTCCCTAATTCTGCTAGCACGGAGCTGCATTTTTCCAGCAGTTGCGCCAGCTCATAATCAGTCCAGCTTCAGTAAAAGTAAGGAGCCTGGCTTCTGAACTCCACCTCTGTTTCATTCATTAATTCATTAGGTAGATCAAAGAAAACCCTCTCTTCCCAGTCCCGCACAAGTGGGCTGACCTTAATCACAGCCAAAGCTCCTTCACACTTGGCATAGTTGGGGGGAAAATTCCAGAAATGAGGGGAGGGGGTGATCGGGTCATGGGAGAGGGTCTAAGGAGTGGGAGGCACTTTTGTCTTGGATGTATGCAGAAGGTCCCTTTTACAGGAGAGCGTAGGTGGACTGTCTCATCTGTAACACTCAAGGGAAATGGGTATCTGGTGAGTTTCCTGTGTGAGCCCTGGTCAGGGAGGGGGCTTGTTCATAAAGGGAATCCATACCATTTGACCACAGTCAAATAGAATTTGCTTTTAGACTTGGACAAAAAATGTGTTTAAATTCTTAAACAGGCCTGTGAGATATCATTTCATCAAGTGCATAAAACCAACCCAATTATCTACTTGAAGACTATCCCCTTATGTTTGAATTCTGGTATAACACCATCTCTCACCACACTGGAGGCCCCTCGCCCCCCACCAGCTGATCCGTGATCAGGGAAGGCCAATTAGCTTTAGTTAAAGCAAAGCAAAGACAGGCACTCATTGAAGTTCAATTCATTGGTAAAGAATTAAAAACGATGTATATACTAACAGACACTATTTACTGAAGACTATCTACAGCAGGGTTTTTTTTTTTTTTTTCTAGAACTTTACAGAGATCATCTAGTTTGGTCCTCACAGTAACCCTATGAGGCAGATACTATGAGTCTCCTTACCTCACAGATCATCTGAGACACAGAGAAGCTGCAGAGTTGGTTTCCTCTGCATCCAGCATTTGAACATAAGTGTGTTGTTTTTTTTTCCCTCAGACACCTTATGAGCAGGTGATCACCTCCCAATATGCTGTGTGTATGTGCTGTTCACTGTCCCGAGACTGTAAGAGAAATAACGTAACGTCATCTGAGAAAAACAGGGACTCAAAGGATACAGGGAAAACACAGCTCAGAGTGTGAGTGATGTAAATGTGATAAAGATGTGACGGGCAGCTCTAGTTTATTTGGTTAATTGTAACGATGACAGGCCTGCTAAAAAAGTTAGGTCTACCATTCAGCTTCCTGAGGCTGTCTGATAAAGTCCAGGAAATACTCTAAACTCAAAGTTGCAGTTCACTCCTCCTGCCTTGACCGCAATATATGTTAAACTTTCTGTCGTTTATTTTGTCTGCCTTTGGTTCTATGGATCCTCCCCTATACTGGACCTGTAGTGTTTGCCATGGGTGCAATGTGAAACTGATGTTGACAATATAGCTGCCAAATAGAATACTGATATAGTGAATCAAAAGATCAAATACACTATGATTTTCATCTTTCACTATAAGAGCTTCCTAATTAATTCTTTGCCTACATCGGGAAGATGTTTAGAGATCCTTATTAGAAAACCTGTTTTTTTGTTTGTTTTGTTTTGTTTTTTTACTGTTACCAAGGTTTATCTTTATTTTATTTCGTTGTTCATCTTGGTTGCTCACTCCGGCCCCAGGATGCAAATCCAGGTCCTTGGGGTGTATGAGGATTGCTCTCTGGGCCAAAGGCGATTGATCAAACTGCCACTCACCAAGGTGTGCCAGAAGCGCTTTTTTATAAGTAGACAACTATTTGATGAATAGTGTTGGCTGCTTTCAGAAAATATGATTTTGGTACAAATAATAAGCCCACTTCCTGTTCATCCATTTACTAGTCAATATGGCCACCCGAATGTTCTCTAGTATTGTCCAACTAAATTGAAGCACATGTCGATATAAGGATATTGCAGTGAATTAGAATGCCATCACTGTGGCTAAAATATAAAAAATAAAGAGGTGGGTCTCCTCGAGGCATTTCTGGTCACTTGAGAGTCTTCTGGGATGGGCATCTAGAAACGGACATTTCATCCAATCACAAGACAAAACATGCACACTTGGTTTCCCTCTGGAAACCCTGTTTGAAAGGCTTCCTTGGTGTCAGAACGGGAACCACAGCTCTCTGCAGACCATGCAGTGATTAGCAATGAGTCTGTCATCTTTTGGCTTTTCTATTTTTTTCCCAATTGAAACACATTGGAACAATGTCACTTAGAACTAATCTTCCCTTTAATTTTCTGGTCTTTCAGAAGCATGTATGTGAAAGACTTGAAAAGGCAAAACAATCTTGTCTTCTCTCTCCCTTCTATCTCCCACCTTTCCTTTGGGGATGTGGAAATGTGGACCCAACCGATGAAATAACTTGCCCCAAGTAAGAGAGGACATGTGTTGCAAAACTTGAACTGGAAGTTTAGACTCCACACACCAGACCCCATTAACCCATGATGAGCCCCCAGAACCCCACACTTGGATGCTCTGTGCTTGTAGTTAGACTGATCTGTGCGTGAATCCCATGGGAATATGTTTATTGTGCAAACACACAGCTTCCTGATCACTTATCGACCCTGTTACTCAGCTCCCAGCTTACTTTATTGCGGATGCAGATCCAAGCAGCCTCCAGGTCAGAGGATTTGCAGGCATTTTGGCAAATGACTGATATTCCTACCCACTGGGGTGCTGTTCTCACTGGCTTGTGAGAGTCAACCAGCTTTGTTCAGAGATGTCACATTAGCAGCTTGAAATCACATAGTTGTGGTATTTTCATCACAGAAATTTTGCAACACTGCAAATTAGGGCATACTCCCTCTCCCCAACCCTCCCTCCTCCCCATTCAATGGTTCTAACATAACTTCCTGGCATACCAGTGATCCCACTTCATTCCAGTGAAGAATTCAGACAGAAGTATCATGTGCTATTGCGTAAGATACACACAACTGTTTGCCCTCCTCCAAAGGAACAATGATGTAGTTACCTCAGAATATGTAAATAAAAGAAAGCAACTTGGATTTCTGCCAAAGAAATGGGCTCTGCTGAGTTGTTAGGAGCAAAGCTATATTAAGGCAATTCCTCTTTACTTGTTTTCTAATTAAACTAATTGAATTCAGAATGTCTCAGGGAAGCACAAAAGACATTTATCTCGAGGGGATGATGGTCCTGAAGCCCATCAATCCTCTTAGAGTGCTAAGAAGGCAAATCCAGGGATGCCCGTTTTGCAGCTCTTGACCCAACCCCCAGCCAGAGCTGGCCAGCTCCAGGAGTCTTCTCCCCTCTTGTTTTTCGAAAGACAGCTCTCATTTCTCAATACTCCAATGCACAGCACCCTGTGAGGTCAATCTTATGCTGCTTTCTTGGCCACACTGTTCATAGTCCATAAGTCCCTTTGATTCTGGAACATTTCTCATATGGACTGTCCCGTCCCCGCCACTTTGAGACCACAGGTGTATCTTGTTTGAATAGACCACCAAAATCGCCTTCCGACTGGTCTCCTTCCCACCCCTCTTAGCAACCTACCCCCACACTTTCCACTCAGGTGTCAGATAATCTTTCAAAATGTAAATCGGGGCTCACCCTAGTGCTTCCGGGTAAGCCCATGTCCGGGGAGCTGTCCATACACAGACCTAGGACCTGAGTTCCAAGCCTGGGGCTGGGGGTGGGGGGTGGGGGAACAAATAAATGAACAGCTAACTACATAAAGTGCTTCCTCCTCCTCTTCCTTCCTGCCTGCTCCATGACTGTCTTCCTCTTAAAAGAAAAAAAAAGCAAATCAGATCCCGCTACTCCCTGAATAAAGCCCTCCGATGACTAAATTCCAAGCTCCTTGCTCTGCTGTGTAACTGCCCTTTCTGCACTTTGCACACAGCCTCATCCAACACCTCTGGGCACTTTCCTACTTACCCCACTGGTTTACTGAGCTACAACCACATGGATCTTTTTTCTTGAAAGCCTCAAACCCCTTCCTACCTGAGGACTTCGCACTGATTTTTTCCCCTGCCTGAAATGCCCTCCTCCAAACAATCACTTGGCGATGCTCCTTCTCATCTTACTTTATACTCATAGCACTTCTACCCACCGAAGCTCACTTATTTATCATTTGTTTGCTTGTCTCTAAGCTGCATGCAAATAGGGATCTTGTCTGTTGGATCTCTCGCACCCAGAACATATCGTGGCCACGTAATAATGGTTGGTTAAATGAAAAATCACAAGGGACTCTATTTTAGAGATGAGGAAACAGATTAGGTGACTTGTCTAATTTCACTCAGATGCTAATTAGTGAGAGTATAAACTTTTTCCACATTTTCTAATCAATCGTCTGGAGTTTTTCTAAAATAGGAATGATTTCCCAAAAATTTGGACAACGTCTAACTGCTTTGTTTTCCTTCCCAAAGGGTCCACAGAAGTCATTTGATCGCTTTCAAAAGGCAGTTCATTCCACTCCTGTCATATTAGCTTCAGTGCCACCTGAGTTTCCTCCACGGCTTTTGAAGTGAGGGTTCCCCAGATGAGATAGGGGTCTCCTGGAGCACTACTGCCCATGCTCAGAACTTCTTTCTTAGTGGGCTGTGTGCTAGCTTAGACAATGCCATCTCCCTTAGACAATGCAGCTCCCCCTGCAGCTCTCCTGCTGAAGGTTGCTTTTAGTTTCCTCATACAGCAATTGCAACTCTGTGGACATTTGTTTGTCAAATGTTATTGTACTTTCTCCTTTGACCCTTTAAGCTCTAAACATGCTGATCTATATGTCCTGCCCAATCTAATTAGCCCTTTTTGAACACTAGATGTTTTCAAGATGATTCCCAGAAGTGTCTTCATTCAAGCATCAGGAGCTCACCAAATCATGAGTTCAAGGAATGAACCTGAAAGAAACACAAGTTGGCACTCCTTAGGGCTTCCTTTAAGGGAAAAAGCAAATATGACTTTGTACATTTCTGCTGTTCCTGTAGCTCCAGGAATTGGACACCATGGAAGAATAATGTCTTCTGTTTAGGGATGGAATTGTGATCATACAGATATCCAAGGACAGCTGCCCTTGATTGAAGGGTAGAGAAACTCAGCTTGGTTTGTTATGCTTGTTTTTCTACTGTTGCTTAGGTTTGAACTTTTCCCAGAGCAAAGGTCTTTTAAAAGGCACAAAATTACAAGATTTCTGAAACTAGTATCAATTTGTATGATACCAAATGTTATCACATTCTCCAAGCATCCTTTTTATAGATCCTAAAATTGCTTTCTAATATAGGTTGATACAGCAATTCTGATTCTGGGTGGAATCAACTCAATTCCACTAAAAAGTAATGACAGCAGGGACTCAAGCCTATGTTTGTGTGCTCATGTACATAATAACCAAAGGGCGGAGTCAACCCAAGTGTCCATTGGTGGGTGAATGGTAAGCAAAATGGAGTGTATGCATACAATGGAATATTATTGGCTCCACAAAGGAATTCTGAAACATATGATGCTAAGTGAAATTAATCCATCACACAAGGACAAATCTCATTTGATTCACATGAGCTTCCTAGAGTTGTCAAATTCAGAGGCAGAAGGTAGAATGGAGGGTACCAGAATGGAGGAAGGAGGGGATGGAGATTAACATGAAATTGGGACAGAGTTCCTGTGGCTGAAGAACATGTTCTCGAGATGGTTGGTGGTGGCAGTCGCCAACAGTATGAATGTACTTAATGCCATAGAACGGTGTGCTTAAACATAGAGGACATGAAACATTTTATGTTAGCAAATACACACTAAAACTTGAATAATAATAACACACTTTTTAAAAAGGACTAAAACAAAGTGTTGGGAAAGTCAGTTCTATTGCAGCAAAAGCTCAAAGTCTGTTTGCATTCCTTTCCCCCACCCAATGTGCTATGGAAAGATCTATATTATTCGTGAAGAAGGAACATTTTGTCAAGGTTTCCTAGGCGTTTATATTGTGTCTGTATAGGAGCGTTTTTAAGCTCTTACAGCTTTGGGGAGACATTTGGCTGTAATATCTGGTCTTAGTGATTATGATCCAAGCAATCATTGCCCATGGAAGTAAAGAGGAAGAAGAGGGGAGAGAGAAAGGCTATTCCCATCCCTTCACAGTATTGTTTTAGTGTATTTGTCAAAAATTAATTGGCCACGTGGTGAAGAACAGGTTAGTGGTTTCTAGGGCTTAGGATGGAATAGTCCTACATCTTGATTGCTGTGCTGGTTACATGAATCTACACGTGGGACAGAATGGAACTACACAAACACATTGAACCGGTGTGAATTTCCTGGCTTTGCTATTGAACCGTAATGAAATCAAATGCAACCACTGGGGAAAGCTGGAAGAAGGACGCATGAAGCCTTTCTGTGCCATCTTTGCAGTTTTCTGAACACCTATCATTCTTTCCCAATACAAAACTGAAAAAACAATTGCCATCTAACTGTGTTTATTTCTGGCCTCATAGTCTGTTTGATTGATCTGTTTTTAGACCAAATACTGCTTTGCCGGGGTAGCAGTTTTACAGTGAGCCCTGAGCACAGAGTAAACCAGCCAACCTTGCCTGTTTTGAGAGCACTCTGTCACTGCTAGCACAATGATTTCTCCTGTAAACCGGGGAAGCCACTCGCCTCACGCACCTGGGGGAATCACTGTGACTCTGTTGTCTGCCTCTACAGGTCACTTTGGGATACAGTGAGCTCAGAGCAATACAGTCTTCCAGCTCATGAACATGTATTTAGCTTGAATTCCTCTCAGGAACGTGTTGCAATTTTCAGTGTATAGCCCTTCCACATCTTAGGCTACATTTATTATGAAGAATTTTATATTTCCTAGTGCTATTGAAAATAAAATGGATGTAAATTTAATTTTCCAATAGTATAAAATGCATTTGGTTGTTGTATGTTGACCTTGTTTCTTATAACCTTGATAAATTAACTTATTAGTCTGAAGATAGTTTGATAAATGCCTTCAGACTTTCAGTGTGAATAATAATGTCATCTGTAAACAGAAGTAGAAACAGTTTTACCTCATCCTTCCCTACCTTCGTTTTTTTTTTTCTTTCTTTCATCCTTCTTTTACTTTCCTTCCTTCTCTTCTTTTTCTTCTCCTTATTGTACTGGCTAAGACCACCAGCACAACATAGAATATAAGTAATGTGAGTAGGTGTGCCTGTCCTGTTTGCAAATTCTAGGGGGAATGTATTGGATATTTTACCACTAAAAATGTCTGCTGTTGGTTTTTATTTTATCAGGTCGAGGAAGTTCTCTTCTAAACCTCACTTGTCAAGAGTAAGAAAAACCTACGTGTTTTTTATTTTCTTTTATTCTTTTTAAAGGAAAGGTGCAGGCAAGAATGATGGCAAGCAGGCAGGCAGGAAGAGAGAGGAGGAAGAAGCACTATTTATTTATTTTTATCTAGTTGTTCACACTGGTTTTTTCCCCCTGGACCCAGGACTTGAACCCAGTTGTACGTGGCTCGCTCCTTTGGAGGTCACTGACTCAACCACTGCTCCACCAGGGTGTGCCAATATGTTTTTTCTTAATCAGAAAAAGATGTTAGATTTTGTCCAAAATCCAACATTTTGTTCAAATGCCTTCTCTGTGTCTGTTGAAAGAAAGTACTATATTGGTTTTCTTTAAAGTTGATAATATAATAAATTGCATTGAATGCATTTTGAATATTAAACCAGCCTAGACTTTGTGGGTTAAATATCACTTGATTATGGTATGCTTATCTCTCTTCTATATTCCTGGACTTAATTTACTACTAGTGTTAGGGAATTTTTAACTCTATTCAATAGGGATATTGGCCCACAATTTTCTGTTTTTATAATATTCTTGTTAGGTTTTGGTGTCGTGTATACTTGTCTCATAAACTTAATTAGAAATAATTCCTTCCTCTATTTTCTGGACGAATGTGTATAAGATTGATATTTTTTCCTCTGTAAATATTTGATAGAGTTTATTTTGAAGCCATCTGGGCCTGGAGTTTTCTTGGAGGACAGGGTTTTGAGACATGGTCTAATTTTGTCAGTAAACATGGCATTTGTCTATTTGTAAGGTGTATATTTTAAAGAACTTGTTAAAGTTCACCTCTGTTGTCACATTTATTGTTTCTCTCTCTCTCCTCTCTCCCCTCTCCTCTTCTCTCTCTCTCTCTCTCTAGCAGAATACCTTAGGTCTCCCATGTTCTTGATCTTTTTCAAGAAGCACATTTTGGATTGACTCTTTTCTCTCCTTTTTGTTTTCTATTTCATTGATTCGTGCTCTTGATTTTATCCTTTCTTCCCTTCAGCTTCTTTTGCTGAGTATTTATGTTTGTTTGGCGATGAGCAAACAAGGATGGATTAAAGCTCATTTCTCCTGGATGGGCAGCAACAGAATTCTTAGCTCAGTCTGTTCCACTGTGATTGGTGTTTGGCAGCTGTCTAACACATTCACACAGGCCCGGATCAGGCTGCGTCTTGAGCAGACTCTACATCCAGGATCTCAGACTGCTCTCCTACGACTCCCACTAGATGTCTAGTGTGGTCACCCTGAATGCCGCTGGTTCTTTGTCCCAATAATGCTGCAGGCTTTCTCTGACTTTTAATTGACTTCTTCAGCTGGACTGGTCTGCCCTCAGAAGAAATCTGTAAACAAGGGAAAACTCACCTTCTTTCACATCTAGTTTGGCTTCTCCCCTCTGTGTCAGCTCGTGGCTGCTCTCAGGAGCCCTCAGGCAGTTGTTTCTTGTGTTGGGTGTGTCAAGGTGTTTTCAGCAGAAGGGCTGACCAAGAGGACCTCATCCTCTCTTATCAGAAGCAGCAAGTTGCCAGTTTGTTCTTTAAAAAAAATTTTTTTAATAAAGAAAGATGCAGGCGGGAATAAAGGCAGGCAGAGACTGACAGGCAGGAAGAGACAGGAGAAAGCAGCCCTTTATTTTTATTTAGTTGCTCATCCTGGTTGTTCCCTCTGGCGCTGGGATTTGAAGCCGGGTCCTTGGGATGCTTCTAGACTGTGCTCTCAGCTGACGGTGGCTGACCAAACCACCACTCCACCAGGCCGCGCCGTTTGTTCTCGCCTGATCTCACTCCTCTCTGTCCTGATGGTTCTGTTTGTAACGGAGCTTCGGCCCAGTGTCAGGGGCAATCACTGAAGTGCTTATCATACAACTCACAACCCGGCTCGACGGCCGCTGAATAAGTGAGCTAACAATGTCAACGTCCTTTCGAAGACTCCCGTGTCATTCGCTACACGTCTGCTTGAGGACGAGACAGACTAGGCAGAACTGGAACGCTTGTTTAACTTGTCTTCTCGGAGTTCATTCTGCAGCACCTCTCCCGGGAGTTGTGATGGGCCCTCTGCCTGGTTAGATCAGCTCCCTGGGCCTCTGGAATTTCTCTTGACAAGCAACCTTCTATGTCCTGACCCTGCTCCCTTCTAGGACCTTCCCAAGCTTTCCTTTCTGTCACCTGAAGCCTCGAGTTCCACTGCTCAGCTGGAGTTAGTGAAGGGATAGAGACCTGTGATGTAACAAGAGGCTAACGTGCTCGCTTTCACAAGATAAAATCTACATATGATAGTGACCACCACCCCCAAACTATGGACGGAATCACAGGATAGAAAGAATCCAGCCCCTTCATTTTTACTAGTGAGAAAATGAATTTCCAGAGGGGCTAAGAGATTTATTCAAGGTCACATGCAAGTGGAATGGGGCCTAGAATCCAAATTCCTGACTAGCTGTTGACTCAAAGGAAAGATTCAAGCATCACGTCCAGCGGCAGGTGTGGAGGCGGAGGCCAGCAGCTCAGCCCCTCAGCTTTCTGCACCTGGCTTCACTCGTGGGCAGGACAGTCAGAGGGCATGAACTAGTGGGTTCGCGGTGGCAGGGCTGTGCTGGGACCTGATGAGAAGAACAGGGACGTCTTAACGGGACAAGAGGAAGCTAGTGGAGACTCATCAAAGACCCGAGTGGGAATCAGCCTGTCTGAGTAGCTTCATTAGGCAGAGGCACCGCCAGTGATTCCAGGATGCAGCCGATTTCGGCTAAAGGCAGGGATGGATGTTCTAACAGCTTGAAGCAGTGAAGTAATGCCAGATGCAAGAGCAGTGACTTGGAGCAGCAGGTGAATTCTGCGCCACAAGAATCTTTCAAACAAAGCTCAACTGGGCTGTCGTAGAAGAGGCTCCTTTATTGTTTGGGAGTTTCAGATAGATTCCCTCCTAGTCCTGCACAGCTGTTGGGGTCTGTGTTTTGGTGATGGGAGGTCCTTTTGGGTCCATCACATGGTACAGGAAACACCTGCTCCCTGGAGGGAAAAAGGTCTTGAAATGCCCTAACACACACCCTTCCTGTGGTGAGGGGGCAGGGGTGCCTGGTGTAATGAGCTGTGGGGTGTTGTGGGGTGCTGTGGGGTGCTCGGGTGCTCGGCTGTGTGAGGGAGCACGCTGTGCGGAGGTGTGAGAGGAATCAGATAGTGTGGCCAGAGACTTCCAGCAGCTGTGCAGCCCCGCTGGGCCAGTGAGCAAATGGTTGTCTAAGTGTTTCAGTTGTGAAGGTGGAGAGGCAGCAGCCTCACTGCCCATCCGCAGTGAGTGGATACGCACGCACGGAGTACCACGCAGCATTAAAGAGGTGAAGTCTTGACACTTGTGACAAAATGGAGGGAACTGAGAGGGTATTTTCTGAGTGAGGTGAGATAAATACGGGAGCATCTCACCTATATTTGGAATAGGAGAAACAATGCAAAGGGACTGATGTAATAAAATTAAAATAAACCTTTGGACTTGGACAGTAAGGCTGAGATGGCCAGAGGGGAAGGTGGCGGAGGGAGGGATCATGTGCTGGAGGAGGCTTTGTTATTATTTTGTCTTATTTTTATCTATTAATTTCCTCTTCTTTTCCTTTTTTGATCCTGTCTGTTTTGTTTTTATTTAATAAAAATAGTTATGAAGATGGAGTGCCAGTTTAGTGATGTCCTTACTAGAACTGACTGAATCTTTTGCGAGAAGGCAAGTCTTCTTTGTCATCCTGAAGAACGTGGCAGCCACAGTATTTTGTCTCAGAATAAAGCATGAAAACATCAGGCTCCACTATCATCAGTCCACCCCACTCACTCTATTACAGGGCATAGTCAGGCACTGAAGAGAAAACAAGTCTTACCCATTATTTTATAGTGAAGTTTTTTTTGAGTATTTTAATGTTTCTGCTATAAAACAAATTGTAACTCACATACCCATTCTGATAAAGGACAAATATGGCTTTAAAATAAGTGTATGGTATCTGGGTTCATGGGAACTATGCTCTGAATTTGTGTCCCCCCTGTCACCCCCACCCAATTCATATGTTGAGTTTGGATTGGATTGAACAGCTCTAGGTGGTTTTCAAAGTAAACGACTGAGTCTTTTGAGTAATTCTCTTTCAAAGAGAGCAATGATAGGAAAAAGGGGTCTGGTGTGCCCTAGAGGATTGTGGTGTTGAACGGCAGCATGATTAGTTGGAAGCTAGTCTGAAAGTGTGGGATAGAGAGGGACAGGAGAGAGGAAAATAAGAGGAGAGGCAAGGAGAGGGGATGAGTAGGGGAGAACATCACAGAGAAAGAGCGGTGAATAGACAGACGGAGAGCAGAGTTTGTCCACCCTCTTTGTCCTCATTGATCTGCCAAGTTCAGAAGAGGATAATGCTGGAGGCAGAAGCAGTGATGACCTTCCCAGCTGATCCCTGCCTCTGGTTTCACCCCTTAAGTCCGCTCTTCCCAAGACCTCTAGAAAATGACCCACAAGAAAATCCGTATCTCCTCTTTTGCCCGTCCCTGCTGCTCTCCCTTGGCTTTGAACTGTTCAAGTGACAAACTTGGTGAGAAGCATCGGTGATGTCAAGGGACCTGGTGTAAGAGGTGGTGTGACCTTTGCTTGTCCTCGAACATGGCTTCCTAGTGGACACACTTCCTTTTTGAAGGGATCTGGATTCCTGCTCATGGTTGGACAAGGTGAGACCGTGTCCTCAAGTCGAGGAAGGCAGGGAGGAAATGCCATTTGCTTTAATTTCTTCCTTCTTAAAGAGCAGATCTTTAACAGCTATGGGTTCTGCTTCTTTCACAGATGGTATTTCATACTTCGCCACATGTATATTGAAAACAGAAGTGTTAGCGAACCACTCTAACAAGTTGTGCTATGTGTTCATAAAGAGCTTTATTATCATGAATTTTCTAACTATGTTAGTGGGTTAATGGATGCGCTGCTCAAAACACTCCATGGAGATGACAGCCCTTCGGGGCCTGGCTCCCTCGTCACCCTGATGGCCCTCACATCACAGAGCACTTCTGCTCCGCCGACTGCTTGATTTCTGTGAAGGTGGCCTGGGCTTTTTCTTTGATGGTGTCCAAGTCCATGTTCTGAAAATTCTGTAACTGCCCAAGAATAGAATCCTTCTCTTCTTCCTCGTCATGATCTTCATCTACCATTTTCTGGAGATCTTCGGGCAAATCCACATCATCTCCAGCCATCTGGATTTGGTTCTCATCCATTTCACTCTGGTGAACAACAAACGTGGAGAAAGATAAATCACTCCGAAACAAATAAATCAGTATCAAAAGCAGCCGGAAAATGAAGGCTGTCTCACAGTGGAGCCTGGGCTTGAGCGCCATCGCGAGGGCTGGAGGTCCTGGTTGAGATGTGGGAACTTGGGTATTTGGAACACTGTTCAGTGAGGTCAGTGATAAAGAAGACGAGGCATGTATACACGTGGAATACTACTCGGCTGTCAAAAAGATGTCACCTGCCATTTGCAGCAATGTGGGTGGACCTGGAGGGAATCCAGGTGCTTAGTGAGAGAAGCCAGAAGGGGAAAGAGTCATATGATTTCACTAATACGTGATAAATAGTGAAAACAGGCACTAAATGAACTGAATCAAACAAAATGAGACTTTTAATCTATAAAATCCAGAGTGGTTACAAGAAGGAAAAAGGAGGTGGGCAAATTGGGTAGAATGGGTCAATTACATGGAAAGGAAGACCTGGACAGGTGGTGGTGAGCTACAGATGTTGATTTACAATGATGCACACCTTAGACATAAATATTGTGATGATACAACGTTCCTTCAATAAGATCAATGAATAAATAAATGGCGGAATGAATACATAAATGGTTGAGGTCAGAAGGTTAGAAAGAGAGGCCCATGCATGTGCATATCAGCAAACTACATGACCTTGTATCTACCCGGGAGGGGATGCTTCTCCCTGCTCCAGAGGAACTGAAGGGGAGGGCAAGCAAAGGTCACTGAGGGGGCTGACAATTTTAGACTCAGGGAAATGCAGCTGTGATTTGGGATGTTGCCAGTCTGCCCTGTTTTCTATTGTTTGTCTCTGAATAAACTCCATTCATTGCTGGGATCCTTGGTTGCTCTGCTCTGAGTCAACAGGTGACCCTTTCACTGCGCCTTCTAGACCAGTGGTTCTCAAAACATGACCCATGGAACCAGCAGCAAATAGCATCATGGAGCATCATGCCAGAAGGCTCAGTTCTCAGACCCCACCCAAGACGTCCAGATTCAGAAACTCCCTGGTGAGGCTGAGCATTCTGGGTTTTAAGAAGCCCTCTCTGTCACGTGGATGCCCACAAAGCATCAGACACTGACATCAAATTGTCCAAGGGGCAGTCCTGCGAGTTTTTCAGTTGATCAGCCCCAGGCTGACTCAGTGGGCCTGGCTGATCCCTTTGTAGAGGGTGTGGGTTGACTCTGCCTTAGCCAGTGCACCCCCATTTCATCCATCACTCTCAGCAGTGCCTTCTCTCCCATTTCAGATTCAACCTTGGGCCCTGGAATGGAGTCTGGCACAAACACCGGTTTAGTTAGTGAGTCATCAGTGTTCTGGCATCTACCCAGCGTGCTGGCAGGCTGACCTCATGCACTGCTAATGCACCCAACACACTGTGCAGATCTCAGATTTTGTGTTGTGGTCGTTCCAGAATTTCTTAACTTCTGCTGCCTGTCTTTGAAAGGCCTCTACACCTATGGCTACAGGACCTGCGTTTTGTCAGAAGAAAAGAATCTGTTCATTTGTCTACCCAGAGGGCTGAGGCTGGATGATTTCTGAAATCCTTTGCCAGAGACAAGTGGCTGGGAGGGAGGTGAGCTGGCAGCCACAGAAGAGAGAATAGAGGGCCAGGAGAGTGAAGGATAGGAAAGATCTAAGCAAAATTTGTTAGAATGCACAGTCTCAGGATCTATCTCAGTGCGTTGTGACAAGCTTTGAGTTTGCTGCTGAAGCTCATGAAAAATCACATAAAGATAAAGTGCTTAGTATGCACTGGTGGAGCAGCAGTTGTGTCAATCGCCTCTGAAGGAGCGCAGGCCACATACCCCTGGGTTCGAGTCCTGGGACCTGGGGGAAACTACCAGTGTGAGCAATTAAATAAAAACAAAATAGAGATGCTTCCTCTTCTCCCTGCCTGCCTAGTCGCCTTCATTCCTGCCTGCACCTTTTCTTTAAAATAAAAAGATGAGATGATCCTCTTAGTCTGCAGCAGGACACAATGACTTGATTTTAGAAAGATTTTGGCAGGTGGAGTTCCCAGGTTAAAGACACGCCTAAAGGGAGATCTGAATTCCCCTTGGCTGGGTGCTGAGCTGAATGGATGATAAGCAGACATCACTGGTCTCCCCAGGTTCAAACAGCAACCCAGGAAATGTGTTTACTCGTCCTCTATCTGTTTGAGTCCTGAGGATATTGGCAACCTGTTTCTCTGGCTGATTCCAGCAGCTGGAGGCCCAGCCTTGTCCAGCGCCCTCTTGTTTGGTGATAGAGTCTTTGGATGCAGAGGAAACTGCTCAGCAGGTGCCTCCTGAAGACATTAGGAAGGGCCACCTACGGCATCTGCCTCTCCAGGTGAGGGGGCCTCTCCTTACCCTCCACCAGGCCTTGGCCCCTCAAAGTACTTAGTGGATTAATTAGTTCCTGGTCAGACTGTTGTGGGGATTAATTAGTTAGCTAATCTCCAGGGGCTCCCAGCCAATCTTCATTTCTATTTATTTTTTATTTACCAACCACAGGGAATGGCCAGCATCCGCTGGGCATTTTTACAGGGAGGAGATGAGGTAAAGCATGGCTTTAGCCTCCAGATTCTCAGTTCATGCAAATAAGGACCTCTGCCCTCCTTTATGCACCTGAAATAAGGTGTAAATGATCCGAAAATGCAATCCTGGGAACTCACACCCACTGGAAATAAGCGCTTCAAGGATGTTACCTGTTTAAACCGGGACAGGGTCACTGCTGTGGACCTGGCCACTCCAGGGACAGAGGGCCAGTCAGCGGGTGTAAGGAGACTGGATCAACTCCCCATATCATCTCAGTGTACTGCCTCTGAAGAAGCCTTGGACGGGTTTCCTCCTCAAGGAGGACTTGGGGCTTTGTATCTTCTCATTCCACTTGCCCCATTCCAGTGGGGTTCCACTTTGCCTCACGATTCACAGAGGGACCCATGATCCACATGCCTACCAAGTGTTCTCAAGGGGGATTCCAGGGCAGCAGCATCTCTGGGATCTTGTGAGAAAGGTGCACTCCCAGGCTTTGCCAGTTCTGATCCCTGATCCAGCAGGTGGGTCCGGCACCTGTGGCTTAACACGGCTTCACGGGGATTGGGTGCTTGCTGGGGCTGCAGAACACATGCTCTGCAGCCCTGACTCGTCTCCGAGTCTTGGAACCCAGAAGACAATCCAAAAGCATAGACAATAGATGTTGTGGGATCTTCTGTGAGCCCACAGTCAGGAGTTACCGCAACCTTAACCAGCCTTAGACACTGATGTAAAGGGCTCTGTTTTCACAGCTACTGACAGCTCTCTCTCTTTTCTGGTAAAAAAAAAAAAAAAAAATGGAAAAAAAATTATTTTGAAAACTCTTGCCTGAAACTAAATATAAAGACTCTCCTTCATCAGTAAAATGAGGAAACTGTCACTTTTTCTTTTTCCATCTGGGAAGTCACTCATAGAGATATCAAACACAAAATCTAAAGGACATAGAACTTCTTCCGATACGTCTCATGCATATGGCGGACGTCGACTTGGATGAGAAATGCACCAGAGTGAGGCGTTCTATGAGGTGCAGTATCTGTAGAAACGACAGCATCTCTGCAGAGCATGGAATCATGTCTTATAAAAATACTAAGATAAGCAAAAATCCAGAAATAGACAACCAGACTCATGACATCTCGTGTTGCCTTTTTATGGACAGTAATGATAATGGTAGATCAGAACTGATTCTGCTGAGCCTCGTCAGACACCCTGTTGGCCCTAACACCATGCAGTCTTCCCACCGTGTCCTGGCAGAACCTGGGAGGCACAGGTCATATGAGATCCAGGTCAAGATTCCCCTAAGACAAGACATTTCTCTTTACTCAATGTAGCCCAGTGGTCAAGCCTGGGCTTGAGAATCAGATGGTCCGAATGTAGGTTCCTCCACTGCTTTCAGGCTGTGTGACCTTGACACATCACATCAACCTCTCTGAGCTTTATTTCCTAATCTAGAAGAAGGATTATTTTATCACCCTACAATCGCAGAGGATTAAGTGGACAGCAAGTGAATTGTACGGAGTCTATTAAGCACTCAACCAACTAGCAGCGCTTCGTAAACAGAATAACGCTCTGAGGTGGGTGGGGGATTTGCATGGACAGTCATGATTCTGCACGCAGTGTCAGCCCCATGAGAAGGCTTTGCTTGCCTGGCCCTCCACAGGCTTTCCTTGCAAACTGGGACCGTTCATGTCCCTTTTGGCCCGAGGCTCTCAAGTCTGGAAGAAATCTTCCAAGGGAGCCCAGCTTCCCTTGCCCCTGCCAGGCCCACCTAATGTTTGTGAGACGTGGAAGATGAGGGTTCATAGAGGCTCCAGGTTCACAACCTGCCCTCCCTTCATGGGACTTCTCCCTGGGAATCCTGTGGTTTGGCTCTTAGCGTGTGGCCTGTCCTACTCTTCAGGAACAGCGGTCTTCCGACAACAGCTCAGTGGACCCTCAGGAGGACAGACCTGGTGCAGACGCCTGGGCAGGCCCCAGGGTCTTTATGCAGGGTATTCAGGGCCCTGGGCAGCTGGCATACGGCCTGAAAGAGGGACGTGAGCTCTGGGCAGGCCTGTCCCTCTGGTCCTGAGACTTCTCGCCCCACATAAAGCGATGTGAAGGAGAAGAGACAGAGGGGAGCCTTCTAAAGCATGGGGCCCCAGGTGGCAGCCGGTGACCAGTCTGAAGCACATTGGTGTGGTCAATGGCTGTGGTTGAGAGTCTGATGATCACCGTCTTTCTGGAAAACAATGCTGCTGATGGGCTTCTGGCAGCACAGTTGCACAATCAAGGGTGCTCGCCCCAAACCTAGGACAGGCTGCGGTGTCTGTAAAAGGAACCCAGACTGCTCTGGGCAGAGGCAGCCTGCGAAGTGCTGAGCGTGGAGTTAGGAGTCTTTGGTTCAAGTCCCAGCTTTTTCTTTCACCCCCTGCCTGGCCCTGGACAAGTCACCTTACATGTGTGATGCCCAGTCCAAGGGCCCCTCAGCGGATTACGAGACACACTGCGAAACAGCTTTGCCAGCTTCTAAGTCCTGGAGAAATGTAGCTGTGGTTATTGATGCTTTAGAGGAATAGGGAAGTTCAGTGTCACGATCCCTCCTGAGAGCACCCCGGGCAGAAAAAAGGCATGGGCCGCAGAGCAGAGGGCGGGAGATGCTGGCCCTCACGAAGAAGCCCCAGCACAGAGCAAGCAATTAAGGAGCCTAAAGGAGATTTTTGCAGCCGCCCCTGGCAGCCTGGTCTCCTTCCCTAATGAACCACCTACTAATGGGACCCTGTCTACCATCCAAGCAATGAATGTCTTGTCCAGACTTTCCACTGCCATGGATAAGTCCTGGTTGAGGAGACCAGGAATATTTTGGCACCATTTCCACACCGAGGAAAGGTAGCAATGCCTCATTACACTCCCAACTACAGAGCAGATATAGCCACTACGAATCGGCTTCACGTGGGCTGGAAACAGGAAAGAGGCTTGGCTCATGGTGTGAATGAACAAATGAATGAATGAATGAATGACAGAGTGAGCAAGTCAGCATAGTGTTAGACGACGTACAGGCTATCTTTTATTCCTGAAGGTTTTTTTCCAGCTGTCTTCTCATTTCTAGAATTCTCATCCTTTTGGGCTAGTGGTTAATGCACTTAAGAGCTGATTATCTTTATGCCACTGAAGGACCATTTCAGGTGTCCTGGTTTTTAACCTGCTCTGAAATCTTCATTGCTGTGTGGAGCGGCCTGTATGTAGGCAGCCCCATCCCTGCCTGGGCCAGGTGCCGGGGTCTCCCCGAGGGAGCAAAGGGAGCCCGGATTCCAGACTTCCCGTATCCTAGAGCATGACCACCTGGCCTTCATCCTGGACCAAACCTGAAACATGATGTTGAACTGTCTCGGACGGTTACACCTTCAAAACACTGAGAACTCAACCTCTGGGCTCTTGTCCACCAAGTTTGGTTCTGGTTTTATTTGTGGCCAACAGGACACCCAACTCAGTGAAAGGATGTCTTTCACTTTGATGAGCTGATCTAACACTTCTGGACCCGAGGCCCAACGTATTGGCTTCAGCAGTGGTTTGTCTTCACAACCCACTCCTGTCCTGGTCATGGTCGAGGGAGCCATGCTGGCCTCGAGCTGAGGTCACAGCAGCCTCTGTCCTTGTCCCACTGGAGCTTATAGACATTAGGGGAGGGGACTGGAGATCAAAGATAAAGCCAGTCAGTGAACACCCCACTGGAAAGAACAGGGCAGGGTTTGCTCTGCCCACAGTGAGGGGTGCTTGGGCCAGACCAGGAGGCTGTAAGCGTGAGGCCCTTGGGGGCCAGGCTGCTGCACACACTCCCCCTGTTCTGATTATCAGAGCCAAGTGCGTGTTCACGCCCCCAGAGCACCGGTTCCTAACCCTCTCTGTGCTTCAGAATCCCTGGCAAAGTGGAGAAAAATATCAATGGTCAGGCTCCACCCAGAGATTTGACTTCAGTCATGGGTGGGGGGAGGCAATGGACAATTTAAAAGGCTTCCAGGGAGATGGTCACGCAGAGTGGTGTGGAGACCCTGGGCTTGGGCTTGCTCGCTGCCCCTCGGGGTGCCTGACACTGCTCTCCCCTCTAGCTGCTTAGTGAGCCCTCAGCTCCCCCAGAAGAGGACAGATGCGGGGCTTGGATGCCCCGGACCCGCACGGCTGTCAGTGTTGGTCCAGGACACAAAGAAGGCACACGTGAGGATCCTGCATGGAAGGAGTTTTGAGATCCCTGCTGGCTCCCCTACACTTCTTCCTCCAGAAAGGCAGTCGGCCAGTACCTGGCAGCCTCTCGCAGGCGAGGAGACCGAGCTTCCGGGAGGAGAGAGGCTGGCTACAGGCCGCGCAGCTCACTGGGGATGAGCCCAGCATGGCTCTGCCAGGGCTCAGGGCACAAGGGGTCCAGTCCTGCCTGTGGCCCCTACAGGCTGTGCGGCCTGGGCAGTCCCTTTCCCTCTCTAGGCCTGTGTTCTATCCACATTACAGGTGGCGGAGGGGATTAGGTGAGGAAGCTAGGGGACATTGTCACCTGTGTTGAGTTCCTGCCATCCCGGTGCCAGTGACTTTTCTTCCCTTCTCTCTGTCCCCTCCCGACAGTCTGTCTCTGGCTCTTTCCAGGGTGTGAGAAGCAGGGGCAGGATGGGGAGGAGAAGGAAAGGAAGGCCTGGGGATAGCGTCCCCGCCTGCCACCAAAAAGCAGCTGCTCAGAGCCTGCTGGGCAGCCTGGGGAGCCACGTCTGAAGGAGCTGGGCAGAGAGAGCCTCCCAGAATAGACCAAATCTGGGTCTGTTTCTAAGGGGTAAATTTTAAATTCAGTCTGCCTGGAACTTTCAATGTGACATGTCCAAAGACAACTCTGTTGATAGATTTTTCTTCTCTCTTCTTCTTTCTTCAAAACGAATGATGCCCTGAACACAGCAGACAAACAGCAGGTGTAACGAAATCATATAGCTCAGCAGGGTCATGACATTATTCTTCAGTGACTAACCTAGAGTGACAATTCCGTTAATAGGATTAGGGTTCATTGTAGGCCTGTTTTCTCTTATTAATTTGGCTTGACTTACATATACATTTTGAACTGGTTAGGGAGAGGGGCACATTTGTTTTTGGAAACAATCTTGTGACTATTTAAAGCGTATTCTTCCATTGGAAGAAATAGGACATCTTAATTGTCCTATAGAGTCACCATAGTATTTTATATAAAATTAGAACGTAAAATCCAGACTCGTTCTTTTTTATGGAAACTCATTTTAATATAACTCTCAAGGGAGATGCATTTCTGTTGTTTGGGTACCTTGTTCTTGTGGGGTCAGATGCCCCCACCCCGTACTCTTTCTCCCCAATAATGTAGAATCATTCAGTCTTTTGTGCACAATTTCTACCTGCCAGGTGCCATGCAAGGCACTGAGAAAAAAGATGAAGGAGTCAGCCCCTTTCCTATAGAGCCCACAGTTTGGTGGGTGAGACTCTTTGGGAAGTAAGATATAAAAGGAGACATGCACTCAGCTTTCTGGGACCATGGAGAAGGTTGACCCAACACAACCTTGGGTGGTGAGAGGGAGGTCATGGAAGATTCTGGAAGAAGTGGCACTAGACCAAAGTCTTACAGAAAGGAAAGGGGTCACAAGGACAGGTGTAGGGGACAAAGTGGGAGGAAGTTTCAGTCCAGGCATTGAGTAGCAAGAGATGAGTCTGGAAAGAGAGTCACATCACAGCATTGTGACCAAGGAGTTTGGTCTTTATTCTGAAAAGTCACGATAGGAATTTTCTTTTACACAGAGATCAGATTGCACTTTGGAAACCTTCATTCTGCTTCTTGAGGAGAGTAAGACTCTAAGTTGAAAAGCTACTCAAGAGTTATTGTGACTGTGAAGGTGAGAAAGGATGAGGCCTATGCTCGGGGGCGGGTTGAGCATTCTCTAGGAGGTGAAATTCGGGTGACTTGTGATGTCCTGGGTGTGAGGCTGGAGGAGGAGGGAAGAGTCAAGAATGACTCCCAGTTATCACCTAGGGGACAGGCTGGAGGGGCCCTCAGTGGAAGGAAGGTTGGGGGAGCAGAATGAAGCGGTCACTGAGCCATACTGTTGGGAAGATGAGTTTGTTCCACAGGCATCCGGCCCAGAGAGGCAGATGAGCAGCCAAGTTAGGGAGGAGAGTGGGCTGGAGGGATAGATCAGAGAGTCTTCAACACACATCAATATCCAGGTGCAGCCATGTGGGGAGAACATGGGAAAAGAGCAGAAACACCTGGAATTTTCCCAGACTGGGGTGGAAGACGGGAGGATAGCCACTGAAGCAAACAGAAAAGAAACAGTTGGAGGAGTGTGAGAACTGGAGGGAATTTTCTGGAAACTGAGGAAAGACAGGGCTTCAGGGAGGAGTCCATCGCCCGTTCTAAAAGAAATGAAAAATTCGCCAAAGAATGTGATGCACCGTCTACTATCTGGAGGCAGAAGGACCAGAACTGAAGGAGGAGGGCTGCAGCCTGGCGGTGGGGACATGTAGGGATGACTCCAGAAGGCACGTGGACTCAGAAAGGACGGTTTGCTGTGGCGGGAAGAGCCGGGACCTCCTTCAGAAGAGAGGCAGGAGAGAGGACAAACTGAAGAAACCTGAGCAGTGAGGGTTACTTCAGACATTTGAAGGCCTCTGACTACCTGTACATTGTGACGACAGGCAGCTCTTACTGTCGACTTCAGACCTGCAGCTGGGTGGCCATCCTTGTTGGATTCCTTCTGTGATTACTGCCGTTAAAGTGTGATCTAAAGGTCTGGGAATGACAAATGGGCCTGTGGTGGACAGCGAGCGAGGGAGAGAAGCCTTTTTCTGTGTAGGCCCCCGGCTCCTTTTCCAAGAGCCCCCGCGCCCTTCCCCAGGCAGCGCGAGAGTGGACCGCTCTCTCACAGGCAGCACCAGCCACACCATTTCTTTAGCAAATACAGTTCTAATTCCAAAATGTGACATGACTATCCTCATTAGACCTGACAGCTCCCGGGAAGACATTTTCCTCAAATCTGCGCTCCATTGGGCCTGGGGAAGGACAGGTTCCAGCCCCGCCGCCTGCTACTCATGTCGCTGCTGTGCGGTGACCCTGGGAAGCTGTGAAGGAGGGCCCAGAGGTCACCCCTCTGTAGCTGGCCGACACGGCGACTGAGTCCGACTCCCTGTGGACTGTTAACACGATTACAGCACCGCCTGCCCAGAAGCGACTGCTCAGGACGGGCACCGGGCAGTCGGCTGCGACCCTGCGCGGCGCTGCCAACCTTGCTGTCTGCGCACATGTTTTCCTGTTGGACGGTGTGTTCGGGTCTCGTCTCACCCTGGACACACGGCCTGGAGGGGCCCGGGGAGAAAGGGGGTGAACAAGGACTGGTGAAGAACGGGGAGGCTCTGGTCCCCTTTGCCATACTGAGCTTTGTGACCCTCGGCGAGGCCCAGAATTTACAGAATTTGCACGACTGTGCATTAAGTGGACGCCCATGGTGTGCTTTTCTGTATGTAAAACAGCTTTGATAGAAAGAGAAATAGCCCTCAGACACGGAGTCCAGGAGCCAACACACGGTGGCCTCTGGGAGCCCACATCTCTCTAGGATGGGTGCCCACAGCACCTCAGCTAGGACTGAATGATGATCATTTTATAGTCACCAGCTGTCATGTACTCGGGACTGATTCCCTTCTGACTGGAAGTTTGTACCTTCTGAGCACGTTCACCCATTTTGCCCACCTGGCTGCTAGCCTCCAGCGACCACCTGTCTGGTTCTCTCGGTCTACGAGTCTGGTGGACTTTTAGGTTCCACCTACAAGTCAGGTCCTGCAGCGTTTGTCTGTCTGTGTCTGTGTGTCTGGTTTATTCCGCGTAGGTTCACGCCCCCTGGTCCATTCAGGCGTCTGTAATGGTTGGATTTCCTTCTTCCGTGTGAGCCAACAGACTCCTCTAGACCTCGATGGGCATTAGTGACAGCAGTTGTCACACGGTCATCAAATAGGAGCAGTAATCAAGATGCCAAGCCCTGTGACAGGGACACACCATGTGTCCCAGGATTGGTTGTCCTTTCTCCAAACTCGCGGGTCGTCCAGGCCCTGCTCCCTGCTACGTCCCCCAACCCCGGTGTTTCTCAGGGTCTTTGCCGTGTCCTGACTGCCGTGCCTTCCCTTCCACCCTGGACACAGTGCCTCGGCCTGGGTCTCCCCCAGTCACAGTCATGCCACAGACACTGCAAGTCACGCACCTCCTTGCTCCTAACTGGGCATCGAGGGGACAAGAACCCACCACTGAGAGCCCATGGGGGGTCCCGAATGCGTCCTGAAGGCCCCACCAGGAACACCCTCTGTAGGAGTTAAGAGGGGCCTCGGAGCTGTGCACAGTTCATAGCAGCTGGGGCACCAGCCTTTCCACAGCAGGTGGACAGCATTCACGACCTGGGACATGACTGTCCCCTGTAGATGCCTTTTCCCTGAAGTTCTGTCTCAAGCCAGAGTCCAGTGCCTCCGACTCTTCCTCACTCACTGGAGTCCTTTCAGAATCTCTCGCCCTCCTGGCTGTTGCAGAGCCGAGTCCGGTGTGTTTCCTAGCTCTCCCGGCCACATGAGGACCCTGCGGCGATGCTCCCCAGTGCACCCTGTCCCCACCCTGTCCCTCCTGAGAGCGGCCACCTGCTGCTCTGTGACCGTGGCTCCTAGGAGAAGCCAGCGGCCCTTCCAGATTCGCTAGCATGGGAATCACTTTTGAATAAACTGCACAGTCTAATCGTAAACATCAAATGATGGCCTTCCAGAAAGTCATCTCCGGATGCTTATTTCTGTCCCCACCATCAGCTACAGCCACACTCCTGAGGAAGAGCTGAGCACATCTGTGGGGACACCAGGAGGCGCAGGGGACCCGCTGCTTGTCCCCATGCAGGCAGCCTCAGCAAGTCAGGGGTGGACCTCGGGGCCTTTCTGACAGATGCGAAACCACTTCCCGGGGCTGAGCCTGGGAAACATCTGTCCCCAGTGCCTCCTTCTAGCTCCGGGGCTAGTAAAGGCCTGGGACACCCAGAGTCTCTCCACAGGTCACCGACAGCCTCGGGTGGGGTGGGGGAGGCAGTGGGGGATGGAGGACTCCCAAGGGTGGGTGTCTCCACCACACCTGGTTATAAGGGGACAATGTGGAAACAGTCCAGGTGACTTTTTATGCCACACTTTCCGTTAATCACCATCTTCTGGGTGGTGTGATTGGATTTGAATTCCCACATGGTGTCCTGAAAGTAGGCAGTTGTGTTCTTGGTGCTTTTAAGGTTTTCTCCACCCCAGGCAAATTCTGAAAGCTTGGCTTGCAAAAGGCAGTCATATTACACAAGGGCCCCAGGGGACACCTCTCTGAAAGTAAACTCGATGTGAGGAAGCAGTGGAGCCGGTGAGCAAAGGACATCTTCATCTGATTTCTCTCCCCTGGGTCTCCTCGGAGCCATGAGGTGGTGACCGAGCAGCCCACAGGCTGTGGCCAGGATGAAGCGAACAGAGCTGGACGGTGCTGGCCCTCTGAGTGTCACACACCAGCCGGAGGTGCTCCCCCCTGCATGAGGGGACACGGCCTTCCACTGGCTTTGCGTACTGTCGTCCCAGGCTCACCTCCGTTTGAGTGAGAGGACGGGGAAGTTTGTGCAGGTAAAGGATGAAGCTAATTTTATCAACTCCTAGTTTAGCGCTCTTTTTACTACAGCAAATGCTTAAATTAGGAGGCATATGTATGCATATATGTAAGCTATAAATGCATATATGTAAGCTATAAATGCATATACGTGACATATAAATGCATGTATGTATGTAAGAGACAAACGTATGTATATATGTGTAAGATATATATCCATATATGTGTGTGTATCCATGAGCATATGTCTTGGCTGGTAATGGCACATTCTCCATTTTTTTTCATCTAAGAAATGATTGACTGCTTTGAGTGTCTTACCTTCCCAAGTCTGTATTTTTCTCTGAGATGAACTCGGAGGCACGCCCTCTCTGCCTTTTTTTGTGTAAATGCAGCATCTCTTTCCATCCTAAAAGTCAAAAGAATAAAGGATTAAGGGACACAGAGCTAAGGACACTCCCACTGCTGCTCTGAGGAGCCAAGCACCGGGCTCCCTTCTCCCCACTGCCTGGGAAGACAGACAGGAGTTTTCAGTGCCCAACATCTGCTTCTCCTGTCATTCTATTATCCTAACTCAGTGCTGACCCTAAATCCCAATGGCAGCTGGTTCTGGGAGCCTCTTTATGACCGGCTCGGGAGAGGGGCAGGGTGGTTATTCCTAATGCAGAGTGGACCTCACCGTGTCGCTCTCAGTGGGACCCGGGGCCAGACCGAGCACCAGTGAAGAAAGCAGCTTCCTGGCTCTGAGATGGATCACTTGTTCCAGGGATCCTGTGGAGGCACATGGCATTTAGGGACATCGTGTTGCCCTCTCTAGACCCCAATTTTGACACAGTTTCCCTTCCCTGATTGCAAGTCGGCATCCCCAAGCAATAGGACAGCTTTTCATAGTGGCTTGGGGATGAGTCAACACCACAATTTTCTAACATAATGAGCACAGGCTTAGGAGGCTTTTATTTGCTAATGTTCATTTGAATTATTATATATACTGCAATGTCTATAACTCTCTCGGCACGTACCCTGCGATGAACCTATTTTTAATGCCGACTTTATGCTGCATTCTAAGTCACAAAGCTCTTGGAGACGCCGGCAGGGGACCGCAAGTCTGGCCTCTTGGTGTGGGGAGGTAGGCCAGTCCTGCTGTCTTGCTACTATTTCTTAGATTGAGTGACTATATACATTTACAATAGTCATACACACAGATGCACCACACAGCTAGCCGAGTAACTGGCAAATAACCGAATCCACTCACGATTCATTTGGGTCTTTGATTTGTCCGGATAAAAAATTAAGGCAAACTAGGACATTTGTTAACCAAACAGATGTTTTACCTGCAACTGGGTTTGTTGCTTGGACACAGTAAATGATATTTTACATGATCGGATTCTAGTCCAAATTCTGACTATCTTCCCTTTTTTTTTTGTTTTTCCCCACTGGAGCTGACAACATATGGTGATATTGTCCTGCTTCTCTTTCTTCATTATATGTGCCTTCCTTTTATGCTACAGGCAAAAAACTAGCCAGTTCTCACACTGTTTCTTGAGAGTTACCACCAACATCATTTTTGCAGTTACTTTTTCTTTGAACTGACTTTAATTTACTGCTGAGCCAAGCATAATACTCTCTAGGTAGTTTATAAGCCACGATTTCTTTCAGGAAAAATACAATAGACAAGGTTTCCATTAAATGTAGGCCTTTGTAGTTTCTTAGGTTCCTCTAGATCATTAACCTTTTCACCTTTAATCATCTTAGCAAAGGACTTAAGCAACTGTTATCTAATTGCTCGTTAACAAAACAAGCTTGATGGCAAAAAAAGAAATACTTTTTTATGGTAACATTTATTCTCAAAATACTTGCTTCAGTTCTTAGCTGACTATTAAGAATTCTTCAATTAAATCTATCTTAAGCTTTAAAATCTTAGAAATAAGCATACTTACTTAAGGATCAGTTTTCAGTGGGAAAAATTATTTGTGATATTTACATTCCATAACATCCAACTGAAATGTTATTAATACTTTTATTATATTTCATACAGTCAGGAGAATGTTCTTTGGAGGACATAACTGAATATTTAGGGGTGAAGTCTGTCTGTAATAAAAGGGCTCTATAAGTCCATCTATTTCTCCCATATCCTTCTAATCTGTCTATAAGGAAATATGGCGAAATATTTACTGTTGACTTTATTTCATAGGAATATACAGGTGCTCATCATACTGTTAGACTCTTCTTTTTCAAAAAAATCTCGTCATAGACAGATGACAAATTTATTCAGTTTTTGAGAAGCCAAGTCTTATGACAGCACTGTTTTGCACTTGCCAGAACTTTGCACACCTGGAAGACCAAGAAGGTTACACTCTGTGTTCTCTAAGACCCTTTTGGATGCGAAGCCTGAATCCTTCCAATTGGAAAGCTTTCTCTTTGCTAGGAGAGTGAACTTGGGGATGACTGTAAAAATGGTCTTACAATTTTTCGTCTGAACACTTAATCTCAGCTCAATTCAAATATGCCTTGGCCAGCAGGTGTTACGCTGATTCCAGAACCTGTGGATTACATTGTTCATTTCCATTCATACAAGAATAGAGTGGTGCTAGTCTGCTGGTGCTTGGAAATAGTTCACTCTAGTAGGCTAGCTCCCTACGATTAGGTGCGAACAGACAAAGGAACAGCATCTTAGACTGGGGAATAAATGAGAGCGCCGAAGCAGGTACGGCCACATCAGCTCTGCTCTCAAGGGAAACGAAGCCGCAGTACTCACTTCTCCTCTATCACTTGCTTTTGGTACTCCTCGTATTCCTCTCTAGTCATCCCTTGAGCTGCTGCAGGATTGGATGCACCACCTTCTTCTTTTTTTTCTTCAGACCCTCCACCGAATCCTAAATTCTTTACCTGGTTACTTATTATACTTTTCATAAAGAAAGCCATTGTTTCTGCCCCAGAAAAATAAACTCAAAACAAGATGAAACCCAAAGGGAGAAGAAAAAAACCAAAACGAAAAAGTATCTCCAAATGTCCTCAACGACAGCAACACATTTAAGAGCAAAGGACTGGGCACAGCCTCATCCATTCAAGGGCAGGGTGACAGAGAAGAGTGGTTTGTGGGGTGAGAGCTGGATTAGAGGGCCTCCTTCGTGCAGAGGCAGATGGTTCTGATTAGGCAGGCACACAGCACTGGCGACAGCTGATGACTGTCTGCAATAATGCACTAAGCTCATTTCCAAGGGAAAAAACCCCTCCCAGCATCTATTCCTCTCCCTACTCATTTCTACATTTTTATTTATAAAAGCAGCTGGGCTGCGTCGAGTCCTGTTTCAATTAAATTAATCAGAGCTGGCTGATTACATGCCTGCCATGAAAGTTCTAAATTCTAGCACCTGAGCACAATATTCTGTTGAAAATGGAGTCCAGTGATGGTCCCATCCCAAATGCTTCATTAAGCAAAACATCCTGTGTGCCATCACTTCCTCTCTCTGGACCCCAAGTACTAAGTGGGGTTTGCCTTTGGTTTCCTGGCCCCTGTCCTGCCTCAGTGGCTCACAGGTTCTTCCTGGCCACCTGGAATCTTTCCTTAGGCTCCTCCTGCCCTGAAATGTCACACTTCTGCGTGGAAAGGACGTACATACTTCAGAGCTGTGGTTTCAAAGGTAAGGACGTGAGTTAAATCATAAGCGGGGTCGCCCTTTCCTTTACGAAGTCCACTTCCTGGGTGCTCCATTTCAGCTATGGGGGGGGGCACGTGGATGGAACTTGGGACAATGTTCTGTAACAGCACATTTTCAGTGGCTGTGGTTTTTTCAGGTCAAGGGAGGAATTGAGTATGGTTAAGACTTTAATCTTTCAGCATCTTTCTAATTAAAGCACTCCCGGAGCGGGTGGGGCAGAGGGGAATCTGACAGTGTGGGTCAGGCAATAAATGACTGTCCTAGGATTATACAGAATTATATAGTCTGGATTTTTGCCTAAAACTTATTTTATCTATTTAATATCTTTCCTCTTTACAAACTATTTTAAAAATTACATAAATGATCTCCATTGGAAAGTCTAATACTTAGGGTGAAACAGAAAGCTGACTCTCTGCCCGACTGAGACCATGTTAATACTCAGTTCCACTTTCGTGCTTAGATGCGTTGATTGGAACTTAGTGTATTCAAACTCTTATCTCTGAAATATCATTGCTAATAAACTACAGTGCGTCTTGCTGACGAACGCTGTGCATGAATATGGTCTCAGAACTTCTCAGATAACTAACAGCCAGAGACGTGCTGTCTGCTGTTTGCCCAGATCAATGCAAACGCTCTAGCAAGTACCATACAGGTATTTTGTGACACTGAAAAGCACTTTTATTTCCCAAAGAACAGGACACTCTCCTGAAGACCTGTCCTGTATAATAGTTTTGGTCGGAATGTGAAATCCCGTTATACTTACAGAAAACCTGGGATTGATAGGTCTGGAACAGGGTTAATATTATCCCTTAAAGAACAAAAGAAGAACGCCCCCACATCCATTTTATTTGTGACTTAGATTTATCATAAAATCTATTACTAAAATTCCATGATTAGGAACCAGGAAATGGTATTAATGGTGAAGGTATCGGTTCTAAACACCAAAGCCAGTTTGTAAAGCAGCTTCTCCTGTCCTTTCCTGCAGGTGTGTGGGGATTGTGTCTGTATGTGTGCGTGTACATGTACGAGGCATGAGAGACCCTCAGGTGGGAGCTGCGTCATCTCGTCGACGAGTGTCATGAATGACGGTCTAATAAATGGCAACCGATCACTCCCTAGTATTGCTTTATGGAATCAAATCTGTCTCCCCAGCTGAACAAGGGATCATGTCTTTTTACATTTATCGTAAGGTCCTTTCCACTCCAGCGTCTTTTTGCTGCACTGTCATATCATTTGGACCTCCAGAAAGGGAACATAAATGCTCCAGAATTTGTGAGCTGGGACCACAAGAGGTTTCTCATCATATCTAAATGAAATCTCTTTGACTCCTTTCAAACCCATCTCTTTTATTTAAACCTTTTATCTAATCCAGCATTTCTGTGTTTACAGCAGAAGCGTATCTACTTTTTTGGTCTGCGATTTTCTGGAACCACTTCATAAAAACTCTCTCCTGAGTCTTTTCAATGCTACGACTCTGTGAGGGACGTCTTCTGTGGAAACCAGGGTCACCTGCAGTGAGTGCAGAACTGAGACTCAAACGTGGGTCTGTCTGACACTGAAGTCCAAGCGTTCCATGTCAGACTGCACTGACCCTCAGACCTGGAATTACTTGGTTAAACGATCAAAAAGTTTTTAAAAGTTTTTTAAAAGTGCCATTAGTAATGACCAAGAGTTCAGCATAATGGTGCCTTTAAGAGTGGTTGATTATTAAAGGTGAAAACACCAGCAAGGCCAAGCACCGGCCCACCCGGTGCTGCCATCACTGACCCCGCAGGGGCGGGATGCCGAGGACAGGGCACACAACCTGCGGCGTGTGAAATACCAGCACAATCAGAGCCTATTTGGAAACTAACAACTTACTACTTGAGATCAATGAAGGAAAAAGTAAATTTACTAAAATATTTCTTTATTTGAATAAGGTCAATGTCATTTCTTTAATTTCAGCTAGCATCAAATAACAATCAGAAATAAACATGACAAAAAGTTATCCAATTAAAATTAAGTGGACAGAAAACCCTTTTAGACTTTGAAAGAAATATAGTAAACAGGCAACACACAGATCTAAAAAGTTGCAAGTGGTGATTTTTACATTAGATCTTATATAAATAAAAAATCCCCACCAGAATCATTAGCTCACTCTCTCCTGTTGTAAGCACATGAACAGGAAATCTCAATATTCACAACTGTTACTTATGTTCTTTACAAAGAGTATGTCTCAGCAATGCAGCAGGCCAGGCAATCCCTAATTCAAGTAATTTCTCTTTTCCCAGTTACCAAAAAGGACAGCTGTCTGAGAGAAAACGTCGCGAAAGTCACAATCAGGAGGGCAAAAGCGTCAGCAGGCAGACTTGAAGAGGGGTGTTTTCATGTCTTCACATGATCTGAGGACGATTTTTTAAGTATAAAAGCCACCCACCAAAGTACCGAGAGCTCCAGGCAGCGATCTGGATTCAGCTTGTAGTTGCTGGGAAACCAGGAGTTTCAGTAAAAAGAACATAAAGTTTTAAGTACAGAAGAATCAGCGCACTCTCACTATTGTCACTGACAGTGGAAACGTGACATCATCTCTAGGCTCAGCTCAGAAACAACAGGACAAAACAAAAACGCTTTTCTTTTTTCACTCGGCATCTTAGTGGCTCTCAAACACCAGTGTGCTCAGAATCCACTGAGGTGTCTGCTGGAAAATGATATTGTGAAGCCCCACCCTGAGTTTGATTAAGGGGGATTGGGACGGAGCTGTGGCGTCTGTGTCCCTAACAGGCACCCCATGACCCAGACGGTCCACAGACCACACTCTGAGAAACGCTTACACCCCTTTGATACATAAGAACACATGGTTTACTGTCTGCGGTTTCATAGTAAAGTTTCAAGCTGAATAAAACTTTCAAATAATTACAACACAAACAGGTACATTAAATAAGGGTACTAGCCATTAGATAATTACATTTCTCTTTAAAAGAGGCATCATATATGCACAATGACTTACACTAAAAACTTAAAATCGATTTAAAATCAATTTTTTTTTCATCCAAGGCACCTGTAAAATACTTGCTGGTGTGAGAGAAGTTAACAAATTCAATTATACAAAACAGTACAGAAATGAGAGTCCTGGCAGTGGTTGACTTTTCCACAGAGCCAATATTTTTCTTCAGAAATGGACTAAAGTTAGTGATTCTGAGGAAAATAAACCAAATTTGAAATATGGTAAACACCCTGTGTGAACTGCTCTACTGGTTTTCAAGTAAATTAAATCACAAGGTAAAAAAAGATTCCTGCTCAATAACAGCCATTCTCATTTGTGTGAGGAATGATCAAAGTGATTCCTCTTGAATTTAAGCCTGTGAATAAAACTGCATAGATCTGGTATTCCTTTAGTGATGTAGCCATGTAGCTGGACGCTTATCTTACTAGAAACTTTGCGGTCTCTGATCACAACAGTCTCCCAAGTCATACAGCCTGTCATTTAAACATTCTTCTGAAGGTTTTTGCTTTTTTCCCCACAGGACAAGAGTACGTTCTGTGATGGTATCTCTGAAACACGGATTTCCGAACACTAACATACAAAGGAAAAATCCTAGAGAAGAGTTTCTGTGTCGAAGCAACTGAAGTATGAGTCTCCTTCCTTACACTGTCTCTGATGACTCTGATCGTTATTCTCCTTCAGTGTTCTAAGGATGCATGTGAATATAAAAAGCAATGCTGGGACCGTTTGCTTACATAGTACTAGTTAGGTACTGCAGTATTTTGGTTCTTCATAGTCTTTGTACAGATTTTAGGAAGTCTTTAAATGGTATCTGATAGGAAATTTCTGAAGGTTTGAAAGAATGAAATAGTACTATTTTATAATCACTTTGGATTCTATGACAAGTGAAAGATAACCGCTTTAAGTGAAAGAGGTAAGGTAGTCTGAAGCCAGCAAAATTAAGTCTACATCATCTATAAAAATAAAACTAAATCTGCATTTCAAAATGTCAGTTTACAGATGGTCTCAATGATATCTAGAACTACGTACAAAGACAACGACCCTTCCAGGCTGGTGTTTCAAGGTTAAGCTCACCTACAAGTACTTCACAGTAGCTTTAGTTCTGGCATTAAAATAAATCAGAAGTCTTAACTCTATAGTTTCTCAGATTTTGCCGTAAAAATCACAACACGGCTTTGTTATAGCCTCCTCAATTTACACGGGTAAGCAAAGAGTCATAAACACCTGGATGTATGGAGAAATGTAAGAAAGAATGTAGTGGTAGGTTTTGTGAACTTAAAAAATAGCCTTAGAACATGCAGCCTGAGCTGAATTTACATGCTACTCAAAAAATGGGAGAAATAAGATCCTTAAGTTACAAATACAGATATTAATTCATAATGCTGAGGTGAGCCCACTGGAATGAAAACATCTGAGAATGTGGCAATCACAACACGTGAATACATTACCAAGCGAAATACCACAAAAACCGTTTCAGAGGAATGTTTTCACCTAAATGGTGTTTCAGGCAAAGAACAGCTCATACTTTCCTTCCAACTTTCCTTAAAAGTGAAATTCATCATTGATAATCAGAGAGAAAAGATACTTTAATAAACGTCCTGAAGCCTATCCTGACCCTAAAGCTCTCAGACGAAATATCTTTTGATTTCAAAGGGGGTTGTACTGCAGGACTGCAGGACTGGGTTTAGAGTAGGAAATTCTGACCTCAAAAAGTACTTCATTACAAAATAAGTGTGATGGGGCTCTCACTAGACCTCATGTTGGGAGGTGGAGGGGAGGGAGGGTGAGTGTGTTTACATTAATGAACAAATTTCCAACACTGGAGACTTTCAGTCTGGGGGTTGCCCCCATTTTCTATTCCTCTCGTTCGCCAGTATTCTGCTCAGTGGCTGTAATCTACTGGCCAGACATTTAAATAGACTTATGTACTATGCACAAATTTACATGTGGTTGTCTTTGTTTTAAGGTTTATTCTTAAAGCAAATCAAGGTTTAAATGGTCATTTTATACAAAACTTAATAATTTAGATGAAGCAATTTAAATAATTAAATTCCCTCAAAAAGACAACGTCGTGTAATACATACAGGAGGCACGCAAGTGAGAAAGGTGTCAAAAGAATTTTTTGGCAGCTGCTTCTTGCTGAGTCCTAAGGAAAAAGAGAAAAAAAAAAATGGAAGTAGTTCTAATATACTTCAGAAAGAAATAGAATCACTTAAAATGAAAACATACAATGTCTTGTGAAGGATAAAATGCAGTAAGAGAAACATGCATTCTATACTCATGTGAACTATACAGAATATTTGCCTGAATAAACCTAGTAGATACTGACGGTTCTATGATGGATGCAAATAATTATTTCAAATTAAATACAGAAACGAGGGTTCAGAGAAACTTACCTATACATGATATAACCGATGAATAACACCGTTTGTACCACTACAAATATAACGAAGTGCACTGTAGATAAACATGATGGAAATGGCGGTAGTTCTGGGCATTTTGGTCTTTCATTTGCTGGCTATAAGGCAAAGAATTTTATTACAATTAGACAAGTTCACATTTTAGAAAAAGAAATACAAAATCTTTATAAAACTCATGGTTTACTTCATAAATCAAGTGTTTTCTTTTGTTCACATCATAAACATTTCCACCCCTGTAACTTTCACCGCCAACTTTGCTCTTGCAAAGCAAGAGCAGCCGACACTGGAACGCCTCCACCCTTCCACTGTCTAGTCACTGATTTATCGCCATCTGGTTCTTATCTTAATCAGTGACAATGATTTTAGAGTGCTGAAGGTCACAGACGCTAAGGTCACACAGGTCACAAATTCCCTGGACTTACACTTGCTGTTATTGGAATAATTATTAATAGCAGCCCCTTCCACTACTAAGATTAAAAAAAATTAAAAAATGGGGAAAAAATTTCACACAACATATATAAAACAAAAGTTTAAACTCTTATATATGTAGGAAGCTCACACACCTCAACGACAAAAAAAAGCAAATGACCCACTCAAAAAAGGGGCTTTGAAGACACACAGATGGCCTACATACATACATACACATGAAAAAACGTTCTACATCACTCGTGATCAGAGAAATGCAAATGAAAACTAAAATAAGATACTACCTGATACCAGCGAGTCAGGAAGGAATGACTTCCATCACAAAGACTGGAAACAACAGGTTTTGGAGGGAGAGTGGAGAAAAAGGAACCCTCCTACACTTTGGAGGGAATGCAAATTGGTGTGACCTCTCTGGAAAACAGTATGGAGAGGCCTCAAACAAATAACGGTGGCTCTACCATTTGATCCAGCAATCCCACCCCAAGGCATATGCCCAGAGGACACAAAATCTCTAATCTGAAAAAATATTGCATGCCTAGGTTCACAGCAGCACAGTTCACAGCAGCCAAGACAAACAGCCTAAACCCCATCAACAGAGGACTGGCAGACAAGCTGCGATCTAGATGCTCTATTCCAAGCAGCTGAAAAAGGTGAATCGTTTTCTTTGCAACAACCTGGGTGGAACTGGAGGGGATCATGTTAAGTGAAAAAAAGTCAGAAAAAGAGAATACAGGATGATTTCACTTACATGTGGAATGTAATTAACAAAGCCCCCCAAACTCACAGGACACAAGCGAATGGTCAGCAGGGAGGTGGCGTTTGGGTGGGAGGTGAGGACAGAGGGAACAAAGAGGTACAAAAGGGACCTGGGACTCTGGTGGGGGTTGTGGTGTGACATACACACAGACTGAGGTGTGATTTCAATACCTTAAAATGCAGATGGCAATGTGACAAGAGACGATAAAACTACTTTTAAAAGGTACCCCCTTCACTCCCAAATGTGTTTGTGCTGATAAGACATGGCTGCCCTCCCAATGAACTACCAGATACAACTTTTTCCCAGTCCTCATCCACCCCAATCTCTGAGCATCAAATGTTATTAATTAGTAGATGAAAAATGTTTCTTCCCCTATTTTCACAAGTATCCATACTATTTTAGGAAGCCAATTAAAGAAACACAGATTTCATGAAGGTATGTGGACAGAATGGCCTCTAAGGTTAACTTCTCTACGCTTACATTGATGAGACAAAGTTCTTCAGCACATTTATGCTACTGAAGCATCACCTTGGCCACTGCAACGAAGGCTAAAGGCCAAGGGAAATAACCTCCACAGAACTAAGAGGAGAGATAATGATACTTTGGATAAAAGGTAATGGTCAATAAGAAAACTATTAGTTCTATTTAGAGAGAAAAAAAAGGTAACTCAAGATTACCTAGAATATCCTTAGTTACACAGAAAGGCAGTATCCAAAAATATAAAGAAGACATAATGATATGGAAGATTCAAGTTCTCTCCCTTTTCCACTTACTAGCTACTGACTTGGTACTTTAATTAAACGTACTGACTTTCTGTCATAAACGACAATAGATGGATGTTAAAAAGTTTAAAAGCAATCAAATTCCACATAAAATATAAGGAACTGGGATGCTAGACTTACTAGAGTATATCTTATTCTGTAGATTTGTGTAGATTTGAGGAAGCATGTAAGTTTTTGTCTGAATTCAAATTTAGAGAAAATTTACATTTAGGCTAATTATGAAAATGGGTGGGTTTATAATTACCATCTTGTGATTTATTTTCTATTTGCTCAGTCTGACTCCAGGCTTTCACTATTAGAAACAGTCCTTCACAAAATAGCCTTGTGCATGCTAGGTATCTGTTGTTTTTAACCAACATTTCTGTGAAAATGCTGTGTCAAACGGGCAAATGAAAACATATGTTTACTATGTGTGTTGTGAGCCTGTCCATCTCTAAGGCTCTGCCATCCTGTACACTGGCAGCGATGGAATGCTGTGGCTGTCTTCTCCCCAGCCTTGGCAGTGGGGTACACTGTCAGGTGAAGGCTTTTTGTCAAACGGGAGACATTTAGTTTATAGGGCTATCCACACCAAACTTTCACCGTTCATTACTTCACGGAGACTGGACTGGAAGAGGAAGAGGCAAGTGCTACAAGCATCTGTCAACATTGAAAGGGTTTTCAAAAGCAGTGAGTGCTGACAAACCTTAAAATATCAGGGATTTGTCTTCTAATACTCTCTCTTGCATATGTTAAACCTCAAAAAAAGTTCTCTTTCCAATATTCACTGACAATCTTCAAAAATGTAGATGGATACCCATACACACACACACACACACACACACACCCCTCCAGAGAAAATAAAAATAATTTTTTTCAGTTGCACCAAGTAAAAGAGAGAAGAATCTTGCCTAAAGAGAAAGCTGCTTATTGGTCAGCTAGCTTTAGATGTATGTTATTCCTTGGCAGCCTAGATAGAAATGAGCTACCCATGGTTATTTGTCTAACAAAAGGATTTGTCAAGGCAGACATTTTGCCAACTGTTTAAAGATATTACAACTAATAACAAGTCTTTTTTGTTGTTGTAGTTTTAAAGAAAACATACGAAAAGAATCTAGAAGGAAACAAAAAGCCTGAGAGTGCAATGGCCCCACTACTTGGAGCAGCACTTATTCAAGAAAAAGTCTGAAGGCAGGCCACAGAGCAGGCGGCAGGACAGACATTTGGGTCCCACGGAACAATTCTGAATTACTCCACACACAGCGGGCGCAGGCTCACCGCGCTCCGCTGCACCAAGTGGTCGATGTCACGCTTCACGACGTGCAGGTGCTCCTTGATGTCGCTGAAGTGCTGCGTCGCCTCATAGACGCCCCCTGCAGACCCAGGGTGCTGGATGCCGCTGACCAGTCGGACAGTCTCGCTCATGGAGTTCCTGAAACAGAAACATCGCTTTACACCAATTGCTTTGGATCAAGGTGATTTTTAATGTTTAGTCGCAGATTTCAAATGGTTAGCTACATTTCTAAGTCAACATATTATATTAAAAAAACCACACACACGTTTTTAACACCGAATTACCATCAAGGGTGGAATAGTTGGCCTCTTGAACACAGGGAGAGGGGCTGGCATGCCCTCTCCTCTGTAGCTGAAAATCCACCGTAACTTTCAACTCCCCCAAACTGAAACACTCTCAGACATGAGTGGGCCAGAAAACGTACACGAGAAGCCTCAAACGTCTGCTATCAGATGAAGGGATCTACCAAAGATACTGGGCGAGGACACAGAAGATAGAGGCTTGTAGAGACTGCTCGCGGCCAAAATGAGACAATCTGAACATTGCTGATAAAGATTAAAAGATTATAACAACAAGTGTTAAAATCTTTGACATGAAAAAAGTCAACTCTCACTACCTCATCATTTAACCTTGGAGATGGTCAGGGTGGCCAACTCATTCAGAAAAGTGATAAAAAAATCAAGCATTTATGCTGCCCTTTCTGAAGATTTCAGGATAATAAACAAGGGGCAGAGGGAACTGTTCTTTTTAAAGAGGGGGAAGTTTGGAATGACAGTGCCACCCTTTTAATCTCTAAGGAAACAATAGATTGGCCACTGAAACTTAGGATGGGGGCATTTTACAACGAAAGCTCGAACTGACAGCATCTGGTCACTAACATCTAATTGAAGGAACTGGAGACATGAGGGAGGACCCTTTTATTACTTCAGCTTTTGTGTATGCCGGAAAATTTCTACCATGAAAAACAAAATTGGCAAGGCCTTATGGCATGCTGGAAATAGAGCCTGGGAACGAGGAGATGATGAAAACTAGTTCTGTTTTGCTAACGTGACCTTTTATTAGTCAGGGCCTGTACCCCTGTAAAGCGAGGGGAATAAACTACAGGCTTCTGCTAAACGATTTTATGATTCCCTAAAAATATAAAATCCACATAGACACAAGCCTTTCCTAACAGCCAAAATTTCCTATTTCTTCAGTATTTTTTTCTGAAGAAGTCTTGAAGAAAAAGATCTAGAGGACAAACTCAGAAATATGGTTTAATTTTTAAAAACATTGTATGCAACATCCTTGTAGGTGCTTCTGTGGATAGAACAACAGGATGGCAAAGATTTACTGACCACTCCCTGAATTTTATAAAGATGTCATAGTAAGTGAAACAAGCAATGTACAAGAGACTAGCTACAACAGCTACCATTCACATAAGAAGCAGCTCTAGAAAAACACACATGCAGAAGAAATATAGAAAGAACAAACCAGAAATTAATGGAACTCGTTACCAACAAGGAGAGATGGCTGAAAAAGGTCTGGAAAGCAGGGAAGAATGGAAACGGGGCAGAAACGGTGAAGGAGGTGCTTGATACCTACATACATGCATATGTGTGTATAATACATGTATGTATATGTATATTTAAGTCCTGCCTCTCAGAAGCATAGTGTTCACAAACCTTCATAGACCCAAAATATAAATAATTAAAATCAACCAGGATGTAAGAGGAATACACTCACAAATTGTACTGTATTATAAATTATATTGTAAATACAATTATATTTTATATTGTATTATAAATATCATAATCACACTGAAGCGATGGGGAAAAAATTAAGTAATTAATTGGAAAATAGTATCTGAATTGGATACTACAATGTTAGAGTCAAAAGAAACTTTACAGAAATCAGGAGATGTTTCTCTCAGAGACCTAGGTTAATTATTAAACTGCTTTGAGTATAGTTGATGTGCATACTAAAGGTCAGTAAGTAAATACATTATAGATAATCAGAATCACATTTTGCTCTGTTAGAGAAAGACTTTTCACATAGGGAAAGGAGAAGGCTAAAAATCAGCCCCGTATTGTTCAATTCAGTTCTGCTGGAATCCAAAATATCTGGATAATCTCATGTTTTGCTTAAATATGAATGTTGATTGACAGATAAAAAATATACAGATGTGCGTATACATTCACATATTCCCTAGCCTGTTTCCAAACACCTTTCTCCCATAAAGAGAAACAGGCCTCTGGGGAAGTAGTTAATTCTACAGCTGGGGCAGGGAAAATAAAAGATGAGCCTGAACCACAGTAAACGCAGAAAGTACTGAAATGCTTAAAGAAAGAGGAGAGCATACTGAAAGAAGACAGAAGCCCACGGGAAAAGCAGAGCTGAAAAAATCTGAACAACAAAATCACAGCGTGGATGGCAACAGAATATTCATGGATCCACACTGATAAAAACAGATGGAGAAGGACTCCTGGGCATCCACCCAAAAGCTACGAAAGCACCCATTCACGGATATGTCTGCCCCCATGTTTCTTGCACCCCAGGTGCCCAATGTCAGGTGAATGGACAAAGAAGATGTGGTGCATATACACGATGGAACACTACACAGCCTTAGAGGAGATGAAACCCTGTCATTTGAATCAGCATGGATGGAACTAGAGGGGATGATGCTCAGTGAAACAAGTCAAAAGGAGGAAGATAGAGACCAGATGACCTCACTCATAGGTGGACTGTGAATAGTTAAAACAAAGGAACAGATGAAACAACAGACAGAAGCATTTTCAACAGAACTGAGGTGACCAAAAGAGACTGGGGCGGGCAGGGACACATGGTGGCAGAGCCCACTGGACAACGGGGAAGAACACTTGGTGATGTGGTGGAGGGCAGGGTGTGTTGAAATATATCTAAGAAATGGGGAACCTATACATAGGAAATTACTTAAATGTGTAGAATAATTACTAAAATGAAAAAAAAAATGGAGGAGGGATAGTACGTCCTTACAGTAGAACCCCAATAAATTAATGTAGAAGAGATGATGGAAATGAAAAAGTCAATATATGGCAAATACCACATTTTTATTTCAGGCAAGAAATCAATGATGTTAGAATTAGTGAGGAAAAGTTGGAAGTAAAATAGGGTATTTATACAACCTCACAGTATCTTTCCTAACAATCAGAAAGGGAAAAATAGTAATTTTAAAATAGAGAAATGAGGAAGAAACCACTAGAACCAAGTCATCAGGGCCAACATCACAAAATATTTTATAAACGTTGCATTAAAAAATGCAGAATCTCCATCCACTTAGGAATAAACATCAGGCAAACCCAAGTGGAGGAACACTGGACCAAATAACGAATCAATTCTCTTGGAAAGTGTAACGGTCATGACATAAAAAGAAATACAAATGATTTCAGACTGCAGAAGTCTAGAGAAGTAAGTAAATGCAATGTATGATTCTGGATAAGATCTTGGAACAGATAAAATGCATGGGTAGAAAAACCAGTGAAATTCGAATAAGATCATTAGCTCGGTTATGATATTGCATTAATGTTAAATTCTTGATTCTGACGATGATACATGATCATGGAATATGTTAGCATTGGGGAAGATGGGTAAAGGATTTATGAAATCTATTTTTACAATGTCTGAAGTCTAAAATTAAATCACAATGAAGATTATTAGATATTACACAATTTGGTCTATTTCTAAAAGAATTTAACACTTCATTCAGCATCACAAATATTATAATCATGAGTTTATAGTTGGAAATTTAAAACAAAAGGTCAAATAGTAAAATGAGAATAAATACAAATTTACAGTTATAAACTGGGTACATACTGGGTACTCTCAGTGTCAGGTATGATCTCCTTCTGTTTAACCTAATTCTGTTTAATTGTCTAGTCCTGAAGAACACACTCACCTTGACACACTTGTTTGTCAAGGGTAGGAGTGGTTGGAGCAGTGCTCTAAAGTGTTAGCTTATGAAACCGTGACATTTTGGCTTGCTTCTCTGCTCTAGACATTGAAAGCTGTTAAGTGATCCTTTTTAGAGACTTATCATGCAATGTTCCAGGGACACGATATCTCCTTTAGTCCAACTCTTTGTCCAGTCTCTCTTAGGGTGCAGATGGGATGAGAAAGAGGCAGTCATACACCGCACATGTCCTTCAAAATGCTTCCATTCCATCATAAGAACTTCCTGCATCGGGTGTGTTTGAATCCCAGTCCATAGAGGATGCTATGGGATTCTTTTTTTTCTTCTCTCACTTAGAGTAACTTAAAAATTTAGATGTTTGTAGTTTCTAAATAACAAAAATCGCTGTACTTTTCATTCCCCTATTTATAAGATAAACTTTGAACGTGATTCTTACGCGCATGCAGGAATCTTACGATAACATTCTTACAGATCTAACAAGTCATGTGTAGGACAAACACCTCACAACACCCAGACATTACTGCTGTAGACTTACTTCATTTCAATGACTTGTCTGAGAATCTCATGCTGAGTGTTCACAACTGCATCCAGTTCTTGTTGAGTGATCTGGGGCAGGAAAAAGAAAAGATAAGCAGCTTGGTGACCACCGCCTACAGAACGGAGAGCACAGCATCATGGCCTTTCTTTGCTACTTCTCCACAAAGGCTAAGGTATAGGTTCACAGTGAGAGCTCACCTGGCCGTGCTGCCCCGGGGCTCCCGCTCCTCTTTTAGAGAGCTCCTCCGTCATAGAAGAGACGTATCTTCTCTGTTCATCAAGAACAATATCTATCTGTCGGGTCAGCTGCTTGATTTCAAGATGAATACGATTCTGTCCTTCAAAGATCTGTCTCAGCTCACGATCTCCTACAGATTCAAATATTTCCTCCGCTGAAATGGAAATTACCAGTTAAAATTATTAGCGCCACATACATATATGTAGTTTTTGAAATACTAAGTAACCAAAGATTCAACACACACTAAAACAAGAAAATCACCAATAGAGGCGAGCTCTCCCAAATAGTAAATGTGTAGATAATTAATCCAATATTGATTAAACTGTGGTTTGCTATCGCTATCTTTGGTTGTTGAATGTTTATTATAAAATAGGTCTGATTTTTTTCAACTAGAAGTCATTTTTTCTTTCAAATACACTGTGTGATTCTGTTTCTATGACCAGGCAGAACTAAACAATGCTAACAGAATCAGAATAATGGCTGCCTTTTTGGAGGTGGGGATTGACTTGAAAAAGGCATGAGGGAACATTCAGAGGTGAGAAATATATTCTGTATATGGACCTAGGTCATGGTTATACAAGTATACACATTAAGCAAAACTCATCAAACTACTATTCTTTTTTTTTTAAAGGAAATATTTAGGCAGGAAGGAAAATGAACAGATGTAGGGAGGAAGAAACACTTTTTTATTTAGTTGTTCATCATTAAGTCTGAATCATACTGTTAGTCATTAAGAGAACAATATACTATGAAAAATTCAAAAGCCAGTCACAGGCTTTATTAAATATAGCTTTGATCATCTATGCTGATAGATGGCCCAGATGAAAAAAAACTAGCAGATAATATAGTCTATTTGGCCTTAACATGTTTATTTTTGACATGTGCTACTGAAGCACACAAGTTCCCAGTGGCACTGGTTTAGACTAATATTTCAAAATTTTCATCATTTAAAGTCAGCCCAGTAATCTGCCGAACAATAAGGGGAAGACAGCCTGCTATCTCCTTCACAGTAATCTCGTAAGTTTTGATATTTTCAAGTAATATGTTTTAATAAAATGTGCCATTGAAAGGAAAGATACCGTGATTTCACTCAACAAATATTTACCCAAGTCTCAATTATTCGTAGGCACTGTTGCTGGTTTTGCGAGGTGTGAGGGCCCAGCAGAACACAGGGTCCCTATCCCTGCCCGCAGGGAGCACAGTGAGGGTGCACAGTTCACCCACAGCACCGTGGTGCTCCTTCTCACACACCTCACTCAGGCCACGCTTGCTGGCAGAATACCAGTCTTCAGGCCCTTTAAAGACCCAAGTCTAGCTCACCGATTGTTTCCCGAAGTTACCGGATGTGCCAGGTAAGAGACAGGGCTGAGTGGCGACAAGGCCGTGACTGGGCGCTTCAACCGCCACAACTCACCAGGATGCCCTTGGAGGTGAGGGTGGTCCTTCTGGAACTCCTCTTTCTTTTTGTCTAACTCTTGCTGAAAGTGCTCAAACTCTTCCTGATACTTTTCTTTTTCTCTTTCTGAAATTTCTTTATCTGGTGTAGGCTGTTTTGAAGTTTTAGATTAAAAAGAAAAAAGGATAAGAGAAAGATAAATCTCAGTATATATTCTTTTCTTAAGTATATTGCCACTAGCTGAAAGGTTACTTCTAAAATGTTGCTTCTTATTTAAACAGTCTATTCTTGCTACTAATAGCTGCGACAACAAAAATAATAGCCACTACAGCATTTACTGAGGTCTTGTTAAAAGGGCATCGTCTTATTTAACGCTCACGTCATGAGCAGGGCAGCACAAACACCCGTTGCATGGCTTCCAGATCAGGTAGCCAGAGAAGGTGATACGTGCAGCAATAACTGGCAGAAATGAGACTTAAACCTCAGTCTTCCCCAGTTTTCAGTTATGAGGCATACCACTGAACTGAAAATAAGCTTTCTGAACAAAGTGAGTAGACTTACCGGTTCTTTTCCAGGCTCAGTCAATTGGAAAGTCAGAAAAGAAAGGACATCATGGTCATCTACAAATTAAAAAAAAAAAAAAAAAAAAAAAAAAGTGAAAAAATTCCATAATCATCTGGACAATTTTGAATTTACAGATATCTACTGACTTAAAAATAATAATCAATAAAGGAAATCATAAAAAATAGCTCTAATTTGCTAAAGACAATGGTGGTCTGTGAGCTTAAAGGCAAAAATTCATCTAAGGCATGTCCTGGTGGAGTAATGGTCAGATCAGTCACCTCTGAAGGCATGAAGGTCACATAGCACTGGGTTTGAGTCCCGGGTCGGGGGGAATAACGAATGTCAACAACTAAATATAAAACAAACAAACAAAAAATGCTTCTTCTCATCTCTCTTCCTGCCTGTCCCTTTCCTTTAAAAAAAAAAGAAATGCATCTAAAAGACTTTCATTAGAAATTAGCTAAACCCCACTTTTTAAATCCTAAATGTTCTAGAACATTTAGCAGTATTTCATATCTGAGAGATGTTTAAGAAATGTCTGATAAGGCAGTGATTAAATCAATGAAGAGTCAAAACAAACCCAACTCCTAGTCCTGCCATCAAGATCCTCCCGCGTTTTTCCACAAATCTCCTGCATGGAGTATGCCAAGTCAAGTAAGATGTGACCCTGTCCTTTGTGTATCTCCGGAACCTATCTGCCTCTGAGCCTTTCTCACAGCTCTTACTACTTGTTGCTGTACTTTCTGGCTATAGACCTGACACTGCCCTGTCCTGGTACTGGGACAGTTCGAATTTATCCACCTTGTCCTGGCACTCCTAACGGCATCTCCTTTCTTTCTCACAGCATCTACATTTAGATAATGTGATTACGGTACTTGCATTTGCTTCCTTCACACAGCAGATAATAACATTTTAATCTAAAATTATGTAACAACCAAATTAATTTGAAGCTGTTTAAGCTAAAAAGAGGGACGACCTAGTTAATCAAATCTCTTAATAATGAATTAAAACACTCCAAGTCACATTCACAAAGAGCAATTAATTTCAGCTGCACAACCATCTCTATGCTTTCTGCCATTATTTTACAGATCTACAGCTGTAGCAGAATAAAGAGAAAAGTATAAACTCCAGTGCAGTTTAGGTAACTTTTGGAGAAACCACACAGTATTACAGAGCATTGGATCTAGGAGTCAGAAACTCAAACCAAGTCCTGCACGTGATCTTTAGAAAAGCCTTTAATCCAAGATTTGGAAAACTCATCTAAAAATTGGGTAAATATGATCGATCCTCTCTTCCTTCCTCCATGTTGTTGTAATTCATTTCTAAACATAATTTTAAAAAATGTGCAATGCACTGTATAAGCACAAGATGGTATTAACATCAAATAAGTTCATTTACCATTACATGTGGGAAAAATGGTACATATATCTTGTTTGTAGTTTAATCCCCAGTGGTATTCCTCCAGGCTAACAAATTAATTTAAATGTAATATGTGACAACTCTTAGGATGGTAAAACACTTGGCAATTAATCTTCTATAGCCATGACTTTAAATGTCTCCTTCACTATAAAATAGCAGCCCGATGCTCTAACTGATGTAATTATTAATACAGCCAACGGTGCATTTACATTAAATAAGCAGAGAATTAACAGTTCCAGAGACCGAAGCGCCGGCACCAAAGACTGCAGGAACCTTGACATGTCTGCACGTCTCCAGAACAAGGTGTCCATGACACAAGTCTGCCCACCGGCGCTCACTGTGAAGACGACATTTACCTGCAAGACCTCCAGTGGCAGCAGATATTCCAAAATGCCCTTGTGCTGGGATAACCATGTTTTCCACTTTCGCACAAAATTCGTAATCATTTCTATCTGGTGTGAAGCCATTGTTGATCATCACCTAGGAAGACAAGCTGTGGCTGTAACTCTTACAACGGACATCGCGAGATGAGTTTCAAACATCCATTTATGACTCAACTATGTGGTCTTTATACTTGCTCTCATATCCATCTATCAAAAAGAACCAGTTTTTTCTCAATATTATAAAGGCAATCCCTTACCCATTCAATCACCTTACTTATTTGCTATCATTATATAACAAGATAGTTCATTTACGTGGTTTTTGCCTTACTATGTGTCAAAGGCTTTAAGAAAAATCTGGTAACGTTCCATGGAAATGTTGGGGAACCCTGATTGCTTTCTTTGAATGGTACCTACAGAAGAGGGATCACACTTGTTCGGAAACTCCAGAGATAGCTAAAACCAGATGAATTCACACTTTTCACGACAGCTCATTGGAACTAAAGTGCCTTAAGAAGCAAGAATCTCCTCTTCATTAGATTAGTAGGGTGTCTGGGCTGCTTTAAGTTAGCACAGAGACAGTAAAAGTGGCAGGACTTCTAGTGACAAAAAGACAAAACACAGAAAAACCAAAATGTCCTAAGTGTCTACTAGGAAGAATGTATGTTTGAAGTAATGACCCTAACTGTCCTAAAAGTATCTTGGACTTCTAGGAAGGCACAGAAATCCACCTGACACACGAATACTCTAGTCATGGTCCTCGTCCAGCTGTGATCTGGCCTCTTCAACACCTTCCGCTCCTGCCCCCCAGTGCAAATCACCGCGACAGAGGGTGGGAGTACCAGGAATAAGGGCACTTCTCCCAGGACCTTCACGAGCAAAGCGCGGTGAGTGGCAGTGAAGTCACACAGACAAAATGCTATAGTTTCATGTCTCAGTTTTCAGGAAGAGAGTAAGATGCCCGTCAGCAGAAGGGCCAGTCTCTACAGAATGGAAACATGAACTCCTACCAGTTTTTAAAAAGTCACCAGCCGTTCAGTTGACAAATACAAAATACAGTGCTGCTATTTTAGTCCGCATCACTTTTGATTGGCACATAGCCTCTCAAATCACAATCAGTGACACATTTGCATTTGGGCTAAAAACCAACGTGTTAACTACACACTGATTTCCATACTAAAAACTTTCAATGGCTCAGTATTTTTTTCTTGAACCTCAGCAAACTGAAAATCCATCACGAGTCTTTACTGTCTAGCTCTAAATCTTAGAAAATGGGGGTGAGGGTCAATAAACTCATTGCACCGTGAGGTGGGAGGAATGCTAGCACTGTGACTGTACCAGTACAGCATGGCCACTGACTGACACCAGCAAACCTCTATGAGAGCATCAGTAATGCTCAATTCATCTTTGTCAGCACTGTTAAAAACTTCACGTTAAATACTGCACCTGCGTATTTAAAATCTCGTTTGACTGTTTCCTCCACCAGCAGCACTGCTTGCTCCCCTACACTTTGTTTACATGGCCAATACTGAAACGACGGGGACAAGCCATGTTTGTAAGCGCTAATTTAATATGTGTTTCTTGAGTACGGAAGTGGGTACAATACTTGGGACTGTGTGGAACAGTGGGACAGAGGGATCTTCGAGTTAAAACTGTGCTGGGTTCAAAACATAACTCCCTTAGTTATTTGGTAGCACACTGACCGAGGTACTCAGAACCACCGTTATCCACTTCCCTGTGTATGAAATGGGATGCCTGCTGCACAAGGCTGTTGGAAGGATAAATGAGAATGTGTATGCCAAGTACCGAGCACAGGAGAGGACCAGGAAGAGTCAAGACGTCTAAATCATAGTAACCTTTGCTGCTTTCACAAACGTCGTTATAAAAACACTATTGCCTAAGTCATATTCCTAAATTACAAACTAGATCATTTCACTTTCCTGCTTACAACCCTTTAAACAGTTCCTTACAGGATAAACTACACAAAGCCTGCAAGACTGTCACTACCTTTCAACCTCCCTTCCAACGGGTTTCTTCTCCACTATCCTTGGGCCACATCAAATGACATCCTTTCCCAAATCTTTCAGCCTCTCTCAAGTCCCTGCGCCTGTTTTCTGTCTGGAATATGCACCCCTCTAGGATATTCCTACTTCTCCTTTTGGGTGCAGCTGAACTCTGAGAAACTGTTCCTAACCTTTCCCCACGCTAAGCTGGCAGAGCTACAGGATTCTAACACCAGATGACATAATGATATCAGCATTGCAGCATTTATCATGCAGGACACAGTGATGCTCCACAGGTCTCTCCTCCACTAGACCACAAGCTCTTTGGAGACAGTGATCCTTGTCTCAGTCGTATTTGTGTTGTGAAAGTTTGGATACGTACATTATGTGTGGCATATAGCAGAGAGCTTAACATTTTACTGACCAGATGCATATCTACTGGCAAGGTTTTATAGCACATGACCACTTATGCCAAGATTTGAAGTCACTTCTGTTCTCACAGCAATGCTGATGAATAATATCTAAATTTAAGCACTTGCAACTTCTATCAAAGACAAAGTGAAGAGTCACACTAGAATAGTGTTCACGTGATGATCTCCAAAAGCACAGTACTTACTGTCAACGTTTTCTGGTAATATATAATCTTTGTCCGGACAGGATAGGGCTTATTTCGAAAGTCCCTCTGGCAACTTGCTAATGCTTGATTAGCCCCATCACTACAGCATCAGAAGAAAGAAAACAAACAACAAACCTAAGAAAACTTTTCAATATTTAAAAAAGCACTATTTAAAATGATTAACATCCATGAAGGTTTAAATAATAACAAGTTACGAGAAAGTCGAAGGACCTCTGAAGGTTTGTATTTGGAAGACACAAAGCTAATGCATGAGTTTTCCCTGACTCCTGTCATCAGGGGCCCAGTGTTACCCTGTGCTGATGACAGGAGAAACTGACACTGATCTACATGCGACAGGCAGTAGTCCTCCCCACTAGGGCGGAATCAGTATCCCATGTGGAGCTCTTAAAAACATGGATTCCTAGGCCCCACCCTAAACGACTGAAGCAAAACCTGAGGAGAAAGCCTATGCATCTTGATTTTCAACAGGCCCACAGGCAGCAGGATGAACTCTCAAGGCTGAAAATCAAGCAAGGAAACAGCAGTGCAGACAAGTAATTTTTCTGATACTTCACTGATTTCGCTAAAAGGTAATCCCCCCTCCACCCTGATACACATATAAAAATAAAAAACTATATCGATCTAATCATACATCCAATAAATATACTAAACAGAAGTTCAGTAGTTTATTGACAAGCTTTAAATAAAGCAAAACTAGGTGACATAAATTTGCTTTGCTGTTAGTTTGGTCAAGGCTCTGAATTTTATTTTGAAAGACTGCTTTTAATCAAGATAAAAACCTAGGACAAGTGGCATTATAAGAGAGAGGAATTTTATATAAACCTTGACAAGAATTATATAATTTGGCACACTGTGGTGGAATAGCGGTTAGGTCAATCGTCTCTGGAGGAGTGGGTTTGAGTCCCAGGTCCAGGGGGAAAAACCAGTGTGAACAACTAAATTAAAATAAGTAAAATAAAATGCTTCTTCCTCCTCTCTTCCTGCCTATCTACTTGTCTTTATTACTGCCTGTGCCTTTCCTTTAAAAAAAAAAGTTATAGTTTTAGGTTGAATGAAACATTTTTGTTTGAAATCTGGGGTGGTTCACAGAAAGAGCAGTAACACAAAATAAATTAAGATGTTCCAACCAAGTTATAAGATATCTCTTAATAAAAGCATATCTATAAAATGTTCATATTAGAAGCAATGTAAAAAACACACTTACTTTTGATGGTCATATTGGATTTGTCCATTGTTGCCCACAATTACTATAACAGGATTGTTTTTCTAAAAATAAAGAGAATGTATTTGTTTAAAGTCCTTAGATCAAATAATTCTAGATCATTCTGGAGGTACTAAAAGGCATTTTACATCTTTAAAATTCTAGGCCTCAACATTTAAAAATAGTTGATACGAGAGACTCTCACTTATTTACAATAACTTTAGCAAGCTCTTATGATGATTCAAAAATGGCCACTTATTCTTCCTGATCAATTTCTCCAATGATCTCTCTTAAAACACTTTAAGTCTAATGATGTGCCTTATCTTTGAATAATCAACCTCAACATATACTTGAGAACACACTGTGACATGGCACATGTGTAGCACTTATAGGAGCTTTTAGCAACAGGAGGGCAAACATGATCTCAGCATTCCACGTGTTATTAAAGCTCTCCTTTAAATTGCTAATGACCTGTGAACAAGCAGCTGAAACAAAGATAGCCAATCTGAAGCTTGCTGAAGTACAAGCTGATATGCCCAACATTTTGTTCTTCACTGTTTTAGAGCAGATTCACTGGAGAAACTGATCATAAAGATTATCACATGACAAGATAGTCATATGTGAGCTAGTAGTAGTAATAACAAGTATTTTCACAAAAGCAGGCTGCAATAGTCCTGTCTACTACTGACACCACTGTCTAAATCTAGAGGAATCATGCTTACCCATCAACATGACTAAGCACACACAATGTGGTGTGGAGGGAGATCACTGCAAAGTTCTCAAAGTTCAAGCTCCAATAGGATTTCAAATTGGTGGATGATAAATCACCAACTCATAGCTTTTAATTTTTAAATTTCCAGCAATATAAAGACTAACCATCATATGAAAAATACAGATTATAGAGTTCTCTACTATCAAAAGTATCAAATAAGCTACATTTCCTATAGCTTAACTTGTGTTAGCAGATATACTGAAGTAGGTAATAGTGAAAAAAATGTACCTTTCCATCATTGTCAAAAGAATCGAAAAATATTCCGACACCATTCCACATATCAGCTGATCCAAACACAGGACCCTCCAAACCTTGATTTTCCGTAAACCAAATTGCCTGTAAATAAATAAGAGGGATCATTTAGTGGAAAATGCTGGTCTATGCATTTATATACATTTTCTAAGTTAAAGGAATGACCATACCAGGCCATCAGCTCCAATTCGACCTCTTCCTGTCACTCGGAATGTCACCTCAATTTCCCAGTTTTCAAAGGCTGCTTTTGTCTTTGTCCACACTGATCCTCTTTGGCTTTTTAAAGATGGTGCTATTCGAATTTGATCTGAACTTGGAATAGCATCTGGAATAAAAGATAAGCTCTAAGTTATAATTAGGTAAAACTCAATGAATCATCACCAAACTGTTACCATACCTATAGTGATCTAATTTAAAGTCAGTAAAACTGTGTAATCATCTTGTTAGGAAAAAAATTCTCATGTCAGCAGTTTCAACTTTTAAACTTTAGGACTTTCTAACACTTCCTTTAACTTTTGAATAGTATAATATTCGCTGCAAAAAAATTAAAGCTGCAACCCACACACTAAAAATTCAAGAGGGAGGAGGATGTTATGGTTTAAAAAGGCAAATGAACTATTGATTCTCATAAATTTTGTTTCAAATAAATAAAAATTTGCATATTTTAATAAATGGAAATGTATTTTTCTAGTTTACAAATGTTAGCAAGCTCATAATGTGAAAATACATACTAGGAATCAAGAAAGACACTTATTCCTAGTCTCACTTCAGCTGTGTAACTTTGAGCAAATAATTCTGTTACTCTCTTGAATTTATCATGTCTACCTGTAAAATGCAGGGGCTGAGCTCAATTAATTCTAAAAACACCCCAACATTATATGCAAATGTTCTAGGGAAAGGGTCAAGCGAATTTCAATAAACATTTCTTCAGTGTCAGCAGAGTCTAGTGATTTCCCAAATGATTTTGCATCTCCAACCTACATTCAAGTTACAGCTCCACTCATCATAAGCTGTTGGATTGTAGGTAAGTTACTCCGTTTCTCCATCAATGTCTTCGGAATGTTTAGTGGCTAATAAGTGCATATCTATCCCTACTATCGGATTAAATGATTAATATTAAAGCACCTCTCATGACATCTCATGAACAGTTCCAGCATGCTCTCTCAGGTATTATTAATCAGGTCTGACATCTGAGCTGGGAAGTAACTGAAATAACCATATTATTCCTTTAACAAGTAGGAGAAAACTGAAAAAAAGACAAGGTAATTCACTCAGAAATATCAACCGCTATTTGTCACTATCATTTCCAACACTTGAGGTTGGGCTGGCATCCCAGAAAAAGTAATGGCTATACAACCAGAAGGCCTGAATTTGAGTTCTATTCTACTGACATTATGTGACCTTTTTGAACACCATCAACTATAAAGCACACAATTCCCTGCCCTGTCTACTAAGGATCGAATCAGAGAGTGAAGGTGAAAGAACTCTGAGAGTTATAAAGGATTACAAATTGCTATCATTTTTTGCCCTTATGGACTCATGGATGTGTATACTGGAAGTACAAAAGGGCATTTGGGTTAAGAGTAAGAAACACAGATTTGTTCTTAATTTGATTCATGTAAACAACCATGTTTAAACTAAAGCTTAGATTTCTCTAAAACACATTTTAAATAATAGATCTCAGGGCAAAAGGTAAAAGGAAAAAATAATAATGGAGTTAAGAAAACAGAGATGATTACAGTGATCATGAGAGCAGGGGATGACTACAGCAGTGATTCCCAAAGTCACAGCGAAGACACCAACCTTACTATTTCGAATTCAGCCTAGCTATACAACTTAATTCAGCCAGCCACATTAGCTGACATTTCTGCAGAAGTCTAGCTTAGTTGGTTATAGGTTCTGTAAAGAAATGTAACTAATTTGAGCAGCTGCTTAACATTCTGAACTGGTCCCTATTGGTGTCAGTGTGAGAGAGACAGAGAGAAGAACAGGGCAAAAGAGAAATGTAGCAGTGAAAAAAGTTTTCTTTTTTTCATCACCACTACTGAAAAATTCATCATCACCCCCAAAAGAAAAACAAAAGGTCCCCAAACTTGTGTTTGGTACATGTGCATCATCTTTGTGTATTACGAACAAGGAAACCTTGACAGAAAGTGCCCAGCAACACTACCTTTCCTGAACAGGCACAGAATAACTGTCTGCTGAGTATCAAAATAATTGCACATGACTTCAAATACTTAATGACTTGGTTATTAAGTCAAATTGAAACTGTATACCTTTTAATTACACATTAATTTCAGTGAAACGGTGTTCTGAAAAGCATGCTTCCTATTTAGCAATTACTTTCTAGAAACTAGAACATTTCATTTCCAACACTGGACAATCTAAAAGGACGTAAACAAATCTTATATAAATGATTGCTTAATTACACATGAAGATGGAAATCGCACTGGTCAGAGCTTCTCATATAAAGGCATTTGACACTTGTTTCCAAAGACTGCCTCTGATGGCCACTCACTGAGCAGAGTTCATTCACAGCCAGTCAAATGTTATGCCAGCAATGACACATCAGCACTAAAAAGTAGATCTTTTCCACACATACAAATGTCTACCCAGGCTCTTATCTACTGACCATTTGAAAGACCACATAACCATAGACTGAATAAAACAAGGAGGGGTTCAATTTTCAAAACAAAAAACAAAAAACAAACCCAACCCTAAAGAAGCTGCAGACATGATGCTATTCTTAGTATCAGGTTTAGAAACAATCCTTATTCCTTCTTCAACTAAAAAAGGGACGAGAGTGACAATTAAGTTACATAATGTGTGAGTAGTAGCAAGCAGAAAGATTAAAGACCACAGCAAGTCACCGAGAGAGACAAACTTAAGGTGCAGTTCCAACAGGGTGAAGGAAGTCCGCCGACTTGAAGACTCAAACATTACTCTAAAGTCAACATATGCCATGTCTGGAGCCGCGAGGTGTGATTGTTAGTTATGGCAAATACCGGACAAAGCTCTGCAGAGGAAGCGAGGAAGGGGCTTGAAGGGGTCTCAGGCTGGAGGGGTGGCTGGGATGGGGGAGCAGGACGTTTCCCTCGAGACGTGGCATTAGAGTGAAATGTGATGCCTAGAAGCGAGTCTGAGTGCGTGCGTGAGTGGAAGTGTACCAAGTAACAAAACACCGCTGGAGCAAACGGAAAGAACCAGCAAGATTAATGACGCGAGGACCAGAGAAAGAAGGGTGGGGGTGGGCAGAACAGGGGGTCAGGCGGAGGAACCTTATGGACCAGAGCCGACCCGCGGAAGGGGCTGCTGAGAAGGCTCCCCTCCACCGTGCACAGGCCGTGCAGCGGGAGAAGGTGAAGAGGCGGCGGCGCGGGGCGGGGAGGAGACCCGGGGCCCCCGCCCTCTGCCCCCGCTTACTCCCCGCGTGGGCCCAAAAGGGCACGGTCCCGTCGCTCTGCACCAGGTGCGGCCCCTTGAAGCTGTATTTGTACTCGAAACGGCGATGTGGCAACGCGGCTGGGGTGCCTGCGGCTCCGGGGGCTGCGGGGTCGCCTCCCACGCCGTCGCCCCCGACGAAGCGACTGAGTGACAGCAGTAGGGCGCAGAAAAGCGTCCGAGCTCTGGCGTGGGGACCCCGTTGCCTGGATTCCGCCATCTTGGATTCTGGGAAGCGGAGGCCGGCGGGAGGGGAGGGGCGCGAGAGCAGCGGCCGGCCAACAGGGCGCTCGCTGATTGGCGGAGCGCGACGGACCCCGCGGGCAAGGGTGAGCCCCGCCCCCAACCGCCGCTCAGGGCCTCTAGTGCCCCCGCAGCATCTGTGGGCGGGGCCGCGGGGCGGGGCGGGGCTGGAGACTCGGGGCGGTTCGCGTCGTCTCCTGGGACAGGAAAAGGACTTCAGCATTTCCCTTCCCATTTGGCTGGGTGTGTTGGAGAAGCAGCCGCAATGCCTTCGTGCAAGAAGTTTTTCTGCCTGCCTCTTATTCTCCTTTAAACGTGAATTTCGGGACCCCGATCACCTGGACCCACCTACTTAGGTCATTTCGTTTTAGAAAGATTTCAGCTTCTGGTACCCAATAAGCTCCCAATAAAAGTTAGCTATGCTAGTGACAGTTCTCCACTCTTCCACTGATGGCAAATTGAAGCCTAAGTCAGCCCCATTGTATCAGTCACAGTATAGCGTCATTCATTAGAGCACAGTTCAGTTATCCTCATACTATATTCTCCGTAAGATAAGAAAGCACACCCGGCGCTGTCACTTGGACAGTGAACATTTGACTGTTTGTTGATTTTATATCAACACAAATTGTCTAACTTCTTTTAGGTAAATAGAGACCCTTAACTGATCCCACAGATTTGAAAAGAGCAGCCCTAATACGATTTGGTATGCTTTCATCGTGTTATAATTGCAGCAAAATGAGTTCACTGAGTCTGCAAATTGCAATAAATTTTGCACTTCAACATTTTCATGTTTACCTTGTAATGAGAGTACAAATAGGTAAAATTGCTTTGAATGTCATTTAGGGTAGGAAAGAGGGGAGTAACACAGTAGGTGTTTGTTGCCTATGTATTAACAGGTCATAAAATGTATGTATTAACCTGTCATAAATTTTCAAATAACATTTGTCTTGTGCTGTCAGTATATATGTGTGTGAAGAGACTTTTCTTGGTTCTGCTACGATGAGCTAGACGAAATGACACCACCCCCAACTCTGATTTTTTTTAAATTTACACTGTTACCCAAAGGCATGATTAGATCCAATACTTGAAAGAGGAAATGTTGTTTACAGTAAAACAGAACTGTTTAATTTATAATCATATATAAAAAAGTCAACAATGATATGACCTTTCATACTTCCATTGGGGAAAACATTATATTTTGTTACTTTGACAAGTTCAAGGCACCATTAGGAGGACAGAAAAAAGGAAGGAAAAATGGGCAGGAGACAGAACGCAAAAGAAAAAAGAAATCTTTGGCAAGGGGAGGATGATCTGAACTGTGATATCCTGCACCTTTTTAACCACAGAATAAATATTTGTAGATATTGATTTTCCAGTGCAAAATGACAAAGGACAGTCTGAGGGAGGGTAAACAAAACATGCTAACTGTTTTTCAAAGTGAGATCTAAAGAGAGGAGACGTGCACATAGATAGGAACAACCCCTCTTCTATGTATTAAGGAAGAATTGAACCAGAGCTTTTAGGGACCTTTAAAATCCATTCCCTAGAGACTAAGTCTTTTGCACGTGTTTAGAGGACCTGAACTATTAAATATGGAAGCTCAGAGAAATCTCCAAGCTGTGTGAGACAGTAATAAAAAGCTATTGCTGGTTACTGGCTAGTAAAGTATTTTTCTAGCTAATTATTTCAAGTGTTCCAAGTTATGTGACACTGGAAAGAGAGTAAATTGTCAATAATGAAGCTTCAGCAGTGCAAATCTCCCATCTGACAAAGAAGCATGTCAAGCATTATAGATCAGAATTAGAAGTCACTCTCTCTCCTGAAAATGATGCAAGCAGAGAGTACAGCCATATTATTTCATACTTGAATAACTCAGAACATAGGATATTTTTTACTCTAGTCTGAACTGAGTAAAATTAAATCTACTTCTAAAAGCAAATATTTTTGGCGATTTTGTCTTATTATTTAGGAGAAAAATATGCTGGAAATTACTGGTTTATGGGCTGGTCGATAAAGCAACATTGCATTTCCACTTTCTATCAATTGAAATAAACTACATTACAATATTCCATTAGTGCTGACCAGTGTATATATTTTCATGAAAAACATATATTGAAAATGACACTTTAACTTTTCCACTAAAGTAGTTTTTGCCCAGTTTGTTATGTTGAGTGAAGTTTTACTCTAAGTTGTAAAGCATGAGTATAACTCATTTATTAAATAATCCATATCATCCCAGAATGCAAGACATTTCATTGTTAGGGAATTATTAGTGTACTCACAATTGTAAGTGATTATAACATCTCATCAGCTGCAGAAAGGAATTCCATAAAATAATATTCATCAATGGCAGGAAGTTTTGGCAATATAGGAATAAAAGAGAATATCTTAATCTGATAAAAAACTAATTTATCAAAAACCTATAGCAAACACTACTCTTAATGATAAAATTTTAGAAGCCATTTTCAAGACAAAAAAGAAAAAGATTCTTCTTATTACCCCTACTGAATAATATTTTTTACTGTTGTGCTGATGATCTTGGCTACTACAGTAGCCCAAGAAAATGAAAAACAAAACCATTGGAATGGAAAAGACAAAATTATCCTTACTTATACAATTTAATATTATATTATTGTCTTTACAGAAAAGTGTAGAGAATTCTGGAGAATCTCACAAAAGAAATGAGTATTGTCTTCCTTTATATCCAGCAGGAACCATTAGAAAATATGGGTGAGCGCCATTTGTAAAATGAACAAAGACGCTATGGTAAGTCGCCTACTAATAAATATAGTATTAAAATGTATGAAGATTTTAAGAAAAACATTATTTAATGTTATAAGAAGATGTAAGGAAATAGAAATATTATACTATGTTAGTGAAGGCTCAATGGTAAAAATCTTCATTTTCTCTTCATTAAATTATAAATTAAAAGCACTCCTAATAAATGAAGAATAAGAAACTCGACTAGCCTATCCTACAATTCTTATCAGAAAAATAATAGGCCAGAATTGGCCAAGATTATTTTGAGAAACAAGATCAATGAGAAAGGTTTGTTTTGTTTTTCTATTAGATGGTCTATCAATTCTACTATCTGATTAGTATAATTTTCATAACAAACACAGGGTGGTATTGGCACAGGGCTAAACAGTCCAGTGGATTAAAATAAAATACACACACAAACACACACTCACTCTTATGGAAACATTGACATTTTGTACTTGAACTCATTAGAAAAATGCTGAACTCCTTAATAAATGGTATTGGGAAATTTGGCGATTCATTTGAGATAAAAGAAGATGGATCTCTCTCTCCCACTTTCCACGAAATTAAATTCTCAGCAATGAAAGATCAATATAATCATTCTTTGAGAGGAAAAGACGAGTGAATATCTGACTTCGGTATAGGAAAATATTTCTTTCAAACAAACATAAAAAGCTCACCTTATAAGGAGGAAAAATGGATGAATTTAGCTACTATAAATTCCCAGAAAACTTCTCTTAAACAAAGGATACTACACAAAATTGAAGCAAATAGAGGAAGAATATAATTTCAATGCATTAATCAGGCAAGGGATTAGTATCCAGGGCATAAAAGGGAACCCTTGAAATCACTAAGAAAAAACATACAACCCAATTGAAAGAAAATCACAACAAAGGACTAGAACAAGTCATCCTTTCAGGAAGAAATCTCTGTGTCAAATAAAGTCACTTCCAGGGATGAGGCCTAGAGGCATTCAGAGGATCCAGTAGAAGCTACCCTTTAAGACAAAATTAGGCTGTCCCCCACCCCCAGGTACTAGAATGGTTTACCTTCATTCCAAGGAAGCTGTCAAAGCACCAGGATTCTCGTGGTCCCTGCCTGGATAAACTTCTAGGAGACCTACATCTCTTACGGTTTCACATGAAACAACCTGCCAGGTGGGCATCTGGTGGCGCCATGTTAACTTAATGGCTCCTTTCCAGGATCAAGTGCGCTCTCCTTATGGAAGAGCAGAAAATTATTCCTCGAAGTGTTGAAGATATGAGCAGAGTCAGCAAACAAAATAAAAATGGGTACTTTTCTGAATAATAAACAAAATCAAAAGAAATACCTGTGAAGGTATTTTGCCCATCTATGTGAATTAAATCAGAGAAATTTGAATTAAAATAACAAGATACCATTTCCTACTAGAAAAAGTGTTGAAGCATGAGAATATCAAATATTGACTAATATACAGAGAAATGGGCGCTCTCAAATTCCCCCCTCGCCGATGACACACGTTGTTGGCTAGGATCAGAGGAAATGTATGGTCCTTGAGACACTTCAGTAGCCTTTTGATAGACCTTCATATTTGCTTCAGCTATCTGGAAAGACTTTTGCTTAGTAGAAGCAAAAATAGTGTTAAAACTACATTTACATGCCAATCCGTTGCATTAGTGGATAAACTATCTAATCAATTGTATTTGACAAGAGTAACAAGAATGTTATTGTTGACTTGTTCCTTCCATGTGGTCATTCATTCATGCATGCCTGGGTATGTTTGTTCAATCAGGTCCACTCATCAAACACAACTGAATGCTCCATTATGCTAGAGTTGAGGCAGTAGGAACACAACTCCTCGGCGATTTCAGGTTAATCTTAAACGACTGAAAATTGTGATGTATATATTAATAAGGGGGATACTTTGAACTACAAGATTAAAAAAAACCCATAATTTCAAGTGGCTAAAAGAATAAGAAAACTGTTATGTCACAGAACTTTTTCAATCAGCAGCTATCATTCAGGTAGACTGAATGCAGGAGGTACACCAGACCCTGCTTTGCATCTAGAAATAGCCTTGGCTCTACCTTGTACTGATTTTGTCCTAAGTCTTTTCTCTGAGCTCTTTTCTCTGAGCAATTCCTTCTTGATGTTCCATGGCAGAGAAAGACAAACCTCTCTGCTAACCTTGGAATAAAATTTCTGCCCTTCATTTGATTAGGTCCACTTAGGTTTGATGTCCATCTTTGGAACTTAGGCCAGTCATTGAATCAATGACTGGTGAAGAGCCTGGAATTACCAGGCTTGGTTGAGAACAGTGGGTTTCAAACATTAGTGTGTCGTAGAATCACCCTCAACATTTTCTAGTTTAGTAGGTTGAGGAGGGGGGCCCAAGAAGTTGCATTGCTAGCAAGTTCCAGGCGGTACTAATGCTACTTGTTAGAGACTTCACTTTGAGAAGCACTGGTTTAGACAGATTATGACTGATCCCAGGGCAGGGCCTGGACTTGGCTCCCTTGAGCTACATGGGTTTTGTGAGGGAGGAGAGAAGATCAGATTAAAGCTGGGGCTGAGTACAAATAAAAGAAAGTTGAAATGAAAGGAATGGAAAGTCAGAAGGTAATCAGCAGTGTCTCCCCCACATGCCAGTGAAAATGATAATGTCTTAGAGATTTTGTAGCATATCTATTAAGGGTGCAAAATGCAGTAGTGATCTAAATTAGGGCCTGATAAAATGACTGTAAGAACAAACATCTTTAGTCCAAGATTACGCCATAGCTCAAAAATCAAAGTTTTTGATCAACAGGGATGAGTTTCCAAGAGAGGTAAACACTGAGGTGAAGGATGTCTCTGTAAGACAGTAGCTCCCACTCTGGTCACCTGTCATCCCGGCTTATGGAGCCATTCCTCTCCCTGCCAGACTAGGCTGTAAATTCTAAGGCAGGACCACCAAGTAATTTGCTTAAATATCTTCTCAAGATGTTTTTAATTAGGGTGCCTTTTATAGGTGAGGGTGTGATAATGGAATGTTTGCTTTGTCAATTTTTGGATCTGTTGTATCTGTACCTATTAGCCAAAGCAGAGTAGGAAAAATAAAAAGTTGTTTCCTACAGTGTGTTTCTTTTCTTTTCTTTTCTTTATTTTTATAAGAGAAAGGTGCAGGCAGTAATGAAGGCAAGCAAGCAGGTAGGCGGCAGGCAGGACGAGAGAGGAGGAGGAGGAGGAAGCATTTTTTTTTTTTTTTTGTATGTTTTATTTAGTTCTTCACACTGGTTGTTTCTCCCAGGACCCAGGACTCAAACCCAGGGGTATGTGGCCTTGCATCCTTCAAAGGTGACTGACCTAACCACTGCTCCACCAGGGTGCCTACAGTATATTTTTATACACTCCCTGGGTTCAAGAGATAACTTGAGGTACTATGAGAATAACAATTCTATAAGCAAATCAGTTTAGGAGACAGGCGTTTTCATGTGCACATTAAAGTGTTAAAAGCTCCTAGAAAGTTCTGTAGTGGTGAAGCTCAATTAATTTTGTTTTAACACATCACCCAAGGTTAGTAGATCACAGATTACTTTTTGCACAACACTTGTTCATATGCTGCAGGACTTCTGTCTTGGGGAACACACTTCAGGAAATGCTGAACGGAGTGACTTTAGAATGTTGTCAATGAAAATCCCTGTTTTCGTTAATAACCACTTCAAGATTTACCAGTCTCTCCAAAAGCAACCCACTCTGGTGGCTAATCTAAGTGGGTCATCATCAGAGTCAATTTCCTGGTGTTTAACACATACCATGATTAAGCTATGAGCAAATATAATACACAAAAGGATTTTCATATGACTTCTCTGCTTATTCCTACTTTAGTACACTTGAACAAAACAAGAACCATATAAGACCTTATACATAACAGATACTTACGTATTTTTAAAGCTGGCACACAGCTGAGAAATTTAATTACAAACACGTAATACTTCATTGTAATCAGTCAAGCATTCTAACAACTTCAGAAAACTGAAAGAATGATTTGAGGGATTGAATTACCAGTGACATTTACTTCTAATGTGCATTAATTCTATTCAATTTCCTAAACACTTCTGGGATGGGAGCCTGAGACTCAGGCTCCGTACTCTTTCTAGCTGGGTACTTTAGTGTCAAAGCTATTTACAATATTAAAATTTTTGAGACTATTTTTTAACCTTCTGGATCTATACTTAATTTTTTATCATAGTCTGGATGATTAAGAACCTAGCAATGATAGATGTGTGCTCTCATGATTCTCATCCAGTACCTGCATTTACTTATATTTTACTTACTAGCAAAAACCACTTGAAAAGGCATCTCATTAGGTGCCTTCTAAGGGTCCCTCCATTCCACTAATCTCTTTGGAAGCTGATAGTAGGGAAGACACTCCAGTGCTCCAACTTTTCCCCCGAAAGTGTTTACTTTGTTTTTTAAACAGACTTTTTCATTTCCTTTGCCTGTCCCAAGTTGGTACCTGAATCCTTGTCATTGTGTAAATGCATAAAGACCTGTAATTGTGATTAAAATATGAACCTAGATTTCAAACGGTTGTTAAAGACAAAAGATGCAGGCTCTCGTATCAGAATGAATCTGCTCAATATTGACAGTCAGTTGTTCTGAGAAGATTAAGCCACAACTAGAAAAGCAGGCGCAGGAATAGTGAGTGACAGGGGCTTTGGGGAGGGTGGGGGCAATGCCTCCCAGGGGAGAGTTCGTCTTCTTACTCAAAGAGACGCCTTCAGGGATCATGTAACTTGAATTCCCTGTGAATTCAGTGTCATCTCAGCTTGACCAGCTCTGGAAGAACATATTAACCTCCGCTTGTGATTTTCAGAAAACCATTCTAATTTAGCAAGTAATTAAGGGTCACATGCAGGATAAAGAGCTGGATAATCTTGGATTACCCACAGGAAGCTTTGTTTCCAAGGCAACCCCCGATGGAGGGGCTATTAATTTGAAGGCCAGTCAGTTAATGAACTGGGAATGGTAACTGGTTCCCAGATCCCTTCGAGCCAGGGAAATGGAAATAACAGTTCCATTGCTGTGAATGATTCCGTGATAGAAAAGAAATGCTCAAAAATCAGCAGAGGCAATACAGTGAGAGAAAGGATCTAATTGTCAATTTTCTGCTAGACCAAGCTGGTGGTTTGAAAATTAGCCTCTCATGAATTCAAGCTATGCCAATCTTTACTGATGAATTTTAGCCCGGTCTCCAGCTGAATTCTCTGGTTTCGGTGCTGCCTCTGACCTAATTACCCCACAGCCCAGTGTCTGCAGAGGAGCAGCCTCAAGTAACCACATCAGGCTGGGAGAGTGGCCCGAGGGACCTTTGGAAGAGTAGACAGAAGTGGCATTGTCCATCCAGAGTCTTTGATACCCCACTATGGGCTGATGAGGTT